>CM075007.1:20491571-20526292 GCA_037576675.1 Pangasius sanitwongsei | reverse complement strand
TTCAGCTTTATTTTAAGAGGTTCCACAAAAATATGGCATTTACCATTTAGGAATTACAGCCATTTTCAACAAAGTATGAAAGAGTAGTAAGTCCATTTTCAGGGGCTCAAAGGTATTTGGACAAAGTGACATAATTGTAAATATAACCATAATTTTAAAACTGATATTTAAAATTAATACTAATATTTAAAATCTACACCTCAGAATTCATCTTGCTACTTCTGTCAGCAGTCACAGCATCAATAAACACCAGTGAGCCCGTTCCATACATTATATATATATATATATATATATATATATATATGTGTGTGTGTGTGTTAATCAATGTTATTCATGTCACCTGTCAGTGGTTTTAATGTTGTGGCTGAGGTGTATTTTATATATAATAATCATAATAATAATAATAATTACTGTTCCCATAGTAAATAGCTTGGAATATTCCCAGTCCTAGTTGTTCATCTTGGTTGTAATATAAAAGCTCTTCACAGCTCCTAGTGGCACAGTGTTCAGGTGTTTCATGCTGTGCTTGTGAACACACCTATAGCATTGCCCAGCTCCAGCATTTGTTCAATGACGTGCCACTACTGCACACGTAGCATTAAGACATTTTAGGAGTGAAAGCCATTCCAGACGCTGTTAGCAGCAACACTAAAACGCATTTGAGACTAAAACTAGTACGTATTTAGTATGTTTGGAATATTTCGGGTATATATATATGATTTATACCTGATGGACGATGCATGTATAGCCTGAGGTGAGGATTAACGTCTTGAAAACAGGATGTGTAAGTAAAAAGCCACCAAATGATGTGAAGGGCAGGCTGTTCATCGTGTTTATGTAAGTTCTGAGGTGATTTAGTGTCTTACATGAAACTATGAAAATAAAAAAAAATTTATGTTAGGAGCTTCAGCTAACCGCTTCGAGAAAACTTTTTCCTCTTCAAGAACTTCTGACGCGGACCTGCGCGCGCACACACACACGCACGCACGCACGCACGCGCCTACGATACATACGTACACACTTACACACCTGTTGTATCCGGGACAGCAGGTAAGTATAGTATATATGTATACTGGTATATATACCTGGGTCAAGCTTCCAGTATATTTTAAATTTTAAAAGTATTATCGTTTAGCTGAGAAGTTTTATTTGCCGGCGCTGTAGTCATTTTAACCTTTAAGGAAAGCACCGCTGTGGAGAAAACGGGTTTACTTTCACATAGGATGTGTAATGGACGCTAGCTATAGGTTATAGCTATCAGCAAGACTTTACAGAAGAGCTGTGGTGATGTAGAATATTATTCTCATGTTGTTAATTAATAGCTTCAGTGCTTAACTCATTAACAATGGTCGACGCTTGAACGTAGTCATGTGACTATTTCCCCAAAACAGACTAATGATAGTCTGGTGAACTTTCAGCAGGTGCACTGAGACTTTTCTTTTCCTCTCTCTGTGTGTTTACAGGTGGTGAAGTGGCCAGAACTAGTGACATTTCTGAGCTTCCCATGAAGAAAATGCTACACTGTTGAGACAGGAGGCAACATGAGCTCACACGTTCAGGAGTTATTTCATGAAAATGCCCAGGTAGAGTTTTTTCTTGTTCTTCATGTTATTTTAATTTACATTTACAGCATTTAGCAGACACCCTTAACCAGATATCCCTATGCTAGTTCAGTAGGTGAGGGTGTAAGAATACTGTAAAACCCTGTTAGTTAGTTACAGCAAGAAAAGAAAAACACACAAGTCAATGGATTTTTAATAAATGGATGCTAAATCTAATTCAAGTGTTTGGTGAAGAGGTAGGTCTTTAGTCTTTGTTTGAAGAAAGCCAGTGAGTCAGATATTTGGACAGCCAGAACAGTTAGTAATGTTTCTTAAAAAAGAAAAGAAGAAGAAGCCTAGCACTGTCTAAAAATGGCAGGTAATCAATCCTTGTTATTCTCTGGATATATGTCTTATGTCCCGAGCTCTCGGAAATAAAGGTACTGAACTGTACTTTTCCTTGTGGGCTGGTACCATCAAGGTTACATCTTTTGTACCTTTAGTAGGTATATTGTACCTGGGAAGGTGCATGTGGTGCACCTTTATTAGCATTCAGTGGTCCTTAAAGTCCAGTTTTGTACCTTTTAAAGGTATACTATATTCACGTTTCCAGGTGAAAGATACATAAAATGTACTGTACCCTTGATGGTATTACCCCAGCAACAAGAATGTGTGGCTTTGTATTCTTGTGCAGGGCTCTCAGATGAATGCTCAGCCATGGTGGAAGGTGAAGCTGTTTGTGTGGGAGCCTGTCCTGTTCGGCACCTGGGATGGTGTCTTCACCACGTGCATGATCAACATTTTTGGGGTAGTGCTCTTTCTCCGCACTGGATGGCTCGTAGTGAGTGACAATTTGATGCTTTGAACAGTCGATGAAAATCATTTATCTACTATTTATTTGCTGTCTAAGCTTCAAAACGTTTAAATGATGTGAGGAAAAATGCAACTTTTCCACAATTTATGGTTTACGTTTTGTCCAGAAAAGTTCCAAGGACATATAATAATGAACATTGTAGGTGTACAGAAAGGATCAAACAGAATATGGTCCAGACAGGAGCATATTTAGGGACCAAATCAAGGTGGGCCATATTTGACCCAAAATAGTCTGACCTTCTAACAACGTCTCTTTTTGCACAAATTTAAGTCTGGCCTGTCTGACCAGGTATAATTAAGTTTACGCTCACTGGTAATCATTTTTAGGTGTCAGGAGTCACTTCTGTTACACTGGATAATTAAAATATTAGGTTAGCTTCATTTTTCTGGGTGATATTTGAACAGTAAGGACTGACTATCTATAGTTGTGGCAAAAACAAACTAATCCAAACCTTTGTTTCAGGGAAACACTGGGGTGTTGCTGGGCATGCTCCTGGTGTCACTGGTCGTGCTGGTTGCTCTGGTGACAGTTATGTCGGGTATAGGGGTGTGTGAGCGGTGTACTGTGGGCAATGGGGGCGTATATTCCATGATCTCCATGGTGCTCGGAGGAAGAGTCGGAGGCACTGTAGGACTCCTCTATGTGTTTGGGCAGGTGAGAAGATCATGGTGGCACACCTTCATATGAGCAAATGGAGCAGTGGTTTTAACACATGGTGATCATTTTCTCAGTGTGTGGCTGGAGCCATGTACATCACTGGCTTTGCGGAGTCCATAGCCGAGGTGCTGACTGTGCAGAGCGTGTGGGCTGTCCGGGGGATCTCTGTGGCTGTCCTCTTGGCCCTGCTTGGGATTAACCTGGCCGGAGTAAAGTGGATTGTCCGGCTGCAGCTCGTCCTGTTGGCCATCCTTGCTGTATCTACTCTGGATTTCATCATTGGAACCTTCAGCCATTTGAATCCAGGTATGTGAGTAGTATAGTAAAGGCAAGCACTGCTGTCACTTGGTTAATTATGAGATCTTTGCACCGATTTGTATAAAAACACTGGCTACATTTACATGCTCATAAAATTCTGATTAAGGACTATAATCGGGTTGCAGCCATATTCCGAATACGATGTTTATATGCTTACAGGCATTGGAATATTCCTGTGTACATGGTTGTTGTAAGTATGTCTGACTTGCCATTCCAAAATAACTAGCCTACAGCGAAGGATGTATTAGTACCCACAATTCCTTGCAGACTGAGCATGTGCATATATCTCCTTTCAGTGGATTTTCTCAATAAGGTGTTTACATGCAACAAATGTCAGATTAACACAGGCATATTCCAGGGGTGGGAATCGGAATTTGGGGAATCAGAATATTGTCTTAATCTGAATCGGGCAATCGGATTGCAGCGTTTACATGACTCAATACTAATTAGAATAATGTCAAATTCCTATTGGAATATTGATGTGCATGTAAAACATAGCCAATGACTTTGAGGAATTTGCTACCCTTATATGAATTGACCTTCATTGCCAGTTGTTTACAGCTATCTATTTTATAAATGGCGTGACTGTAACATTTCTTGATTTTCTACTGATTTTGATGGCATAACTCAATCAGGTCAAAAGCCAGAACGCAGTAAGTTCATGGCAGGTGTATTTTCAGTATTGGTTGATTTAGCTATGAAAACCTGCTAGCTAGACCATCAATAATCTAGTGAAGAGCAGACTGCTTTTAAATGCATCCAGTAGGAAAATGGTAAATTTTCCCACTCCATCCCATCGCCCTTTATTTTTTACCTCTGGTTTTTAAATTCTCTGGGCTCTATTGTCCTTCACCCTTTTGTCCAGTAGATGGCAGTATAGAGCTGCTAGAAAGTTCATTACCTTCACTTATACACTCCTCAGTATTCAAATCATCTAACCTTGTTTATTATAACATGAAACCTGCTCTCCTTGTCAGGTATGGCTAAAAAATGATTTCTCTTTTAGTACAGAACTCCATAGCTTTGATGTGTCTTTTAAAGATATGGTTTGGTGAAAAATCTTAATGTATACAATTTTTTAATGGCAAAAATAGTTTTTTAGCCAAGATATGTTGGTGTCTGGCAGTTATGTTTTTAGTTTTGCGCTATGGGGCTAATGAAGCTAATGGAAAAGGGACATCTACCTCACCCATGAATACATGCACACTTGTATTAAACTGCATTCAATTATTCACTAATGTTATTCATATCACTGATGTAGTTTGACACAGTACAACTTATGGTGATATATATACAAATGAACAAAACCTGGTGGTTTTGCAACAATTCAGTATCATCCATGAGGAGATGGGTCTGTATGAACACGCAACACAGACATACAGTAGACTATCATAGGCTAAGAAACTGAAACTATGTATATACAGTATAAAAGACTTCTATTACTTGTTGCATTATTATTATTATTATTATTATTATTATTATTATTACTACTACTACTACTACCCAGACTGCTCTGCAGTTTTTAATCTGTTTGAGCCTGTCTCTTTTTTCTTATTTTATTGACTTTGAGTTTCTCCTTGCACTATTTCTCCTTGTGATGTTACACTTTTTGTCTCTTAAATCAGACAACTAACAGACCCAAGTGTTTTGTCTTTTATAAAAACCCTTCACCTCTGACCTTGAATGTTTTAAACATAGGGCAGTACAGCCTCTTCCTTAAAAATAATAATCTCAGAAATACTAAAATAATAATATCACAGCTTCAGTGAAAAACATCTTACGTGATCAACTACATTTGCCATAAGTGAAAAATTGTGATTTTGTCCCCCCACTGGATCATTTCTTTGAAGGAGCATTTTCTGCATTTTTAACAGGCAAAATCAAGAATGTGTTATTGCCAAGCACATATTTTCGATGTGACCTCGCATCTGACCCGGAGTGCTCTGCAGTTTTTAATCTGTTTGAGCCTGCCTCTTTGTCTCATTTTATTGACTCTGAGCTTTTCCTTCCGCTATTTCTCCTTGCGATGTTATACTTTATGTCTCTTAAATGAGATATCTAACAGACCCAAGTGATTTGTCTTTTATAAACACCTGCTTCACCTCTAACTTAGTTCTTGAATGTTTTAAACACAGGGCAGTACAGCCTCTTCCTTAAAAATAACAATCTCAGTTTAAAGATACTTTTTACATTTTTAAATACTTTTTTTTTTTTCTCATTTCTCATTCTTGTCTGTTATTACATTCTATTAAATCCCAGTGATAAGGCAACTTACCATGATCTTCCAGCGTTTAAGCAGGATGCTTTACTGACCAATGTCATATTACGGCTTTTGGATGATGAACAACATAAGACATAGTGTTCAGAAATTGCATTTGGGTGTAACTAGGGCTGATTTGCAGTCACTCACTGGGAGGTCCTCCTCCTGGATGAGCAGACCTCTGTAATTACACAACATTTGGATATCTTTCAGCTTGAATTCAAACAAAAGAGAGGTAAAGATGATGCTGTAGCCTGCACTTACATAAACTATTACCGTGCCTAGACATTTCTGTAATTGGAATTAAGAAAAAAAAAAAAAAAGAGTTAACTGCTAAACTTCTCACACTTCAACACCAAGCCAGCACAGGGTGGTATTGTCAGTCCAATTCTCTACACATGAACATGGCAAAAGCCCATCTCTGAATATGTGTACTTTAAATATGCAGATGGCATGGTCATCTTTGGATTCCTCTCTGAAAGTAGTTTGCTCTTGGCCTAGCAAAAATCCATATGTAATTCATGGCGTGATAATTTCCTTGAACCCGCTGTTTATTTTGCCGCATATCACAGACAAGACAGTAGAAATGTAAAAGCCCCAAAATAAGCAGTAACCCAATTTGTTAATTTGCCACATTACTTATTTTGTTTTATTACACAATATATTCCTTACAGCTTCAGGGTCCCTGGTTTGATACTGAGCTTGGGTTACTGTCTGTGTGGAGTTGCACAAGTTCTCCCTATGTTCATATGGCTTTCCTCCCACCTCGCACAAATATGCATTTTTGCATTATTTTTTGCAATATTTTGTTTCCTTTCCTTTATACAGGATTTGATACGTCTAATTTTATAATTTTTGTTATGGCTAGATAAGTGTAAATGGAATGAAGGTGTAAAGGCCGTTTGAATTATTTTAAGACTATTTTAAGCCTGTTTTAAATTTTCACACTAAGGACAGGGCTCTGACAATTAAATTGACTTGAAAGGGCAACAATGCGTCCTGTGTGATGTTTACTCAGAAGTCTTGTGTGCAGGAAGGGCCTGGGCCCTAAATGATGGGGCCAGTATGTACTTTCACATTGACTCTTCAGGAAGTCCATCCCAGCTCTTCCTGTTCTCTTGATTACTAACTTCCTGTCCAGAATGGAGAAAAGACTTCCATAAATATGATTTCTTTTCCCTCTCTCTCTCTCTCTCTCTCTCTCTCTCTCTCTCTCTTTCTCTGTGGGTTGAGCTGCAGTGAAAGCTGAGCAGGAGTAGAGAAAAAAAAAACACGGAAGATGGATTTAAAGCAGTGCTGAAATCTTCTGAATTTGAGACATGCTGTCCGTGGCTACTGTTGCTGTTGTTGCCCACTTGCACGTGTCCCATTCTTCTGGTTAACTCCTTTAGCAGCTGGGCCTGGGACCAGAACATACTTTTGGTTGGTATGGGGAATACAATTTTCCTGGTTTGTACAGGTTTTTCCAATTAGGCTGTATGGTAGTGGAGTGATCTCACTGCTGGCAGGGCTCCAGTTTGTTCTGTGGCCCACGCCGGGCGCCACATGGGCGGCCTACCTGCCAGTGTCAGGAAAAGGGAGCTGCCAAACATGTGTGTTTACAGTTTGATAACCGTTTTAATCAGACAGTCAAGGCCAACACAGACACACCAAAGACTAAGCAGCTTCTACTGACCCTGTTATAAAGACGTCAGATCTCTCACTGTGTCACCCTAAACCCATAGAAATTAGTGTTTAGTCTGTGAAACGCTCTGCGACCTTAACACGTTTCTTCATACCGTTAATTCTGCTACTGATCAACTTACAGTTACAATTATGTTGAATAATACTGATAATGTTATGTCTGGAAAAGACATGATGTTATGAGTGGTGTTCTAAGATTTTCTCTCGATTTCATTCCAATTGCATTGAGCACACTTATTTTGGACACCAGTTTGAGGGGAAGAAAATTATCCTGAGCTTAAGAAGGGACCTTTAAAGTTTTATTGCTTTGTTTTTTTCTGACTGTCCCAATATTTCTATTTAGTATTTACCACCTTATCAAATTAAATCACTAAATCAGAAACTAAACTGGAAACTGAATCAGAACTCTGAGTTGAGTTTGTTATTAACTCCAGGGCAAGATATTGACTTGGAACAAGGTTTTTTTTTTTTTTTTTTTTTTGTGATATTAGGTATATTAACACAGTTTATGACTCATAAGCATTCCTCCTCAGTTTTAGTGATGTATTGAGTTTTGGCCAGAGTTATGTTTTGGTTGTATTTTGTTTGTGAGTCTCCTCTTTGGTATGCAGAATTTTCTCCTGCAATGGAGCGTGCATTACTATTGCAACGCCCCGGTTTGGACAGGAAATGTGTATGCGCTCATGGTTTTGGGTTTAGGGTGTTAACCGGGCTCACCCACATATTTGGCCTGGGACAAAAGAATAAGCAGGAAGGAGATCTGAGCTTTTTGCTTGAAGCCCCCAAATCATCACTTCCTAATCCACAACTTCTGATGAGAAGGGCTTCAGCTATAAATAGCTGCATGCAGTCTGACTTAAAAATATTACAGGGAAGGTTTCACTCACAGCTCTGTTATCATTTTTGTGTGCAGTTTTTGATTTGTGTGTGTGTGTGTGTGTGTGTGTGTGTGTGTATGGGGCTGGGGTCTGAGGTTTTGGTGTATGGGTGTGTGCATGTGTGTGAATATCCATACTCTGAATGTCATGGCCACCAGGATGTACTGTTACCCTACTTGATCCCTGTCAGTAAGCTTATTTACAGTGTGTGATTTAACAAAGTGATGACTTGCTAGAGTTTAATATGCCTTTAGTAACAAAAATATATACAATATATAGGCATTTAAATAAACTGCATTTCCAATTTGCACATCTACAAGCAATGTAATCATAACTGCCAGTAATATTATTAATTATTTAGCACATTAATTTACATTAATGTGAATAACATTTGCTAGGCATTGATATGTACAGCCTGAATGATAAACTGAAAAAGTATTTTATAACAATATGATTTTGAATTTATATACATTTTCATATTTGATGTACACAATAACTGAATATTCATATTCAACAGCATTTCAAAATCCTTAAAAAATTGCATCTTTATAGCAATATATGAATGTAATATATTAACATAACTGAATGTAATATGAATTTAAATATATTATGAAACATTTATAGCCTAATGTATCACATGCTCTATATTAAAATAGTATTTCATATTGATGTAATTTTCTAAATTGTATTACCCTTTTATTTTTATTCATAATGTTTTGGAAGCTGCATTGCAATAAATGATGTAGGATAACAGAGCTTACTCTTTAGCGCCTCCTCTTAGGAAAAAATTCCTAAGAGTAATCTTTCTCTGGTTACAAAACAAAACAGATGTTATTCACTTATTTCATCTATATTTTTTCCTATTGTTCCTCAGCAATTGAAGGGAAAAATGAATGAAATGAAGAAAAAAAAACAACAACAAAATCAAATTAAAATCACATGTGTATTGTAGAAAAACTGGACTGAAAAATGCATGTATGCTGTTTTCATATTTATTATATGAAATACTGCAGAATTACTGCAGCCACAAGAAAGGTGCTGGATCATTAAATATGCCTTCCTTTTCTTTCTTGATCTTGATTTTATTCTGTTTCTGTTGCTCTGGTGCTTGCTCTCTCCTAAGAGCTGTGCCTTGGAAGGCTAGGAACAGGCAGGGCTTCTGAAAGGGTGGTGACTTCCTTTTTGAAAAACATGTCATTAATCCAAGAGAACACATTCTTTCCCATCACAAGATAACCGAGAGGGAAATGGTCCATGCTCTTTCATGACCAAGTGCTACAAATTTCTCTCACTCTCTGAGTGCGTAGCCTGCGTAGGTGAGGTTTCTCACATTCTATTTGAGTGTAAATAAGGGTGCTGGACTTTGCTATTTTATTATAGCACATGGCAACAATTGTGCTCCATTCAGCAGCACAAGGCCTTAAGTCCTGTTTCCATTTTTATTTCTATTAATTCTCTAATGTTTCAGAGTTCAAGTGATTTTCCTAAGTTTTATGTTCCTGGGCCTTCATAGTCAACTCTGTAATCTATCGTGTGCTTCACCATATTGCACACATACAGGCACCACAGTTGCCTCATCTGCTGAGCACAACACTGATATCTCAAACCGCAGTTTATACAAATATTCTTCTCGTGCCTGTTTGTGGCTTGTTTGGTTAGCCTGTGAACACACCCACAGTTCAGTCCAACATTTACCCAGTCATGTCCGCAGTGAGGGCCTTTTGAACACTGCTTTTGCATGCATCTTGGCGGGAGCCTCTGTCCTCCCCTGACACTTACATAAAGTCCTGGTGTGGACACACACACACATACACACACATACACACACTCAGAGCCCTGCCCATGCTGACAGAAGAGTCCAATTCCAGCTGGTCAGACATATTTCACACCACAGAACGAAAAATCTACCATAGGTTTTATAGGGTCCTAAAGAATGCTTATTTATTTTTACTATCTAATTGGTGTCACATTCCCATTAAAGACCCCATCACATCTTACACAAAGATATTTTGTTATAAAAAATTACTGTAAACTGCCTATGTGGGAAATCAAGTGCAGGCTTTTAGTGTTTCATCCCCTGGTTTTCCCAGCCAGTGGCTGTATTCCAATAAAGAATTTTAGCGTATGAGAGCATGCCTTTTAAACATCAACGCCATTGTTAAGTATATTTTGTACAATAGTGCAAGCTTTTGCCATGGCTCACTCAGTAATGTTTCAGGATGTAATTGTTAAAAATATTTGTAATGATTGTTCAGTGCTGACATTGTTCTGGACTGATTTGTCTTTTCAGAGCATGGATTTGTTGGCTATTCAGAAGAGCTTTTATGGACGAACACTCTGCCTGACTATACAGCTGGAGAAACTTTCTTTACTGTGTTTGGAGTTTTCTTTCCTGCTGCTACAGGTGATCATCTGCGACTATTTATCTCAAATAAAAAAAATATTATAAAAAAAGTTATCATTCAATACCAACCTGGTGACCTCCTACAGAATTATAATTCTGCTAAAGCTTCCTAAAGCTTTCTGTAAAGAGATGTTTATTTGTCATTTATGGAAAGAGTCTCGGGTGTCAGTGGTTTATAACAGTCAGCAAGTTTTCCATCATGGGAGAGTCTTCAGGACATTCAGCCTTCTCTGTAACATGACACGCTCTGTCACGAGAGAGAACAAATTGAGGCTGGTGGGCAAAGGACTGTGAAATTAACTTGTTTTGTGGGCATTCCACAACACAAACTGATTAAAAAGTATGCTGTGTCATTTTTTTAATTAAAAAAAGTAATCGGTAGTAAATTTCTGTGGTTTAAGAGTGTGCGGGATTTGCTGTTATAGGAAATAATCAGCTTTGGGGTGGTGACAGTAATACTGCTTTGTGTGGGACCACATTACACCACCCCATTGAGGATTATTTTCTATGACAGCACTTCCTGTTGTATTTTATTCCTTACTTATTATAATTCAGTAATTATTTGACTTGAATGGATTACGAGAAAACAATGGTGATTGAGGAGGAAAAAGTTAATCCGCCTTCATATTTTAAGGTGAAAGCTCGGAGGGGTCAGAAAATGTCAAAATATCAAAAAGTAAACTTTTGAATATTTCTCTAAATTCTCAGAGATAATCTTTTTTGAAATGTGGCATGTATAAATGAGCAATTGGCGGCTAGTTCTTTTTTTTAAGGCCTGCATTTTGTCTGTGTGTAGTAACTCTGTGTGTTGTGTATAGGTGTGATGGCAGGGTTCAACATGAGTTCAGATCTTCATAAGCCTGAGCACAACATACCTGTGGGGACACTGGCAGCTGTTTTCACCTCGTATGTGATTCAACATTTACAGAGCCATTATCTGTATGATTTTGAGTACAAATTATATTACTCGTTGCACATGATAACTAAATTACCGTGTATACAGGATTCCTATGTTAATTAGACTCACAGACTTTTTCAGTGTTTATTTACTAAGCACTCAGTTTCAATGTATATTATTGTAGAACTTGATATTGCTGAATTTTGCAGGTGGTTCCTGTACCTCGTTTTTGTATTCTTGCTGGGAGCCATCTGTACCAGAGATGCTCTGCGCTATGATTTTTTAATAGCAGAAAAGGTAATATTACTAATGTTACTACCTTGATCTCAGAGGTCTAGGCTTTCCTGTGGTGTCACTCTACAGCTTTACAACACAACTTCACACAGAATTAATGCAGATAATTAAAGAAATTAGAATAGTGTCTTTAAGTCCATGTGCATACACTAAATCATTTTCGCCTTACCCTGCCTTTAAACCTATTAGACATTGCTGTGTTTAGGTGTAAAGCAGAGGAAAGCAAACATGTACATGCAAAAGCATCACTGTGTGTGGTGTGCTTGGGATGGGAACTGAGAACTACTAGTTAAAATTACCAGTGTCTGTAAGTAATTGAACAATTACACATTGTCAAGTTATTGATAGTTTGGCATTGTACTGTATCACACTGTACCTATATTTGAACCATATAAGAATTATAGACCATTTTATATACAATGCACTGATTGTAAGGGACATTATATGGACAAGACAGTTAGCAAAGCCAGAAACTTCTGGATAGATAATTTGCATATGAGCATATTATTTTCTCTTCATATAAAGATCAAATACATCAATGAAAAACATGGCCAATTTTTAAGCCTCAGAATACAACGAAAGTATGAAAAACTGTTGAATAGGTGAAGAGCACTATACTGGATTATAGTGATAGATCAGACAAAGATTCCTATAAAGAATGGAAAAAACCCAGTTTACCTTAGTTCAAACACTTAAAGACTGCACTCTGTAGTAACGTGCATAAAAACATAAGGTGTTAGGTGTTATAACCATGTAAGAGGGGTAACTCAGAAGGGTTCCTAAGTTCATGCTGCATGTTCTGTACATGCCATGAGAGCAAATGGTAGGAAGCTAATAGTTGGGAAAAGCTGGGGTGTGATCCTCACAGGCCTCACACTCACTGGCAGACCCACAGCTGCTCAGTGGGGGGATTTACAAAAGGGTGAACACCCTGCTCAACTTCTCATGTATCAGGAGCAAAGACAGCAGAACTGCCTGTAAAGTGGTAACAGATATAATATTTGACCTTGCATCATTCTTACCTAGACATTTTTGTACACAAGTCAACAATTCATTTTTTTTTTTTTTGCCCTATTGCTGAGAATAGCTAGGCTGGGCAGAGTTCTATGGACCCTCTTCCCCTGTGTTTGATATTTTTCCCTCCAGGTCTCCTTGGTGGGTTTCCTGTTCCTGTTGGGCCTCTATGTCTCCTCCCTGGCCTCTTGCATGGGTGGCCTGTATGGCGCACCCAGGGTCCTGCAGTGCATTGCCCAAGAGAGAGTTATCCCAGCTCTGTCTTTCCTGGGACAAGGGGTGTGTATGCAAAAATCACACAGTGTTGGAAGTCAAACATATGAGCTCAGAGCTTAAAGCTATATCCAGAGTTCTGGAAAGCTGCTTTGTGACAATGTCCATCATTTAAAGTGCTACATAATTTAAACTGAATTGAAGTTTTTGTAAAACACAATACTAGCATACACCATAGTTTGGATAACAAAAAGAAAAGGAACTAGAGTGGCAGCTCATGTATATCACATCCTGTTTCTGTTAAGGCAGTTTTTTGGACAGTCACATTCCTTTGATGATGAATATGATGGAGGATATATACTGTATACTCACTCACAGCCTTTCCTTTGGTCTATTTATTAACTTTTTTGGACCCTGATACAGTTTCTGTGACATGATTAATGGATGTTCTGTGATGTGCTTAATGCAGTAATTAGTGCATTAGTGCACAGTACTCTTTATATTTATAATTATTTTTCATGTATTTTTAATAATGCTTCAGTACATTGAGTTTTGTGTTAGACAGTACTATAGGAATTATATAAGTTTGCTTGGTATTGTAAATGATTGTTTTTAATATTTCTCTATGTTTCTTTCATGACCTGTACTGAATTTACTCTTTAAGCTTAATTACTTCTACTTTGAGTGTGTCTGGGAAGGCAGAACAGATAGTACCCACAAAAAGGAGGAGCCCCTAATTATAGAGCAATAGAGTGCTTTTCAAAAAACTGTGAAGGGCCAGCATGGCACATTGTGGCTTCTGAAAAAAAATATTGCACGCCCTTTTCCCTTGCCCTAACTCTGTCTGGGTCTTCTGTGTGGACAGAAAGCGGGCCCGAGACATCTTGCCTCGAATCAAAGCCCTAGAACAAACGCAGGAAGTAAAGCCAGGGCCAGCCCAGGTTGGCCTGGCTCCCTGCCACGCATTACCAGGAGTGCAAGCATGCCGACAATTGCAGTTTCTCAACCTGAAACAGAGAGTATGAGAGAGAGAGAGAGAGAGATGGTGGAAAATGTGTGGCTTTAGGAGGGACCATTTGTATCAGAGTTCAGGGAAGATATTTTCTCTGAGTTGTTATAGTTGGATGCTTCTACTCAGTTATTATGCAACATGCAGAGTTTTAGAGAATGAAAACTGAGAGAGGGCGGAATGTGATTTTTAATGTTTAGATGATTTTTGTAGAGTTTAAATGCCTCACACTTAATAATGAGGATGCTCAGATGTACTTAGAGGTTTTATTAGACATTGCAGCAAGAAAGCCAGTTCTTCGTTGAGAGTGATACTACAAAAGCAAACTGCATTACTATAAGAACTATCCCTGTGATGACTGTTGCACTTTTTCTTCAACTTCTAATCCTTACTGTCTTTAACCAGTTTAAATTAGTATATGCACCAATCATTGTATGCACTGCATGTCAATTCTCCAACCACTTTCTGTCTAACAGAAGGGTCCCAATAAAACTCCAGTAGCAGCCATCTGTCTAACGAGCTTAATCTCCATGGCCTTCATCTTCATTGGTCAGGTCAACATTCTGGCTCCTATTGTTACCATTAACTTCATGCTGACCTACAGCATCATTGACTACTCCTATTTCAGCGTGGCCATGAGCTACAAGCTCCAAGTTAAGGAAAGAAGGCCTCTTATTGAAAAGTCCTCCCCGAGAAAACCTCTAGTAACAACCAATCACCCATGTTATGGCAGCAATGGTGCTCTGAGCAAACCCAGCAATGGCACACTGCTTGAGTTCACTAAAGACATGGACCAGATATTTACATTGCCTAGTGCAGACAGCACAGAGGAAGAGAAAGCCTCCAATCATGTAGCCAAGGTCTGGGGCAGGAAGGCAAAAGTTCCTGCTAAAGAAACACTGAGCAGTAGTTTTGGGCTGGACTTGAACAGCAACAGCCCATCTGAGAAGGAAAAGGATGAGAAAGTGCTTGAACAAAGCATTGGCCCAGATGATGAGACCAGCAGTCAGACAGGGCTTATCGAGTCAGAGCCAGGAGGGAAGAGGAAACTGTCTCTGCCTACTCAAAGTCTTATTGAACTCAATCAGATACCAGGGGAGACATCAGACACACATGGTGAGTGATGATGCTGTGTCCACAAATCAGCACACAATGTTTACATAGTAGTCAAGCACTACATTTATCAAAACATTTTGCTTTATAGACACAAAACCAAAGCTGGGGGGATCAGATATCAGACCCATCCCGAATTCATGCTATGCCAAGTTTTGCAATCACTGGGTTTCCTTAATTGGTGTAAGTACAAGCATGAAAAGTACTTAGTAAAATCTATTTTATTTCACCAACTATGAGAAACATTATTTTTCATGAATAAGAAATTAATTAATTGACAATGTGTTTAATTCTCTAGGCTCTGTGCTCCATTTTGATAATGTTTGTCATCCAGTGGGTGTACGCGTTGGTGAATATTAGTGCTGCCCTCCTCCTTTACCTCTACATAGGAAACACAAGCCCCGGTTTGCCAACAGGTAACTATCTTTGAAAATGATTGAAAATGACCCATTTGCAAAATGATTTTCCAACACTGAGTTAACATTAATTCATTAAGAGTGTAAATATTTGGCATTCTCACATTAATGAAAACATTCCAGTGTATGTATTTTTGTTTCTTCACAGTAGGAATAGAATAACTGTCTGTTATGTAGAGACTGATTGCATTTGGTCCTGGGCAATGCGCAGCCTGTTGTGCAGCTGTTGGGTGGGATATTTGGAATGGTTTTAACGCTGAATTCTGCAACTGTGCGATATATAATCTTCCAACTGTTTTTGGGTGCTCCAAAATCTATATCAGCTTGTTATATCGACCTTTTTGTACTACACATTGCACAGGTGCAGTTTTTTGAAATCCAAGCCACAGGGCCAAAATGTTTAACAATACACCACACAATAGCTTCTACATAGACAGCGTTATGTTTATAGGCAGCTTTTTTTCCCCATGGTGCAGATTTATTTGTATATTTCAAATTAGGAAACAACAAACGCACACAAAAGAGAATATCAGTTTTGATATCGAACCAAAATTAACGAAGACATAGCGCACATTGTGTGTATGCTGTTTAAAATTGCAGCAATGTAAAACAATATAACATACCTGGATATATAGTAGCTGTTTTGTTTGACATTTTGACGAGTTAAATGTTTTGAGACAGTCAACACAAAAAAAAAAAAATAAGATTAGGAAATTGTCACTGATGATTACATATTTTTGGGTATGTATCCTCATTATGAAAATAGCACAAGACACAAACTGCTTGTGGAGTTCTGTTTCATGAGGCAATGGCACTTTCTTCCAGTCTGATAACAAAGTTAATATGAGCAGAAGAGAAAAGATGTTGATTCAGAGTAAGTTCTCTCATCTGTGATTTATTATTGAAATACTATTAGCCTCTGGAACTGAGACATGAGTACAGCACCACAATGATTTCAGGGGGAAAAAAACCCACCATATTTTGGAAGGGTATTCTCCAAAAAAGAGCTATCAAAGGACCAATGTCCAAGGGTTAAAACAGTATCAAGGTAAAAAGATTTGAAGTAGAGAATGGCATTTTATCTATAGTTATTTTGGGGAATATATTCATATGTCTATGTGATTGAAGGTAACTAAAATCAAAAATAAATCAGTTAAAACTCCAATTATTCAAATGTGCTGAAAAACACTTACCACACGTGCACATGCACACTCTCATTCTTATGCTCACAAACATATACACATATCCATACATACACCGATCAGCCATAACATTAAAACCAGTGACAGGTGAAGCGAATAACATTGATTATCTCGTTACAATGGCACCTGTCAAGGGGTGAGATATATTAGGCAGCAAGTGAACAGTCAGTTCAGGAAAGCAGGAAAAATGGGCAAGCGTAAGAATCTGAGTTACTTTGACAAGGGCCAATTTGTTTTGGCTAGACGACTGGGTCAGAGCATCTCCACAATGGCAGGTCTTGTGGGGTGTTCTCAGTACGCGGTGGTTAGTACCTACCAAAAGTGGTCCAAGGAAGGGCAAACAGTTGACTGGTGATGGGTCATGGACGCCCAAGGCTCACTGATGCGCTTGGGGAGGGAAGGCTGTAAAGCTGCAGACCGGTCAGAGTACCCATACTGACTCCTGTCCACTGCCAAAAGCGCCTACTATGGGCACGTGAGCATCAGAACTGGACCATGGAGCAACGGAAGAAGGTGGCCTGGTCTACGTACCACCTACCTAAACATTGTTGCAGACCAAGTACACCCCTTCGTGGCAACGGTATTCCCTAATGGCAGTGGCATGTTTCAGCAGGATAATGTGCCCTGCCACACTGCAAAAATTATTCAGGAATGGTTTGAGGAACATGACAGAGGGTTCAAGGCGTTGACTTGGCCTCCAAATTCCCCAAATCTCAATCTGATTGAGCATCTGTGGGATGTGCTGGACAAACAAGTCCGATCTATGGAGGCTCCACCTTGCAACTTACAGGACTTAAAGGATCTGCTGCTAACGTCTTGAGGCCAGATACCACAGCACACCTTCAGAGGTCTTGTGGAGTCCATGCCTTGAAGAGTTGGGGCTGGTTTGGCGGCACAAGGGGGACCTACACAATATTAGGCTGGTGGTTTTAATGTTATGGCTGATCAGTGTTTTCTCTCATACACTCATTCCCACTTTGAATTTGCACACCAGCATGTTTTTGGGAGGTAGGAGGAAAGCAAAGTGTCTGGACAGTAACCCAGACCATGCCGTCCTAAAAATATTTAGATTATATATTAAACTAGGATTAAAATATATCATGTTCTACTTTTGCCTCATATTCACCCAACCACAAAGCTTGAAATCAGGTTCAGTGTGACACTGAATACGTTCAGGTCTTGTCATTTTTAATGTTTTTGCTTTTAGTTCTTTTTAATATATACATTTTTGTTCTCTTGATAACAGGTACAGCAGCACATTTCAGCTTTTTCCGCTGGATAAAGAGTTCTCTGAGTAGCCTGGGCAGGTACAGGATGATCCTTTTGTTCCTTAGCTCTTAAAGTGCCTTCTTTTGATTGATAACTTTGTCCTTTGGCTAGGCTTATTAAGAGATTTCCTGTACTAATTTGGGCAAATGAGAGTGGAGAAAACCTTTGACATTGTAACAGACTAATACTTGGTTAATGCACTGTGTTTACCTTGATGCCCTTGTTAACAGTAATTCTCCTCATTTAGGCCAAACCAAACACTTCAAGACCAGATTGTGGTGACACCGTCTTTGTCAGCAGTTAACATGGAAACCAGACAGTTGACAGAGATAAATACAGACTTTGCCTTCCGAGACCGCTACCACCATTCATCCATCATCACCACCACAGAAGAGATGGTTCATCCTGAACTCCACTAACCAGTTGCCCTGATATAATATTTTTTAAAAAAAACACACATAGAACAGGAGAGCTGATTCAGGATAAGTTTACAATCATTATACACAAATAAATGTCAAAAGCTGATCTTAGATTGGCACTTCTCCTCTGAACTCTCTTCATGAGTACTAGTTTGAAAACTGTTTAAACACAGAATGTTTTCATAACTATAATCCTTTGAGAGGATCTGATATGGATGATGTATAAATGTGGATGATGCTTGTGACTGATTAGAATTATTACAATTTTCCAGCAGAATTTAAATTGTTTAATTGAACTGTTTTCATTCATCCATCTTCAGTAATTACTTTGTCCTGGTAAGGACTGTGGTGGATCCAGAGCCTATCCAGGGAACACTGGGTACGAGGTGAGAATACACCCTGATTGGGAAGCAAAGCGGAAGAACATGCACACAATTATTCACACCTAGGGGCAATCCACCTACCTTTAGGAAGTGTAAGCAAACCTGAGAACCTGGAGGAAATCCACATGGACATAAGAAGAACTTGTGAAGCTCCACACAGACAGTAACTCAAGCTCAGTATCAAACTGGGGAACCCGAAGTTGTGACGCAGGGTATTTCTTTCAGTATACCATGATTTTGTGTTCTGTCCTGGGAAATCAGAAGGAGGTCAAATTATAATTTATAAGAAGTGCAATAGAACCAAATATATCCTCATTATTATGGTTATAGTATGTGAAATCTTTTACAGGCTATATGTTATTGTCTGTATTTAACTGGGTCTTTAAATGGTGCTTGTACATTATGGGAGGCAAAGATAAAAGAAAAAAAAAGAATGACGTTTGCTTCTGGTGTGTTGGTTCATGAATATCTCCACATGCTGATTCAGCACCCTACTGAGCCGCCAGCTGCATGTTAAATTACTGAGACATAATTTTGTACTATATGCTAATCAGACATAACCTGTAATAACCCATATCCAAAATAGAAACTAAACCCCTTAAGTGTACAAAAAGGAAATTCTCATATTGAGAAATCACACAAATGCTTACTCCACCTCTTTGGTTACACTGTGACTACACTGTTACTGCTATTGCATTTTTTATTTTATTTTTTTTTTGGCAGGAGTGTTTTTAATGTTTATCTAAAGTATAATGTCAGTAATTGGAAGTGTTTAAAAGTAATATTTTGCTTATTGAATCACATTTTGTGTATTATCTCCAAAACTAACCATATTGTTAATAACTAATAAAGCACTTTATTATATGACGGTTCAGGTGCTATGAGCACTGTGATCCCCTTACTCAAAGAAATCTACGCCGTTGCTCTGAGATATCGTGAAGATCAGTATCGCGGTACTCGGTATATCGCGCCAGCCTGAGTGTGGAAGGGGGCGGAGTCTCAGCCGCCCGGCCCGGGATGTGAGACACGGACTTGTGTTGTGCAGAAATAAAAAGCGCTCTCTCAACCTCATGAACTTTTAGCGACGTTTCGGCCTTTTACACATGGAGACCTGACAAAAGACACGCTTTCCGATGCTGACCCGGATCATTTCGCCGTGTTATTTATTATTAAGTCGTCAACATTTCTGTCGTTTTTTTCCTTCATCATGGAAGCGCGTGCTTCGGGGCGCACTCGCGGTCTAATGCTCGTGGTAGTTTTGTCTCTGTTAAAACCAACTGCTGGGGCTTTTGCGGGCAGCGCTTCGGTGACTGAAACTTATTTATCTACCGACAGTAAGGATGCAGAGCAATTCACCGATTCCTCTAGAGCAGTGACCAACGAGGGGACAGCGGGGTTTGGATACTCTTCCACATCAGAAATCTCAGATCTCCATCCGAGCTCTGCAGAGAGGAAATCTCACACTGGTAAGAATCAGCAGCAGGACTGCTCCACACTACAGCTGCAGATCTACATCACAAATACTGATAGTCAAATTAGAGAGTGTGTGATATGTGGGCCTAGGTTCATGGAGTTTTCCCGGGAAATGACATGACAGAAGAACATTAAAAAATTAAAAAAAAGAGGTAAACACACTTGTATAGCACAGTGGCAATAACACAGCACCAGCCCTATTCTCCGTTAATGTCAAACACATAGCCAGGAGCAAGTTGGGAGTTTTAAACATTTCCTTCCTTCATCTAACCCAGAGAGTCTCAGACATTTTGCCAGAATACCTTCCAGTATTTAAAAAAACAATTTTTTAAAATGAGTATAATCAAGCTATTCAAATATTAGATGTATTAGGGCAATATATTGATATTGTTAGTATATGCACCATATCTGAGCTGTCTGAGGGTTTTCTTGAAATTTCCACTCACAGTATAAAAAAAACTATCATATTAAAACAACACTTTTTCTAGAGTTTACAATCAAATTACAGTTAAATCTTAAGTGACCTTATTTATGAGTGTTTTAAGTTGCTGAGCTTTAGATTAGGAAATAAACAACTTCCTAAAAGAAACATTAATGTGACTGGCATCTTTTTAAACCCATTCAGTTTATATAAGCAGTCAATCAGGCTTATTACTATCATAACTAAACAACAACAGAAGTAGATATTAGGAGTGTGAACTTCATGGTTCCACATGATACAATATGATTTCAATTCATAAGGCAACGACTCGATATTTGACAATACCATTGAATCTATGCTGTGATACAATACAGTTCGATTTTTGTACTGTATGTGACCAGTCGGCGCTTTGTTCAGAATGTGGGATAGGCCTACTGTTAACTTGCAAAAGATGGTGACATAGAAGAGGACTATAAGTATCAGAGTAATGGACACCCTCCTAGCCTATTAAATTATTTGCACATTGTCCTTGTTTGATAGCAAACAATGATTGTTGCATAGTTTAATTTAAATCATTGCTTGATTTATTGATCCAAATCATCAGCTCATTACAACCCTAATAGTTATAGAGCTCCGCCATCATCATGTCATTAAAAATAAATAAATAAATAAATAAGACATTGACTATTATGTATCTATCTATGACTATTATACCCAAGGGTCTCTGGAGCCCACTTTCAGTACCATAGATCTAACAAGTCTGTTCCTATTCAGGTGTGTATTTAAGTGGAGACCTTATGTGTAAAATTCTTCAGTGCAGAATGTAGAGCATTTCAGTCCAAGAGGTATTATATTGGAAAAGTATCACAAACATCAAGAATATTATGGGCTTCTCGCTCTCATCTTAATAAATACTCAGAATATAGGTAAACTCCTCTGCTCTGATAGGGATGACCTCCATCCTCAGTCCAAACTCAGTTTTACATCCAACTGATTAGAACAAGGGTGTGCATATTTGGTCATGGGATGCTATATACAGTAAGGTTATTTATTCATGTAGTCATAAATGAAGAAATACAATTTGATAAAAGCTTTAAGTAATACTTTTGTCATCCTGTGCACGTATACAGTGGCACCCAAAAGCTACAGAGATTGTGAATAGTGGAGCAAGTCTTGAGACAAGAACAATTACCGCAATTACGGTAACATGAAAAATACAGTATAAATACGATACATACACGGAGCAGTGTAAGTAGTAACACTATACATACCAACAGCACAAGATGTGATTTCTTGACTGGCTAATGGATACTGGTATATCTGGTCTGATGCAATAACACATTGCTCAGTACAACAAATTGATATTTCCCAAAAGTGTTTTACACTTTAATGCTGATATGTAAGTTATACTAATAATTTGCTATTTTTTTTCCTTTGCTTATATTCTGCTCTGGCACAACTGTGCTGTTTCTAATGGTTCATTGTGTCACACAGCATAATAGAATATATTATTATTAATAGGCTTTATTTATTGGTTAATGAGCATCTTTTTCTGCAGATAATATTTTTCTTTTAGCACTATGACCTAATTGGATTAACCTTGGTTTATGGACTAGGTTCTGTTGAACAGTATCATATTGATGTAGCAGCTGAGAGGCAATATAAAAGGTGACTTGTTCTAGTTCTAGAATGGAAAAACAAACAAACAAACAAACAAAAGCAGTCTTCAAGTTATTATTTTTTATTATGTGGGACTACCATGCATTGATCCCTTTTCACTATCTATCTTGCTGTCAGTGTTTCTGCACAGTATCACAACAAGAAACATGTACTTCCCATGAGGAGATCCTGCCTGAACTCTTTAACAGGTTACTGCAGAAATGGAAGGTTTTGTATTTTAGTTTGTTTATTTTTCTCAGAGGACAAAAGAAAGGTGTTGATGATTGTATGTATGCTTTCCTATATCCTTATGCCTATTAATAATTCTCGTAGGCAAGTAAGAAAATAATTGAAAACATTAAATTTAATAGAGTTGATGAAGTAATTAAACCTGACAGTAGACTGTTAAATCCCCCTTTTGTCCAGGATTCTTTCTGTAATGGTAGACAAGTGTTTGATTAATTTCCTGTTTAAGCACTGTTTACATATTGTAAAATGTGATATCCTCTTGGGCAAGACTTTTTGCTTGTTGATTACATTGTTATCAGTGTATAAACTCCATGCAGAGAGTGACAGTATTGTATCATGCACTGTGCTAGGTCAGCGCAAGGAAGGAAACGCTATTTCCAATGAGTCAGGTCACCTCCATTTATAGTGCTCAAGCTTTTGTTAGCTTAGACGGGTTTGGCTGCCAATTGTTCTCCACCCAAAATCATTACATCCGCAGTTACTTCTGAAAACATCTTCTGTAACGGTTTCTGAGATTCTCAAAGTGATTATGCCCTAATTCAGGAGGGTTCAAGTCAAGTCGAGTCAAGTGGAATTTATTGTCATTTCAGCCATATACAGCCAGTTAGTACATAGTGAAACGAAACAACGTTCCTCCAGTACCAAGGTGCTACATAAGACAAACAGAGAACAAGCAGAACTACAAGGGACTACATAAATTTATAAATTGAAGAATTTATACATTAACATCTACAGATAAAAGCCTTGTTTATCTCTGGTAGTAGTAGTAATCTAACTGGGAGGCTTTCAGATTCAAAATTTGTGCAAATTTTGATACTTCATAAAATTCCCTGTGTAATTTGTTTGATTTTTTTTCCAGCCATTGATCAGAGTTCTTTCACTGAGTTCACGGAGAGCTGGACAACACAACACAGATCAGACATGTCCACTGAGTTGCTGGAATCCAGCCCTGCATTCAGCACTAACACAGTGACTGAGTGGGAAGATCCTTCTACAACAGCCAACATCACTGATACCTATACAGTAACAAAGGAGTGGCAACCTGCATCTGAGCAGGAACACACAGACCAGGATACTAAAGACTCTGGTTCAAACACTGATAGCACCTATATCTCCACCACACTTAGCCGTGCTGGAGAGCGCACTCTGCTGTCCATCACATCCAACAGCACCTCTCCATACGTGGAAGACACTAGCTCCAGCATCTCGGAGACGGCTCCACATGCTGTCACTGGGCAGGTGGAGAAGACAGGGGTCACTCAGCATATGGAGCACACTGAGGCTGCGTCGTTTACTGAATCTGGCCGTAGTGAGGCAACGTTGGAGGATGTCCTTACAAATGCCACCCAAAAGGAGGTCTTTGAGACTGAGGCCTCTCATGGTTCCCAGATTACCCAGTGTCACACAGGACAGCCCACTGTCACAGGATCAGATTTTGAGTCTATGCCTAAGACTAGCAACCCCAGCTCCACTCCACCTCTTACAGTAATCAACACCTCTGACAGTGAGACGGACACCACAGCTGATTCTTCCACCAACCAGAGCTTCTATACAGACAGCAGCTCATCTTCATCCTCCATCTCTCCGTTTGTCCTGCCAGAGGATACTCATACCAATGTGTCTCTCCAGGGCGGCGAGACCACTGAGATTCCTACAGGTCCTGTGAGTACCAGTACAGGTAACAAACCAGATGAGCCCCAGACATTTATGGAAGAAACTACTATTCCCGGTCTGACTACTGTACCTTCCACACTCTGGGATATGACCACCAGTGTGGATGAGTCCCAGTCCACTCAGCAGACCTTTGTCTCCCAAACCGATAGTCCTCCAGAGCCCACAGGGGTGCTGAGCACAGCTGCAGGACCTACGACCCACAAGCCATCACTTACAGAAGAGGACACACATAAGGCTAGCACTGTCCCTCTTACTAGCATCTCGCTAGATAGCACAGGCACCACAGTGCCACTAACGTCACATCAATTTCAAGCCAGCACCACTGCCGAGGCTCACACTACGCCACACAGTACCCTCTCTGCAACGGAGACCACAAAGAAGACCACACCCACCACAGAACAGCACCACCCCACCACTGGAACAGCCACTCCCTCTCTGTCCGCCAGCTCATCCCAATCTGGAGCTGGTGCTACTGATGTGAGCACACTGCATGTTGAGACCAGCACTGCTACACCTGGCAGCACCACAGCACACAGCCAGCACACCACTGCATCCTACAATAAGAGCACTCCCACCATGAGCACTGCGGTAATAACCACAGGACAGCGCACTGAGACTGAAGCCACAACCACACAGATGCCTGTGAAGTTAAGCCTGACTCCTGGTGTGTTTTCTCAAGCTACTCATGCTTGCATTGTTTAACTATATATTTTAGGTTTAGCTATATCCTGTATGATTCCTTATGTATTTCAGTAAAAGCTTTGCATGTTATATGCATATAGACTAGTTAAACTATAGTGCCTTGTAAAATAAATGAAAGTTTATACAATGTTGTAAACTGGCTTTGATAATATCTTGCCCTATTGTTACAAATGGTTCAACAGGTTTCTCGTTCTCCTGACTTGAGTTGATCAAGATAATCAAGCAATACAGTGCTTTTGGGAAACTCATTTAGTATGAGCTTGTGTTTTATACTGTCTACTGTGTTTTCTTTCCAGGTCACACGTGTAGGCCTCACATCTGTAAAAATGGAGGCAAATGTGTATTGACTTCGGGTGGCTACAGGTGCGAGTGTCTGCCCGCCTGGACAGGAGAAAACTGCACTGAGGGTGAGAAGCTAGGACACGGATACTTGTATTTCCACTGTGCTGGGACAGTCCACATGGGGTTTGCATAGCAGTGTTTGTCACTGAACAAGGACCAATCCATTCATTTAGAGTCAGAAACCCTAAACTCTACCCTGAATTGGGGAGAAAATAGGGAGAAAATGGGGGAGGGGGAAAGTGACCTTAGACCTCCATTATAATTGAGTTTTAAGCAAACAGGTTTTCTGTCCTTTTCTCCATGCAGGAAAATGTTCCAAAATTCTTGCCCATGGAAATAACTTATACATTACAGATGTGGCAGATAAGTCGAAAAATGCTCAAGTAGTCCTTTAATCTGTAATTGTTATAATGAAGGAAAAATGGTCAGCTCAACAGTAAAGCAGTTTTTACCTGTTTGTTCAGTGCACTCTGTCATAAAAGCTGCATTCAGTTTATGCCTGTGTGAAGACACTCATGGAAATGTACACAGTTTTATTCCATTTCATCTACAAATAAACTTAAGCCATGTGAAAACAGTTGTAGAATGTTCATTACATGGCTTGTGTGTGTTGAAGCTGAAATGTGAACAGGTCATGTGGTTACTTTGAGATCAAAAGTGCCGGATTGATGGCCCATGTTATGTTCTTATATTGTTCTGCAGATGTGGATGAGTGTGTGAGCAGCCCGTGCCCTCAAAACTTGGTGTGTGTGAACACCAGGGGCTCATTCAGCTGTGAATGTCCCCTGGGTTATGACCTGCAAGATGGACGAAGCTGTATACAAAGTAGGTGGTTAAACTTTGATCCTTACAGAAAGCAGGCAGAATGGCGCCTCTAACAGTAACACAAACCTGGAACGCAAAACTGTTCAAAGACAGAATCACTGGTTTAGGGTTCACATGATATAATGCCTATGATATCTGCAAGCGGTTAGCATGAGTGTTTTTTGTGATTCTGCCCCACAGCAAAGACGTTCTTTGGGATTTTCACTGTGAACAGTTCTCTGCATGACTCACACAGAGAGATCTTACAGTTGGTACGTACAGAGAACACACCTGTGAAAACACACCACACAGTGTGTTCACACACTACACTTATGCATTCATTATGCATTTTCACAACAGCAGATGGTAAAATTAATTAAGCATATCAAATGCCCTGGATGACAGAAACTGTGACATTTTATGGGAGAGTTCTGACTATAGCAGTACAGTAACAAAGAAGACCTTTGTAAAAAAGTAAAATAAATAGGCATATTCGACCAGTTTGCTGTTAATAGCCAAAATAAAGAACAATTACAGAACTCAGGCTGTCAGTTCAATTAATCTAGCTCCATTTATTTATTTATTGATTGATTGATTGTAAAAACTTGGTTTTCTGAGTTCTTTTTTAGATTTAATCTAAAGATCTACTATTTAGGTTTAATTTCATTTTATTTAAAGTAATTAAATTTAAATATCAGTAGTTCTTCAAAAATGCTTGGTTTATAATCAGGACCACTTTCTCGCCATTTTGGTGGTCAAAGTAATTCTGAATAATTTCAAAATTTTTGATATGCTACATTGTGACATTGTGAAACTTTGAATCATTTTAATATATTACATTTACAGTGTGCTCCAGTGCCATGTTAATTGGACATGGTGATAGACTGGCAGATATTTCACATTCATGATGTTTTATATATTTTTTCCCCAGCTGAATGCCTCACTCTCCAACCTGCGTGGTTATAGACGTTCAACTCTGCGGTAAGCTTATGTTGTAGTTATTAAATATTCAGTTATAATGCTATAATATTGAATATGTTATTATTCAGATACTATAATATTATGTAGACTATGACTTAAGACAAAGGTTGCTAATTCAAGTTGAGTTAATATACACTATATGACCAAAAGTATGAGGACACCTCACTGTCACATCCATATATGCTTTTTGCACATCCTATTCCAGATTAAGTCCCCCTGTGCTGTTATAATAACCTCCACTCTTCTGGGAAGGCTTTCCACTAGATTTTGGAGCATGGCTGTGGGGATATGATTTTGGGTGAGGAGGTCTGGGGCTCAGTCTGCATTCCAATTCATCCCAAAGATGTTCAGTGGGGTTGAGGTCAGGGCTCTGTGCAGGCCACTCAAGTTTTTTTTTTTTGAACCTCTTAGTTCCAGGGAAGGGAAATTGTAAAGCTACGGCATACAAAGACATCATAGACAATTGTCTGCTTCCAACTTGTTGGCAACAGTTTGGGGAAGAACCACATATGGGTGTGATGGTCAGGTGTCCACAAACCTTTGGCCATATACTGTATAAATCTAACCACACGTAAGAGATTGACGGAACTTTTTTGCTACCTCAGTCATGTCACATTGTATTGTAGCAGTTGTAGTTTTACATATCACTCAGACATGACATAATTGTTTTTGTGTGCAGGGATTTGGACAGGTTACACATCTTGGCTGTGAACATGTTCTCTATGTCTGCTGACGTCACCTGCACTGACATCTTCTTTAGGATCCAGGTGTCTCTCAGAAACTGCAACGAACCACAGTCCCACTGCTCCTTAAAGCTTCAACACCAGCTCACTTATCAGGGTACAGTCACCCTATAAACAGCAGTCAGTCTCAGTTGCATTCTCTGTGCACTGTCTGTTCTGCTTTGGTACATGGTATATTGCTAACTCACTGCAAATTCGCACAGTTTTTAAAAATTGTATTAGAAAATATTGAGTAAGCAATAAAAAAAACCCCACACAATTAAGGATAAATTTCCCCTTAGACTAACTCTTATCTCTGACACTACTCTTCTTCCAGTGGGGAGTCTTTGCTCAGCCCAGAATCGATGTGACACTCAGTATGCTGTGTGCAATGATACTGATGGAAGCCCATACTGCCAGTGCCATGAAGGATACTTCAAAAAGAACCCAGAGGACAGCATGTGTAGAGGTAGGAGCTGTAGGCTTGTTTAGAAACGTTTTAGAAAAGCATGTGATTGTCTATTGTCTATTCACATCAGTACTGAGCATCCTGTATATTAAATACATTACATAATGTATAAATACATATATTAAATACATTATTTTCCTCATTTCAGACTGTGGCGATGGCTTTAGGCTTGTTAATGGAACTTGTATGGAGTAAGTATTTTAGATTCTATCAATACCCCTTATGTGCTTTTGAAATTCAGCATTTAATTGCTGTCTGTACTTTATAACTTCACATAGAATAAAATGCCTTTACTGTGATTGGATAAGTACAATCAAATAAAATTAAATTAAACTCCCTGAGCCTGAAATATAAAATGTGTGGTGGTCTTCACATGGTGAAATTCTTTATACTATCTAGTTCTGAAAACTACAGGAGCTGAAAGATGTAAAGTTATAGCCTTTTAGTCAGGTTAGCCCCAAAAGTGAAAAGGGAGAAAATTACATTTAAGGATTTCATTCTGGCAGCAGCGCAGGACCATCATAGACATTTTGTCACTGTGAGGAAATCACGCTTAACCATCAAGGTTTTAGAAATCTTCAGGCATTTCAGATGTCTTTCACGATACAAATATATAATCTATATACATAAGAAAGAGACATAAAAATATACATTAAAAACAAAACAAATGTGAAGTATACAGTGTATATATATATATATATATATATATATATATATATATATATATATATATATATAAAAAAAAACAAATCTGCCAGGGGCACTCTTTGATTTTTAATTTTGATGCATGTGTCTTTCAGATGTCCATTTGGATTTGGGGGATTCAACTGCAATAACTGTGAGTGTCCTTTTATATTTTCCTAGGCCTATCAAAATATCAAAGTCCCTCTGTATCACTTAATATTAATATCTCATATACTGTAGCTAGTCACACGCTTTATTCCACTGATAAAATTGGAAATGGTGATTCACAAACACATAAAATGGTATTTGTTACAGAAGCTTATTCAGCATAAATAAGCTTAATCAGCATAAAACTCAGAACTCAAGAAACACAAGAGGTTTAGTATGTTTACATGAAATTTAGACATTAACTACTGTTTCTATCCAGAGCCCTTGCTAAACCTTTTTTTTCTTTGGTACAGTTTATGGGCTGATAGCAAAGGTGGTTTCTCCTGCTGCTGGGGGGTTGTTGCTCATCGTCATCATTGCTCTCGTCGTAACCTGTTGCAGGTATGTATGAATATTTATAAAATAATAAATAATAAGGTACATAACTAAAACAACAAGGTATATAACTGTAAAATGTATACTATGTAGCTTATATTTTTATTTTTTCTGTTCTTCATGAATAATGTAGTATAATTTAAGAATAATCACCTTTACAAATGGCCTTCTTTTACAGGAAGGATAAGAATGACATTAATAAAATAATCTTCAAAAGTGGGGATCTTCAAATGTCTCCATATGGTGAATTTCCCAAGAGTAATCGTGTATCAATGGAGTGGGGCAGGGAGACCATTGAGATGCAAGAAAATGGCAGTACCAAGAACCTCTTGCAGATGACCGATATCTATTACTCTGTGCGTACTCAAAATAATTACTACAACTCCTGCTACTAAAAATCAGTTATGATCTTTGCCATATTGTATGGGCTTCTTTGGCTTATAGAACAGATTTTTAAGTGCATTTAGGTTACATCCCATAAATGACATTTTATGTATTCATTTTTTCAGCCAGCTCTGCGAAATGCCGATCTGGAGAGGAACGGGCTTTATCCATTCTCAGGCCTGCCTGGTTCACGGCACTCCTGCATCTACCCCGCTCAGTGGAACCCATCATTCATCAGTGACGACTCACGGCGGAGGGATTATTTTTGACACCACACTGCCTTGGACTGAGTCATCACTGCACTCATAAGGAATGTAGCAAAAGCTCCATAGCAAGATGGAGCTGACCGTGGATAGGAACAACACTGACCACTAAGTAGCCTATGAATGTGAAAATGAGCTGGCAGGAAAGAATTCAAAATCATTTCATCCACAACTGTGAAGTAATCACAAGGGGAATTGCGCTCAGTATAAATGCTGTTAGCAAATCCAGTGTTGCACTTCAGTCTCTCAACACAGACGTTTGATCTCAAATGGAATAAGCCATAGAAGTAACACATTTAAAGTAAGGCAAGTGATACAGCTGCTAGGGTAGTGTAAATGTGTGCATATGTCTGTACAAGCTTATTGTATTTAAGCCTGAGAAGTTTGTAGGAGATCTCTTTAAAAGCTGGTAAACTGTACAAATGGTATATTGCTGTAGATCGTTTTATCAGTAGATGTAGCAAGACAAAGTAGGTCCTTATATTAACATTCACTTAAGGACATGCAGTGAATTAAAATGCACTTGGTGCTATTTCTTTACATAATGTAGACTATGGCACTATACCCATGATACCACACAGAACAGTGCAACATTATTATTTATTCAATTAACTTAATGTCATTTCCAGATAAATATGCATTTCAGTTAGATATAATTTCACACATCATGATCTACGGAACAACCTTATGGTGTGTGTATGTGTGTGTGTGTGTGTGCGTGCATGTGTGTGTGCACCAAATACCTGTTATTTTGCTACATGTGTGTTTATAAGGTGTATTATATTTTTGTCAATAACTTACATTTTTAATAGCTGAAGTATTCTTTTATGCCTAAGTATAAGTATTTTCTTTCCTCCCCTGTGGATGGTCACTTAAATCTGGCGTTTTAGTCAGACATATTTAAATAAAGCAGCAGTGATGTTGAATGTCTTGGTTTTTGTGACTTTTAGATTGCCCTTGGGTGCTTACACCTTTTCCAAACAGCTGTGGTTGTTATGCCCAGGAGCAGCATGTTAGATGATGAAAAGTAACTTTACTAGGAGCACAGGAGTATAGTGAACTTTCACTCCATTAAAAGCCAAATGATCAAGTACAGTGCTATTGATAGGCTTTAGATAGTATTTCAGACTTATGGAGTCAATATTTAAATAATATCAGCAAAATGACAAAAACTGGGAGCAGATTATACCAGTTTTAATTTCTTCTCCTTCATAAAGAGTGGTTACTACCTTTTGTTGACTTCATGTCTAAGAGAGCTATGGTAATTTTGAAGGAATTTATGCCATATAAGTTTCAATATACTAAACCTTAGCTATTCACAAGCAGGATTTAGTACCTTGGTCATATAAATCTTAAACCATTAACATATTCTCTGTCAGGGCCAAACAAATCACCATCCTAAATCACATTGCCTCCATACAGTTTCGTGCAGAATTCCATACAGTTTCGTGCAGAATTCCATACAGTTTCGTGCAGAATTCCATACAGTTTCGTGCAGAATTCCATACAGTTTCGTGTGGTATTCCTACTGCTAGATGGTGCACAAACGCAATCCCAAGTTAAATTTTGGTGATGATTAAATAATTTGATTATTTACTGAATTACTTAACATTAGCAAATGATAAACTTCAGCATTAATAACCTATCTTAGAATGACTCGTAATTCCATGTGTCCATTCCATTCCACTTGTGTCCCAGTCCTTATTGTTTGTACACATTTTAAGCTACATAAACACGCATCTTTTCAATTACAGTTAAACTTTAAGCTATCTTAAGCACAGTTTAACTACCTACCTGATGAATTGTAAATTATCTGCACTCTGTTTTTTAAAAACCATTTAACAATAATTCTTATGCCAAGATGCTTTTGGGAACCTCAGACTGGTTTTCTTCTGCTTGGAAGGATGGTTTTCTACATGTCATTTAAAAAAAATTGAATAAATCTTGTTATAAGCATTGTAAAACAATAAAAGCAACAAAGCTTACCACAAAGATGTAAAGATCAGTATTCATCCCAATCCCATCTCTAGCATTTTTTTTATTAGTTGTGCATATATATGGAAATATATATACTGTTGCTGATCCTTTTTTTGGCTGCTCCCGTTGGGGGTCGCCACAGCAGATCATTGGTCTGTGTATTTGATTTGGCACCGTTTTTACACCGGATGCCCTTCCTGACACAACCCTCCCCAATTTTATCCAGGCTTGGGACCAGAAGTGAGAGCACACTGTTGCACGCAACCCCTGTGGCTGGGGTTGGTTCCCCGGTTGGTTCCTGCTGTGGCCTAACCACTACTCCTCCAGGGACCACATGGAAGTATATACACTATATGGCTAAAAGTTTGTGGACACCTGATCATCACACCCATATGTGGGCCTACTGTTGCCAAAAAAGCTGGAAGCACACAATTTTCTAGTGTCAAATGTTTTTGTATGCTGTAGCATTCCCTTCACTGCAACTATGAGGACCAAACATGTTCCAGCATGACAATGCCTATGAGTGCAAAGTGAGGTCCATAAAGATGTGATGTGCCAAGGTTGGAGTAAATTGAATGTCCTGCAAAGAGCCTGGAACTTGACCCCACTGTACACTTTTGGGATGAACTGGAACACTAACTGTGTCCCAGGCCTCCTCACCTGACATCAGTGACTGACCTCGCTACTGCTCTTGTGGCTGAATGAGCAAATCCCCACAGCCACGCTCTAAAATCTAGTGGAAAGCCTTTTCAGAAGAGTGGAGGTTATTATAACAGCAAAGAGGGACTAAACGTGGCATGGAATGTTCAACAAGCACATTTGCATGTGACTGGTCAGGTATCCACATACTTTTGGCTCACTATTCATTTCACATTGAGTATACAATAATAAGGTTGTTTGCCAGTTGTTTTTGGAGGTTACCTCAAACTACCTACAGTTATGAGAAACAGAAAGTACACCCTCCTTCAATTCTATGTTTTTCTTTATCAGGGCCTAAATAACAATTGATAACAATTCTATAAATAAACAACCAACCTCAGGTAACACTAGATTTCAATATGCAGTCATTTTTTTTCGGAAGAAAAGTACACCAACATTCAGAAACCAGGTGGGGAAAAAATAAGTACACCCTATAATTCAGCAACATGTAGAACCACCTTTAGCAACAATAACTTTTTTTATTGGGTTTTACAAAAACAAAACAATTGTCAACACAATACTAGTAAGGAATCAAGAGTTATAGGCACCTTTTATAATAAAAAAAAAAACCCTGCCAGCTCACATACAAGTGAATCCGTAATAGACAATCAGACCATCACCAGTGCCACACCAAACACGATATTAACGACCAGCCAAATCATGAGAGTCACATCAATCTAAGGAGATAAGGCTGGGGAGACATTGCCAAAAATCGTAAACAACCACGCTTTAGTATAATACACACGGTGTACTATTTTAAATTGTATAAGACCATGTCTAGCACAAATAGAGGAGTCATGTACACGCTCCAAAATCTCAGACCAAACCCCCTCCGGTATTCCTTGCCCCAGATCCCCCTCCCAAAGGGCCTTCATGAAATTCAGGGAATCAATGCAAATAAGATTAATCAAATTATAAATATATGAAACTGAACCTTTCAAAGATGAAATTGGTGTCAAAAAAAAACCTAAGACAGTGTCATTCGGTAACTGAGGAATCATAGAGAATGTACTATGTGCAAAACTACAAACCTGCAGATATCTAAAAAAAATGCTGCCCTGGAAGTAAATATTTGTCTGATAATTGCTGGAAAGATGCAAAAATGTTATCTATATACACACACACACACACAAGTCTTTAAAGGTATTAATACCCAAATTTGACCACATTGAGAAGACACTGTCTGCCAAGGAGGGAGAAAAAGCATGATTAGCAGCCAGTGGGGCATAGGTAGAGGGAGACTGAAATCCAAAATAGCGCTTAAACTGAGCAAAAAATCTAAGAGAGGTCTTGACAAGCACATTTTTGGTATAGGGTGTTTAATTCAATAGAGGACTGAATTGGAGAATGGACAAGGGCTGTCAAGGATGCAGGCTTTGCAGAGTTGGTCTCCATAGCCAGCCAGGTCAAGCGAGAATCTGAGATCTCATACTGAAGCCAATATTTGAGAATCCTAATATTGGCAGCCCAATAATAAAACCCAAAATTTGGTAAAGCCAACCCTCCAAGTTTCCTAGGCCTCTGTAAATACTGTTTGCACAACCTAGGAACCTTCTTGCTCCAAATAAACTCAGAAACCAGGGAATCCACTTTACGAAAGAAGGTCTGAGGAAGAAAAATTGGTACACATTGAAACAGGTAGGAGAACTGCGGAAGAATATTCATTTTAACCACGTTGACCCATGCTACCAAAGATAGATTAAGTAAGGACCAACGTTCGCAATCTTCTCGGATTTTAAACAGTAAAGAAACATATAAAGGTCCTCAAATTTATGCGGAACATGAACTCCAAGATATGTAAAGCTATGGTGAACAATTTTGAAGGGTAAG
>CM075007.1:20476227-20491471 GCA_037576675.1 Pangasius sanitwongsei | reverse complement strand
CCAACCAGCTCTAAAATAGGAAGCACTTATCGCTGATTGGTGGTCACAAGTGTCAATCACCACCAATTACCTCATTCGTACTGTCACACTTGGTCAGATAAATAAAGAGACATATAAAAGTCCTTAAAAGCCCTATTAATTTCTGCCGGCTCCATAGCTGTTCCCGAAGGTGTTTGGATCTGAAGGATCTGACGAGGATACTGGCCTTATCCCCATGCTCATAGAATTTACATTTAGATTGAAGCAGAAGTTCAGTAGTATGATGTGTCATAACGACATCAAACTCTGCTTGTAAAGAGAGACGCTCCTTGTATATATCTGGGGATTGGGTAGTAGCATATTTGCTATCTAGCTGAGTTAAACGTTGTGCCAAATCAGACAGATTATCTCTTCTGATCTTTTTTTCATGTACTGTATAAGAGATTATCTCCCCCTAATATATTCCTTTAAAGTCTCCCAGAGCACAGAAGCAGATATATCAGGAGCTTTGTTTAGGCTAACAAAAAAATCAATTTGCTGTGATACAAAATTAACAAAGTCTTCATTCAGAAGTAGATGAGTATCTAGACGCCATGGCGCACGAGTGCAAGTGAAGTTCTTAAAGAAAATATTCATTGAAATCGAAGCATGGTCAGATATGACAATGGCATTGTATTTACATGCAGATACAGAAGGAAGTAATCTATTATCAACCAAAAAGAAATCGATACGGGAGAAGGTATGGTGAACGTGAGAAAAAAAAATGAATATTCCCTTTTGTTCGGATTGAAAAAGCGTCAGACGTCAGAAACAGCGAACTCCGTCATGAATGACCGGATCACCTTGGCAGACCTAGAAGGCACAGATGCCGTAGCGGAGGATCTGTCCAACTGAGGATTAAGCCAGCAGTTAAAATCTCCATCCAATATTAAATAATGCGACGAAATATCGGGCAACGTCGAGAAAAGACGTTTAAAGAAAGCATCATCTTCATCAAAGTTGGGGGCGTAAACGTTAACTAGAGCCACGCGAGTGTTATAAATTTGGCCAGTGACCATAACAAATCTACCATTAGAGTCAGCAATTACATCTGAGTGTATAAAAGAAAGATTTATGCAACAGAATAGCTACACCTCTTGATTTACTCTGAAATGAGGAGTGATAAATTTGACCCACCCATCCCTTCTTTAACTTTAAATGGTCTGAGGCTTTAAGGTGAGTTTCTTGTAAAAGGATTATGTGGGAATCCAGATGCTGAAGATAATGCAACACTTTACTATGTTTAATAGGATTATTAAGCCCCTTACAATTAAAACTGATAAATTTAATGTCTCCTCCATTCGGCAATACTGCGAGGCTAGGCTGGGCCATGGCTATGAAGGAAGAGTGCTATGTAGAAGCAAGGGTGATGGCCTGCGGCAACACATAATACAGAGAGAAAAAGAAAACTAAACAAAAAAAAGAGGGACAAAAAAAAAAAAAGGGAAACATAAACCCCCATAACTTTTCCGAATGAAAAGTGACAAGCTATAAACATAGAAAAAGGTGCACAATACTAAGTATGCACATATTCGGACCTAATATACACAGGCAAACAACAAAGGTACATGTATATGTCCTTGGTATGCAGTATTAAAAACAAGATGCCTGAACTAACAGCACAGCATAATCAACCGTATCACACATATGTATACACATACATATATACACAAAAGGCACTCCTGGTAAAACAATTTTAGTAACTAAAGTAAATGTAAACATTTGACCATAAAGTATAAATTCCTATAGCCCCGGTAAGCACAGGAAATATCACCTTGAATCCGCAGATCCCTGGATATATCTACACCCCAACGGTGTATATGAAATATGGTCTATATAGTTAACAACAATTACTAGTTAAACAGGTAGTATCTCTGCTAAACAGAGTCCACTCTTTTCGCATTCTTCTCAACAAAGTCCATGGCCGATGCCAGGTCTTCGAACCTATAAGTTTGTCCGTTGGGCAGAGTGATACGTAATATGGCAGGGTAAAAGAGTCCAAATTTAATGTTCGGGCAAGAATGAAGCTCCTTCTTCACTTTAGCAAAAGTGGCTCGTTTTTTAGCCACGGTTGGGGTAAAGTCAGGGAAGATAGAAATCTTCTTACCCATATAGAAAAGAGGTGAAGCTTCTCCAGCTCTGCAAAGAATTTGGTTCCGAACTTGAAAGAAGTTAACTCGAGTAACAAGAGGACGAGGAGGCTCACCATCCTTGGGCTCAGAACGTAGAGTACGATGGGCCTGGACCAGTATGGGTTTCTCATCAAGTTTAAGCAGGTCTTGTAAGAGCTGTGCTGCAAACTCAGTAGGACGAAAGCCCTCCGATCCCTCAGGCAAGCCCACCAAACATATATTATTCAATCTGGAACATCCTTCTAAGTCCTCGCATTTCTTGAAAGAGAATCAACCTGGGCCGATAGTGTACTAACCTTCGCTTGAATATCGGATAACTCGCTATCGTGATCGTTAGCCGCGCGTTCACGGTCGGCAATACTAGCGCCATGTGAACCTAATCTGGTTCTAGAGCTGCTGTTATCTCTCTTTTAACAACCTCCGAGAGGATGGAATCAAATTTGCTGAAAATGTCCGAGCGTAGTTCTTCCATCATCTGCTTCATACTCGACAACAGACTCTCACTAGCATCTAGCGTTAGCTGTTTAGGGGATTCAGGCCCGGGAGATAGCCAAGGCTTACTGCAGCCTGCTTTAGAGACATCGGATTTTCCTCGACCCGTCATCATATATTATCCTCGAGTGGCAAAGAATTTCAGAAATGTGAACAGCTGCAATATTAGAACTCGGTACTAAGATGACATTGTAAAATAGTGCAAATAAGATAAATAAATAGTCACTATTCTGTGGAGCTACTGCAAAACACGTCTACATCCTACCATAATAACTTGAAGTAAACATTTTCTGTAGGTGTTTCAGTCTCAAACATCCTTTCGGAGAAATTTTGGCCCACTCTTCTTTACAGCATTGCTTTAGTTTTTGATGTTTGAGGGTATTCATTAGTGCACAGCTCTCTTAAGATCCCACCACAGCATCTCAATGGGGTCGAGGTCTGGACATTGACCCGAAAGCCATAATTGTTCAGTCTTTTTCTGATTGTGCCGTCATGAACATAAACATTTAATGGGCTTACAGAGGACTGTAGGTCACATGAAGTAGCTCTTGGGTTTTACTTTATCTCTGAGTATTAAATGGTATGACCTTGGACTGAATTTGCTGGGACGCCCACGATTGGGAAGATTGGTAACTGTCTTGAAGGATCTCCATTTGTAAACATTCCTTCTCACTGTAGTACAGTGAATTTCAAATAGTTTAAAGATGGCCTTATAACCCTTCCCAGATTGATGAGCAGCAACAGTTGCTTCTCTGAAGTCATGGCTGCTGTGCTTTCTTCTTGGCATGATGTAGACACACACCTGTGTGCAACAGAACTGCCAAAAGTTCGGCTTTTATAGAGGTAGTCACGCTTCTTGATAATGAACTAATCTTGTGCATTTCGTTAATAACATCTGGCTGCTAATTACTCGTTTAATGATTGTGGAAGTAGGAAGGGTGTACTTGTTGTTCCCCACCTGGTTTCTGAATGTTGGTTTACTTTTTGGTAGAAAATGAATATATATTGAAATCTGCTGTTTTTTTGTTCTCAGGTGAGGTTATTTGTTTGTTTATAGCAGTTGGTGAGGACCAAACAATTGTTATTTAGGCCCTGATAAATAAAAAAAAACATGGAATTGAAGGAAGGTGTGCCTGGTCACCCACAATCAGGACCCTTGGATTTCACCAACACATAAAACAGAACAAAACATTCAGGGGTATACACTCTAAGGTGTTAGAAATGGCAGGGATACTGATTATTCATAGTTATAGGAAAAATTTGGATGAAGCTAATATCCATGAAATTTCCATTAAGCTAATATCTTTATATTTTAGACTGGTTTATTTAATGTTTGCATTATTTTGCATGTTGTCTCATCTTCCTCTGTGTATTTATATTGGTATCTATTATTATTGCTGTGTACTATATACACAATATTAAACCAGAATGTACAATAAGTATTACTGTAAGTAATACCGATTGTTTGATAGATTGTCTTTGGTAGGTTATACTGAATTTCTATTGCGAAACTCTGAATGTACGTAATCATAAAACTAAATGTATACCTATCAATTTCTTTTGAGCAGTGTTTAGTTGTGTTAGACTTTGTGTAACCACCAGTATTTTCAACAACTGCCCTCTGGTATATGGGCAATTTGAATTGTAGATACAGGTAGAGATTTCCATAACTCCATAAGTGTGGTTACTTATGTTTTCACTAACATTTATCAACAAAACAGCACCTGGAGAGGGGGGAGTTGATTTAGTGTTACAGGTGTTTTTATAAGAAGAGCAACCCTTGTGTGTACTGAGATTGCAATGCATGTATAATGAGAGCAAAACTGAGCAGCATACTTGTCATGAACAGTATATTATATAGTGTTTACAGCACCAGTGGTGAATGGTGTATTCACCACTGGTGCTGTGAAATCACTAAATTAGTTCAGGTGCAACCTTTCACCATCAGAAGTAACATAATTAGTTGGATGAAGTTGACCTGTGTGCCAAGTGTCACATAATCACAGTATAAATACATCTGTTCCTAGAAGTCGCCAAAGTTTGTTAGAGAACATACCTGAACAAACAGCATCAAGTTCTGGAAAAGTATCAATCAGGGCCCCATTAATATAATTGAAAAAATCAAAAGAATATGGCACAATAGTGACTTTACAAAACTGAAGGCCATAAACCAAAAGTCAGCAATCAGGGAAGGAGGGCATTGGTCACGGAAGCCAAATACATGGCAATCCTTGAAGAAAAATTGTTCCAGTCTGAAAAAGACTTGTGACTTACAAATCTCACACCTGTTACAACAGGATGTCAGTCATACTGCCAAGCTGCACTGGAGTAATTATAAATGAACAAATAAAAATTAATAAATAAATAAAAAGAACCTGCATGTGTTGTACAGCCACGTCAAAGCTCAGATCTGTGAACCTGAGAATCTGTGGCAATACTTGAAGATTGCTGGTCACCAGTGGTTTCTCACCAATCTGACAGAGATTGATAAATTTTGCCAAGAAAAATGGGCAAAAATATCAGGATCCAGATGTGCACAGCTCATAGAAACATGTCCCAGAAGATCTGCAGCTGTAACTGCAGCCAAAGGCAGTATATTCATGCAACCATCAATTTACATTTTGTTTAATTACCCTTCACCCTTTTTTGTGTCACAAAAAATATTTTGTACCTTCATACAATATGTTAGACACATGTAAATAAAATTTTATTGTGTAAATAAAACAATAAAATTGTAAAAATCCCGGTTAACTCCATTTCAGTTCCAGGCTGTAATACTAAAATATACAGTATATAGCAATATAATATGCCATGTGAGTGGCTAGTTTGCTTTGTAAATAAGAATGGAAATCATATGTCCATTGATAAGTAAAACAAGCTACCTACATGTCACTCAGAACTGTGGCACCTCATTTGTATTTTTAGAGACTTGACTACTAATTACATGGCAAAAAAGAACTCATCAATAGGGCTCATTTATTAATCCCCAATTTCCCAAAATCTCAAGTCTCTCCACATTTCTACTTATCTAGGTTTTAAAATTAGGGATATTATGCTTAATCATAAATTTATTTAGAACATTTGTTAAGAATTATGGTATTAAATGCTTAAATAACATTTAATGTTATTATCATCTGTCTAAATACTAGTGGTGTAACGCACTGTCATTATCTGTATTTGTATCTGTTTTCGTATTAGTAGTGGGTGTGGTATAATTTTTTTTTTTATGTGAACCCCACCACTATGCCCTAGAAAGACGGAAAAACACTGAAAAAAACTGGGTTGCTGGAAAAAGATGTAATGTATCATTCACAAATTCTGACAACAAATAACAATTTGCAGAACATAACTTTATTCAACTCCTTAACCAGACACCTTGTGGACATTTCTGGAAAACTTTATCTCTTATCTGTCTAATGTGATTAAGCAAGCTAACTATGTTTCAGAACAACAATGTCAACAATATATATATATGTATAAAGATGTATATATGATATGTATATATATGTATATATGTATAAAGATGTATATATATGTATAAAGATGTATATATGATATGTATATATATGTATATATGCATAAAGAAATGACAAAGTAGAACACACTGCATAAAAGCAGTACAGTATTTCATAGTCTTTACAGATATCATAGCATACAAGAAACTATGTGGAAAAAAAGGAAAATGTGTGGTACTGGATATTTTATTCTCCAGAAAGTAAGTAGAAGAATGAATTAAGTAGAAAATTATTATTATTTAAGGTAATGATGTCATTTGAAACTTATTCTAAACAAATTTCAAAGTCATGTTATGTTTTACTTTTTAAATATGAAAGTAAATGGCAAAAACACATCAGGTAATTTGGAGCAAAAGGAAGCTCAAAGACGTGAACAACACCTGATACAAAATTACTATGCATTTTTTATATGTAAAACAGCATGAACTACCTTAGATTTAAACAACTAATGTTATAGTTGCAGCCCTCTTCAATGGTTCTGTTAAATACTGCTATTAAAATTAGCACTATGACACTACTGTATAAAACTGTATATACTGTGGGATGCATTCATCAAGCTGTGTAAGCATTGTCTACATATGGAAATGCATGAAGGAAGTAGCCATGATGCTCTTATATAAAGGGACATGCACTTCTGTGTCCATCAACTGAAACGTGCTAAGAGGTAGAGAAGAACCACCCTGTTTGTTTTTGTCTTTGGGGTATTAACAGGGAATAACATTAACATTGTATCAGTCCTGCATTATATCACATCTGAACACTTTTCAGAACAAAGACAGGATAACCAACATGGATCACAGTGCATCAATGATTTTATTTTCTGCAATGAGCTCTGAAGATTTTGCTTCAGTGAATATACCTGCATCTGTTTTCAGCATCCTTATGAACATTTTTTTCATCTACTGTATGGTCTTTCAACAGCGTAAGCAAGAGCAGCTGAAACAGCCTCTTAATGTTTTACAAGGAATACTTGTTGGATGCAACATTACTATCAATGTCTGTATTCTTTTAAAGGTGTGTATTAATGTTTTTCTACCATGGTGGGAATACTTGCCTTATGTAGCTTCTCAGTCTGTGGTTTACACTATGATGACTAGTGTAACCTCATCCTTTTGGCAGAATGTGTTCTATTACTGCCAAATTACTCCTGCACAATCTTACTTCATCCGGTTGAAGAAGAACATTCGTGTCTTTATTTACTGTGCTTTGCTCATCAACGGAATTGTCTACCTATTTGGATTGAGTTTAAGCACTGCAATCATTGTAATTCTTAAAAATGGTGCTAGTTATAATAACACAAGTACAGTTTTTGTCACTATTTCTCCCTTGACAAAGATCACTCTTATGTGGTATTTCGTCTTTACTATGACATTAGGTCTTTTGGTTATAAATCTGTGTGGGATGTCAGCATCAAGTTGTGCAACTGTTATTTACTTGTGGAAACACCTGAAGAACATGGAGGAGAGCAACACTCTCTCATCTCCCCGATTCCAGAGACAGATAAGAATGACCATCAGAAGTATTGCAATACATGCTGTGCTTCACTTCATTTGCTCAGTGGGGGTTATTGTAGATATATATGTATGTATGTACTCCGAATTGAATTATGACCTAAATGAAAATATCCTTTGCACCATTATCACTTTTTATGCATTAGGAACCACCATTATTCTAGGTATTGCACAGTCACTGTTTCGACAGCAAGTAGCTTATACTTGGAAAAAAATGTTTCCAATCTTTTAGCTTCTTTTATCTGCAACAACAGCCCATAACTTTATGTCCAATGTTCTGTCTAGTCAGGCACAATAAATATACCTTTCACTGCACTTTTCCAAAACTTTCCAAAACGTTCAAAAATGCAATTTTTGAGGAATGCTTATTTAATGAGGAATAATGTATTTGTATTGGATGCATAAACTGTATTAGTTACACAATATATGGCCAAAAGTTTGTGGACACTTGACCATCACACCGATGTGATGGTCGCAAAATGGACGCAAAATGTTGCGTCAAAGTTGGAAGAACAAAGTTGTATAGAATATCTTTGTATGCTGTAGCATTACAATTTCACTGGAACTAAGAGGCCCAAAACTGTTCCAGCATGACAATGCCCCTGTATATAAAAAAATATTCATTTTGGAAGCCTCAAACAACTTTGTGGTGCTCTTGTATCTAAATGCTCCTATTATTCAAATAAAACTGATAAAGCATGATGTTTGCACATGGATGATTCATATTTACAAATGACATATTTGATACCAAATTCTTTTCCTATATTTTTGTACGAGGTTCCCGCATTATTTGATTTTAGTGTTGCTTATATACTGCTCTACTTACTACACTTGCTATAGTTACTGATATAGATTTTGATTATTTAACCACTAAGCAAGCATTTTTCAGGCAGTTAAAATGTTACACTCAACTTTCCACACACTCTCACCAGAATGTGAGTTTGATCATAGCTACAGATAAGCAAAATATGAAACTGCAAGAATCATACACTTGTTTTAGATTTGGCCATATAGGCAACTTTGATGAATAAGGACCATTTTGTTCTAGGAATGCAAATGTTAGCAAATAAAATTGCATTTTAAATAGATCTGCTAAATCTCTCAAACAAGAGATATTATTTCTAATCAGCAAGATGAGCAATATTACCCTCATCAACAGCAGATGGTGCTATACCCTCTTTTACAAGAAAGCTTTGCTAGATCCTATGAATCCAGCAGAGTTTAACATATGCCTGACTTTTTCCAAAGAAGACTTTGCAGAAATAAACTTTGAATTAGGATTGATGAACTCAAGAGTAAAATTGAGAGCTAGATATTTCTTCCTCCTTTCACTGGTTGATCATGTTAATACTATTAACATGCATGCACTGGCAAGGACTCTTTCATAATCTTCCTTCTAACTTCTCTGCAGGATTCTTCAAGCAGTCATGTGGAATTAGTTTTCTTTTACAAGCGGTGGCGTGTCCAGACTATTTCTGAAGAGGGCCCAAGAGAGGCACCTAATGGGAGCTAAGAATGAACCTTAAAATTTGACTTTCACAATAGTCATTTAACAAGGTTACATTGCTAAGTATCTACTTCCAACTACTCATCCTGAACCGCAATGCAATTGTGTCTGATTCTATTCTGTTTAAATTTCTATGGTCAGTCATGCATTTTGATAAATTGAAAAGAGAATAAATACATTGTTTCTTAATAATCTCCACCAAAAGCAACCAGACAACACCAGCTATTCTGGCTTTTGTCACATAGCCTAGTAAATTTATAAAGTGCATCATCCATTAACATTATGCACAAAGCAAACACCATTTTATTGGTATTTCTCATCTTTGTCTTTACATGTAATTAAAAATAAATCTCATTCACAATTAATTAAATGTTGTATTATGGCTTTAAATTTACTCTTTTAATAAATGAACATATCAAATGTGTAATTCAGAAATACACCTGTATGGCCCATGCTGCCATCTTGTGGTGTTACATGATATTAATTTCTATATACATATTTTATATATTTACATCATACCCTTAGTGACAACCATCATCAGAATGATGTCCTGAACATATGACTGAAGTTTACATCAAAGCATTCATGACAAAGCATTCACAGCCCTGTTAGGAGTAATTAGCATCTGGTGTCAATATTGGTTACAATTTCAACATATTTTAATAATTACTCTCCTGCGTACTTTAACACCAATGTTAACATCAAAACAAAAACCTAGGGTCAAAAAGCAATTTTTATGCTTCTGATTATGAATGTATACCCATATATGTCTTGGAATCAGGAGAAAAAACTTTCACTCTAAAAATTATTTTCCAAGAGATATGATTAAGTGTGAAAACATCAGTAGCATCGATAGGTTACATAGGTGGCTAGAAGGTCACTATAAGGGCATACCATTCCAGTTTTATGAAAATTGGTCAATGTTAACCCCTTCAAATGTGTGCCAAAATCTGATTCACTGATGGCAACCATGTTTTTTTTTTTTTTTTTTTTTAAAGATAATCAAGTCATCTTCCACTTACAAAAGTCTATTTAAAATTTAGAAGAAAGACACAGTACACCAAATTGCACCTCAGTCAGACTTACTAATCCTGAGAAAAAGTTATTTAAATATAACTCCACTCCCTACGGGTGACCACGCCCCAAACCTTCCAGACATCCTCAAAACTTGGACTCAACATGGCACTCAAGCTTTATGCAAATCCATCCATTCAGCCTTGAGCTACAGCTGTTTGAGTAAATCAGGCTCCTTCCAATATATTTAGATAATTACTGGGTGTCACTCTCCCACGAGTCTTTTGACACTCATTTTGTGAAGTTTCGTCCAAAAGCCTAGGACTAGGATTTCACAATGTGTCTCAGGGGTTTCTCAGGTGAAAATATGTTTTAAATGTAAAATATGATGTCAGATTTTTTTTTTGGGTGTGTGTAAAATTTCAAGGGAAAGTCCTGTTAGAGTAAACAATTATGTCAGTGATATGACCAATTGTGCTTATTCATTTTTAAAAATATTTTGTGTACTTGGTAATAGGCCGTTCCACTAGCAGATTCAACATTTAGTACAGTATTTTTAATAAAAAGATGTGTCAAAATCATGAAATAGTTTGGCTCAATTGTCTTTGTTTAATGAAAAATGATGATTTAAGACATATTGTAAAATATCAAAATTATTTAAAGATGGTTTTGTCAGTGGTGTTACCACAAAATACCAGAACTCTTGTGCACTTTTAATGTATTGGATTATATTCATTTGAAGTTTCTATGTAAAATGATCTGTGTGAGGAATGGTGCTTCAAAATTATGAACGGTAAGCTGATACATTTTTTTTGTTTGGTACTTTTCTGTTATTTGGTACTTTAGATCACAATAACTTCTGTCAGTCACTGGTTCTGCACTTTGTTTTATAAGCTGTACCTAACATTTACTTTTTAAAACTGCATAAATATCTAAAATTACTGATTTGACAATTTAGCAAGATAGCGTTTTCCCTTCATGTAGCAGTCATTTTCAAATAATCCTCCATTTTGATTAAAAAAAAAGGTCCCTGGTGTCACATCACAGCTCGGTAACACCAGTGACATTGCTATTTTGGTTGTAACATTTTAGTGGACTTCAACTGTTGTGCTGTGATTGGTCATTGATGTTACAGTTCTATTTTGAGAGCATTTTCAGTTTTTATAAAATTTTATATGATATTCCTGAAATGTATGAAAGTAAAGCACAATGGATGCACTGATTTTACAATAGGTTTTCAATGATTTTGCCATTTTAAAGAAACAATGAGATGCAGTGATACACTAGTTTCAACTGGTATGTATGTTGTTACACTGATGCAATGTCAGATGGGAATTCATTACAGAAATACAGCACAAAAAAACAAATGGCAGTTTTTCTAAGAACAGTCTTCACCAGAGTTTAAATGGGAAAATTCCAGAAACCATTCATTGTCAATGATTATTTTTACTTGGAAAAGAACATCTATTCTGCTTTACAGTAAAACGTATTCTGGATGTAAGGTAACTAATTACACTGTATATGTAGTGTACAAAAAATGTAATTAATTTTAATAGCAAAAACAAAAAATTGTTTGGTGGTTATCCACATTATTTACATAATACTTTAGAAGCAGCTACATCATGCTCATTTCGTACCCCGTGCTTTTGCATCATACTGCGAACATTCTGATGTCTGTCCTGCAAACAATCCTATGGTGCATTATTATTAGTCAACAAATAGCTGCAGTTTTGTCTTTACACTTAAATCAATCAAAGTTTATTTTGAGTTTGTTGTCTCATTTTAAATTTAGTTCAGATGAATAATACAAATAATCTTTTTGTGCTTGAAAATGTTTCTAATTATATGCAACGTTTTTAATGTATTTCATTACATAGACAATTTGATAAAATCTATTCAAAAATTCAATAAACCCCGTCTCTACTTAAAAAAGCTCTCCTTCACTCCGAGAAACTAAATAACTACAGACACCTATCTGTCCTGTTCCTCTTTAAGGTTCTGAAACAGGCAATCCTGAAAGGTTATTTCACATCTTTAGCTGAATAATATCTTGGATACTTAACAGTTTGGAACACGTGTCCTTAGTCCGTATTCTGCATTATCTATCTGGTGACAGACATAATCACAAGATGTTGCCTTCCACATTGCTGTATTGGATGCCAGCTGCTGCGCTCTCTCTCCTCTGGTTGTCATTATGTCACCATGGTCAGGCTTACACAATAGCCTGAAATCAATTCAATTACATTCAGTTTATTAGTTTGTGTAGAATGATTAAAAACAAAAGCAGCTTTACAGAAATCCTAATTAAATCCAGATCCCTAAAGCAAGCCAGAGTGAAACTGGTAAGGAAAAATACATGCTGAGATGACATGAAGAAACCTTGAGAGGAACCAGACTCAAGACAGCTTATCCTCTTCTGGGAAACACCAGTGGGATTTTAATCATTACAGTAAGGTCATATACAGAAAAAGAAAAACTTTCATCAGTGTACAGCTTTACGAGCCTTTCCAAACTCTTGTTCTTTTAATATTTTGAATTTTCCAGGCTTTACATATATGTTGCTCTACTTCTGAATGCTACAGATTATTTCACAATTTCAAAAACACTAAAGATATTGTTTAAATCGTCATATAAGCTTGTTAATTTCAAAATGTTCACATACATATTCCAGGCCTCAAAAGGTCAAGTTCCTCATTTTTAAAGATCATGATCTAACCACATCTTCAATTATATTAAAGTATGCTCCTGAGCCAAACTGTCACAACTTTCCTGTCCATTACACCATAATCTAATAAAGATTAGACTTAGCTGGCAACCCTGAATCTACGTATTTTAATGTTGGCTGCTTCCAAGCTACACTATATGGTCAAAGGTTTGTGGACAAGGGGGCCTATCCCAAACTCATTCCAGCATAACAATGCCCCTGTGCACAAAGTGAGGTTCATAAAGACATGGGTTGCCTAGGCTTATGTGGAAGAAAATGAGTCTGACTGCACGCCAGGGCTTCTCACCTGACATCAGTGCCTGGCCTCAATGCTTATGTGGCTGAATGAGCACAAATTCCCACAGCCACATTCCAAAATCTACTGAAAAGCCTTCACAGAAGAGTGGAGGCTGTTATCAGCTGCAAAGGGGTGACGAGCACCATATTAATGCCCATGGTTTTATAATTGGATTTTCAACAAATCCATATAGGTATAAATGTAAAAATGACACTACACCTACACTCAGGGTCATCTAAACCTGGCTCTTATAGACCATACTCAGAGAGAGAGAGAGAGAGGGAGAGAGAGAGAGAGAGTCCAAGTCTGATCATACACTGATATCACAAACCAAATTAATGTTAATCTAGCAGTAATCAGAGCATGAGCAGTCATGGTACAGTCAGGCCAAAAGACAATCCAAAAGAGTAAATCAAGAGTAAAAAGTGATATAATGACATAAATGATCAGTATGTTCAGGCCTCAGAACTTGCACAACCGTGAAATTTGGCAAGATTTTGCAATGAATGAGTGATCATGGCATGATTACATACTGAGGAGTTAGTGAGCAAACCGGAAATGTGGTGGTGTTACACTGGCACTGTAAATAGATGACATAAGTCTGCATACACCATGGCATCGCTGGTACCCAGATAGTGGTTGAGAAGCCTCTAGAACAATCCCAACATTTAGGGACAAATGTATCAACCAAGTCAAAATAATACAAGGTCTGAAACCAAGTGCAGTTCAAGCTGTTCTTACACTGTCACATGGAAAATAAATTAGTTACCACTGTGTGAATTATTTGCACTGTAAATACAGATGGAATAAAAACTAATACATTGCATTTGCATACAGATAAGTGTGAAAATGGGGCAATTTTACTAATTGTAACTTAAAAGTTAAAGTTATAGTTAAAGTGGGGCAGTATAGCAAAAAACCAAAATATACTGTGTATGTGTATATATATAAAGTGTATGAAAACTGCATACAATATGTACGTCAATGACATTTTTAGGCAATATAGTTTTGCCCCTGTTTATCTCCCCCTTCCCATAGGTCCCCCCTCCCCTCACCCTTGTGGGGCACCTTGGAATGTTGCATTACACCACTACGCTTAATATTCATATTGGGCTGTCAAAAAGGAAATAATGCATTGATTGGTGAAGGGGATCTACTGTCTGGAAGTAAATAAAAATATACACAATATTTAAATATCATACATGGCAGACTACAGGTTTAGAAATTGTCTGCCATATGTAGTTCCTTTTAATAGCTCATCCAGGCCACCCCATACACCCACAACAAATTTTGCAACCACTAACAACCCTATTTTTTCCTTTCCTAAATTTAATTTATTACACACAGTATGAGGTAGTGAAGCAGTCCTAATTTATATCAGCTTTCATGGGTCTGCACAGAACATCATGCCAAGCATTTACCAAACACCAGAAGTGCAAAGCTGCCAGTAAGTCTCTAGTTCTCACTCACAAAAGCGCATTAAATGCAGAAGAGAGGTAAACAAAAGACTTATCTTAGAAGTAAAGTACCTCAATTTATACATGTTCCCAAGAGCTGAAAATAACACCGCAAATTCCTCTTACTCAGACATTCATTCAGTTGTAATGGAAATTTTATGACATTTGCTGGAGCAATCAGTAACTGTTTATGCAAACAATACTATGCTTTTCCCTGTAATGTCCAAAAGGGTTGGAAAACATGTATAGAATGATCTTGTATCACTCGTCCATGCAGCACAAGCTCCTTTATATTCCTAACAGGTGTGCCTGTGGACTTCCTTTTTCATTTCAGACCACAGATTTTCAGTAGGGTTTAAAGGGTTTGTTATTAAGGAGTTTAAGGTGTCTAATGGTTTATTTTGAAACTCCAAGAAACAATTCCAAAAAAAAAAAAAGCTAAATAAGTGTGATCTTTGGGCTCTTTGTTGCTTTCTTACCATCCTTTACTTTAGAATATAGATTAAATTTGTATTCTGTTATATATATATATATATACACTATATTACCAAAAGTATTCGGTCACCTGCCTTGACTCACATATGAACTTAAGTGCC
>CM075007.1:20464993-20476127 GCA_037576675.1 Pangasius sanitwongsei | reverse complement strand
AGATTACATAAGAGACACTTTTCAGACAAAAAAACATAATGAAGGCTGCTGGGTTTTGCTGCAAATATAAGAAGCAAGTGCGACAGTCAAAGTCTCCAGAAGAACTGTTCTGCAAGATGCTCAGTAACACTTACAGCTCATTTCCTTAATTTTAAAGTGAAGGATCATCACACCAAATATTGACTTTGTCTCATTGTAAACGCAAGTAAAACAATGCGGTTCAAACTGTGTTACACAACGACATGGAAAATAAGCTTGAAACGCCAGTCTGTCTCACCTGTTTGAGTTATTTGCATTGTAAATACAAATGTAATGAAAACTGATACATTAGAGTTTTCATAGCTCAGTGAAATACACAGGATTAGGTAATAGTTAAATTTCACACATTGCAATTGTATCTAGACAGGAGGGGTGAAAACTGGGCAATTGTACTCATGTTTATTGAAAGTGACATTTGATAATAAACATGATAATACCTGAACATCTTATTGTATAATATATTGTAAAACCATTTATTTCATAGATGGTGGTGGTGACCTATAGTCCATATAGGGCTATAAATACTGTTTTGAATGGTGAAGAGGACAGTTCTCTGTGGAGCTTTGATCTATATATCTATATATTATATGTCTATATATAATATAGACATATAATATAATCAGTCAATACTCAAATGCACTGCACATTTTTTACGTTTAGAAGAATTCTCCTTAATAGTATGTCCTTTTACTTACACGCTGTCCCATCCTTTGCAAAGTGAGGTGGACTATACATTGTAAGCACTCCCACAGTGGATAATTTCCTTTCTCCGAGGGTGGGTCTGAATGACAGAGCGCATATATGACAGGCACCTTTCAGAAAGACAAGGCTTTCTGTGGCTCCTAGGAGTACTTTATCGTGATGGACTCCTTAACTTTTGCTGTGGTAAACATCCCTGTGTCCGTTATCAGCATTATTATGAACATTTTTTTTGTGTTCTGTATGTTCTTTCCACAGCAAGGAACAGAGCGGCTAAAACAACCACTTAATATCTTGCTGGGAACCCTTGTTGGGTGCAACTTCATTCTTCAAGTCTGCATTTTTGTGTACACCATCATGGAATCTAACTTACTTTTATCGAGTCATATAGGTTATTCTGTTATAACAGAAATTATCTTGTTTACCATGAGGACCAGTGTAACCTCATCCCTTTGGCTGAATGTCTTCTACTACTGCCAGATTGTTCCTGCTCAGTGCTCTGCCTTCATCTGTTTGAAGAAAAACATTAGATTCTTCATATACTCAGCTTTGATAGCAGACAAAATCTTCTTCATGCTTGGGTTCTCCGAAGGCATTGCTCTAAGTGCAGCGCTTCTGGAGCTTTATGACCTTTACGAATATGACTTCAATATTACATACACCATACAATGGGATGAGGCACATGCAAAGATGGATACAGTGTATTTTATGTTTACAGTAGACATGTGGTTAAGATTTAGTTATTTATTGCTCTGTCTATTTGTGATGTTGACTTCAAGCAGTGCGACTATTCTTTACCTGCGGAAACACATGAAGAGCATGGAGGGAAACAGCAGCTCCTTTTCATCTCCTCGCCTCCAGAGACAGATGAGAGTGACAATCACAGGCATCATTCAGACTTTCCTGTACTTCCTTTGCTTAATCTGGATATTAGTGAGAGAATTACTTGTATTTGTATTCTATCTACCTCTTGATTTGAATGGTCATATTTGTTGCTCTGTTGTCGGTTTGTACTCTTTTGGATCCACCATTAACTTGTGTGTTGGCCAGACAATATTTCGTCAACGAGTAGTTGAAGTTTGGCAAAAATTCCTCAAAATTGCCATATTGTTATCCAAGTAAATCTGTAGTAGTACATACATCCTATTGTTTAACATAGTTACCAAAGTTATCCACATCATTTACAAATAGAATAGAATCCGAGATCTAAATTTATGCATGTGGCTTTAGATGTTGATTTTCTGATTTACGTTTAAGCTGACATCATTTCTCATGTGCACATGTATAGTCTCTGTCATTTAAAATAGACAGGCTAGGTACACTGTATTGCAAGCACCTGGATGAGAAAATGCAAATATGATCTTCCAGGATGAAGGATAACGATTTACTCTACAACACTATGATATGCATACAGGTAAAATGAGCATTAGTAAATCAGTGCGTTAAACACAACTTTAAGTTTATTGTAAATAAGACTTTAAATAAGACTGGTACAACAGCACTAACACACAGGCTATGCTATAAAAAAAAATTGTGTGTTACCAAAAGAGCTTTTTCTTTCTGGTCTGATAAGATGTAATTAAAATCCATGGCTTTAAAAGGTCGCATTCCAAGGATCTGCGTTGAGTTTGCTTGGTTTGCTTTTGTTTTCATGCTTGGCATTTGCTCACGACATGTGACTTACAGCGTGACCTTTCACCTTTCCAGTGGTAAAAAATGGAAATTTGTTGGTTATATATATATATATATATATTTTTTTTTAGAAATAATGTTTTTCAGTTATATTTTATCCGAGTTATTTCTGAATAACTGTCTGATAAAAAAGAGAGAAAAATAAGGTATGTTTTTGTCAGGCTATAGATAACAGTAAAAGTGAAGTCTAAAACTGGTGGGAAAATGGCTATATATGAGGTGTTTTATATTTATTTTTGATATATCATATCAAAGAAAAAAGTCATATTTAGTGGTTCACCATCTATTATACAGCCTACTGATGAACTTCTGTTGATACCTGAATGCAGCAGTCATCAGTGCACAATTTGAAATGGGATATTTCCATTGGACTAAGAAACAAAGCAATCCGGCAATTTCTTCAATCATATATTCTGATAAAAATTTAGACACTGAACAGACACTTCTCACTTGTCAATGAATGGTTATTCTCAAGTATAATATTACCAAATGTTACATAAAATTACATAACATATCCTTTCTAAATGCTCAGTCCCTCTATCTGTTCTCTTCTCTCCTTTGCTAGCCAAGAATATTGGATGCTATCTATACGCTGCACATCCATACCTCATTTGTTTTATTCACAATGACACACCAATGATGCTGTGCCACTTGTAAATTTATACAGCTTTTTATTTATCCCAAATTCATTTGTATTTACTGTTCAGCACTTGTCTCAAACTCTTGTGTATTGCACTTTATGTAGTCTTGCATACTGTTATGTGTTGCACCATGGTCCTGGAGAAATGTCATTTAATTCCAGTGTATACACGCTATATAGAGGAATGACAATAAAACCCCATTTGACCACTTATTTTTAATTTTAATTTATCAGAGATCAAAAGAGGTTTCCTAAATTGGAGATCACCACAATCACCACCACTTATTAACATCAGTTATCCGACATATGCTCATGTCTGACCACTTTTAGTGAGGGACAGGGGTCAGCATGGTCACTCTGACCAGTCTTCGGCTACGCAGCCCCATTTGCAGCAAGCTGTGATGCACTGTGTGTTCTGACACCTTTCTATCATAGCCAGCTTTTTCAGCAATTTGTGCTACAGTAGCTCTTCTGTGGGATCGGACCAAAGAGGCTAGCCTTCACTCCCTACACGCATCAGTGAGCCTTGGGTGCCCATGACCCTGTCACCGGTTGTCCTTCCTTGGACCACTTTTGGTAGGTAATAACCACTGCATACCCGGAACACCCTACAAGACCTGCCGTTTTGGAGATGTTCTAGGAGCGAGGCATCACAATCACAGACAAGTAGTGTAGCTTTGTAGTCTGTGATGGCCTGTATGCCTTGCCACATGTGCTTTGTGTCCTTGGTCTTTAGGAAGTGACAATGGATTCTTTCTACATAGTTGCGCTTCACCTCTTTGATATCCCGGGACAGATTGGCCCTTGCTGTGTGGAGGCATAGCACATCCAAATCACATTTCCTAGTAAGACACTATAGAAATGATCCCTGAAAGTACAGTCTTGGCTGACTTATCATCAGACCTGAAGGCAGCATCTTGAGTTTTCAGCAGCGAGCGCACTTCAGCAGTCATCCATGATTTCTGGCCTGCACATGTGGTAATGCCTTTGAAGGAATTCACATCATCTATAGTATGCACTTGCTGATGTATCCAGTCACTGATGCGGTGTGTTCCTCCAAGTCTGTGATATTGTGGAATGTAGCTGCCTCTCTGAACATATTCCAGTCTGTGTGTTCAAAGCAGTCCTGAAGTGCCCTCAGACCAGGTTCTCATCTGTTTCAGAACCTATTTGGCAAACCATGTCTTCATGGACCTCGCTGTGTGCACAGGTACATTGTCATGCTGGAACAGATTTGAGCCCCTTAGTTCCAGTGAAGAGAAACTGCAATGCTACAGCATACAAAGACATCCTAGACAACAGTGTGCTTCCAACATTGCGGCAACAGATTGGGGAAGGCCCACATATGGGTGTTATGGTCAGGTGTCCACCAACTTTTGGCCATATAGTGTAGCTCCACCTAGTGGATTGTGACATGTCTTCCTTTGGTGGTGTGAGACTGTGTATTTATTGTTAAATAAAATTTAATTCTGACTGATCACCTTTATTTTATGATGAAACTGGTCCAGGATGACAGTGCTGACATGACTGACGTGTTAGTGCTCTCTTCCACCAAACATGGAAAAACTTATTGAGGGAATATCTCTTGGAGGAACAGTGTTCATCCCTCTAGTACAATTCCAGAAACTTGTAAAGTCTTTTTCTTGTAAAGACTTGTAAAGTCACTTCCAGAGACTTGTAAAGTGTCTCTGTAAGGTGGCCCAACACCTTACAAAGACAGCTTATGTTGCTTTTTCCTTTGTTATCAGACTGTATATTTTTTTTAGTACACACATAATAAAAGAAATTGCGTTTTTGTCATACTACTTGTTTCATGCATCATTTTCAGGAAATACCTGGAACAAACCAAAGAGCTGTCTAATCTAAATCTCGAGTCTTAAATATCTTGTTAGTCCTCTAGTTTTATTTCATTGCTATAGCTATGTTAATTATTAACAAATTAATACATCTAATAATATGAGTAATACAACAATCTAATTAAATATAAACACACACGTATAATAAAATGTTTGTGCTATTTATACACATTCTTTAAAGGCTCAATAAACATGGAGCATCTGGTTTTAAGTTGGTGTTCCAGTTTTGACTGGTACGTACTGTATGTTGTTACACTGATGCAATGTCACAAGGGAATTAATTATTACAGAAATGCAGCACAACAAACCAGATGGTAGTTTTTCTGAAAACAGTCTTCACCAGAGTTTAAAAGGGAAAATTCCAGAAACCATTCATAGTTAATGATAATTTTTACTTTCAGCATGGAAAAGAAAATCTATTCTGCTTTATAGTAAGAAGCATTCTGGTAGTAACGTAACTAATGAAACTGTGTGCAGTGTACAAAAATATTTAAAAAAAAAAATTTAATAGCAAAGACAAAAAATATGTTTGATGGCTATCCACATTATTTACATAATACTTTAGAGGCAGGTACATCATGTTCATTTTGTACCCTATGCATTTGCATCATATTGCGAACATGCTGAGGTCAGGCCTCAAAAGCCCATTCCTCACATACCTTGATTAAGAACTACACTCACTGTGTCTAATCAGTTCTTCAATGATATTAGAGTATGCCAAACTGGTTAAACTTTCTTTTCCTGGTTAGCTGTTACTTTCCACCATAATCTAAAAACTGAATTTGTCATGGCACCCCTCAATCTATGTATTTTTATGTTGCCACTTCCAAGCTATAAATGACACTACATCTACCCTCAGGGTCATCTAAACCTGGCTGTAACAGACCAGATTCAGAGAGAGAGAGAGAGAGATAGGCGATCCATATGCAGAGGCTCTTTAATACAAAGTCCAAGCATACACAGTGAAATCACGAACCAAATTAATGTTAACCAGACAGTAGTCAGACCATGAGTAGTCATGGTGCCATTAAAAGGTCAAAAGACAAAAGAGTAAAATAACAGTAAACACAGCTTAAATAATCAAAAGTTTAACAAGGCTCAGAACTTACACAAATTGTTTGGCAAGACTTTGCAAGGAATAAGTGATCTTGAAGTGTTTCCACACTGAGGAGTCAGTAAGTTGAACCAGAAGTGTTTGCCAAAGATTGCCTTATAACTCTGGGGTGGTGTTACACTTCCACTGTAAATGTACGAAGTAAGTCTGCATACACAATGGCATTACTGGTACCCAGAGAGTAGCTCGGAAGCCTCTAGAACAATTCAAAAGTAACAATCATGGACAAATGTATCAGCCAAGAGCTGCAGAGTCAAGATAATAAAAGTTAAGTGCAGTTCAAACTGGTGTTGCACTGTGACACGGAAAATAAATTAGAGGTAGCATTGTGTCTTGCCAGTGTAAGTTATTTGCATTGTAAATTCATATAGAATGGAAACTGATACGCTTTTGCATGCAAAAAAAGTGGTGTAAAATTGTAGTGTGTAATTATACTAATGTTTATTGAAAGTTAAATGTTATTATCTTGCAAAGAATACTACTTATTTACTACATACTACGAATTACTACATAGACACATAACAGTTATGCAACAGGGTAATAGTTGAAATTCAGAGTGTATTATATTTCTAACAGAATCAAACTACATTCAAGAAGAAAAATGACATGATAATGCATTTTTATAGAATTAATTAATAATGAATGTATGTATTCTGTTAATACATGGCTGTTAAAAAGGAAATATTACATGGATTGGTGAAGAGGATCTCCTAGAGGTCTAAGTAATAAAAAAGAAATGTAGTCACTTAAACATCATACTTGGCAGACTACAGATTTAGAAGCATACCTGATAATTGTACCTTTTAATAGTATCCTTAACTTATACCCTGTCTCCGTAAGGTGAGGCAGACTATACTTTGTCAGCACCACCCCAGTGAATACTTATTCTGAGGGTGGGTCTTCTGAACTGCCGAGAGCATATAAAACAGACACTTAGCCTTAGACACAAAAGCTTTAGACACAAAAAAAAAACAAAATTCAGTTCTGTGATTCTCAGAATTTTGTTTTAGCATTATTCTGATGGATTACTTACCTTTTAATTGTGTGATCATCCCTCTCTCTGTTATTGGCTTACTTATGAATTTTTTTTTAGCCTTCTGTATGTTCTTTCCACAGCAAAGAACAAGGCGGCTGAAACAACCACTTAATGTTTTGCTGGGAACATTGGTTGGCTGCAACATCACTCTTCAACTCTGCAATCTGACCTGTGCAATCATGAGTTTTTCCTCAGATTTTAAGAGTTATTTTGTCATAATACAGTTGGCCTATTTTACTATGAGGTCCAATGTAACCTCATCCTTTTGGCTGAATGTGTTCTACTACTGCCAGATTGTTCCTGCTAACCACTCTTTGTTCATTTGTTTGAAGAGGAACAACAGATTCTTCATATACTCAGCTTTGATAGCAGATAAAATCCTCTTCCTGATTGGGTTCTCTGCAGGTACTACATGTTCTGCAGTACATGCTGAGCTTTTTTGTGAAAATTACCTCAATACAACATACACCCAATTTAATGAAACACAGAATGCCAAAATGGATACACTGCAAGTTGTTTTTGTGGTAGACACCTGGCTACGGTGTGGTTACTTAGTGCTCTGTCTATTTGTGATGTTGACATCAAACTGCATGACAATTCTGTACCTACAGAAACACATGAAAAGCATGGAGGGACGCAACTTCTCATCTGCTCATGTCAAACGACAGATGAGAGTGAAAATCACAGGCATCATTCAGACTCTCCTTTCTTTCTTTTGTTTAGTCTGGATGATAGTGGATGACTTACTCCCTCAATATATTAATTTATATGCTTACATTTATGGCACTGTTGGCTGTTTCTACTCTCTTGGAACAACCATTAACTTGTGTGTTGGCCAAACAATATTTCGTAGCTGTGTGGTTAAAGTTTACCAAAAATGCCTTCAGTCACTTGCTTTCTTATCTAATTAAATCTGTAGTAATACCGACATACAGTATCTAGTCATTTTTGTCTATTAAAGGTATTTACGTTATCCACTTAAAAATAAACTGTGTGTGTTTGTGTGTCTGACTATTTACGCTCAAAAAATTGGTTGAAGTCTGTCAGACTTGCATTTCTGTTTAGTTACATATAATTGTTTGTCATGTTATTATAAATATTCAAGTAACTAGTCACTAATTGTAAAGATACCCATTACAAAATAACACTGTGATTCAGTTTTAGGATAATTTAAAAAAAACTTGAACTATAAAGTGCTTTTTTTTGTACAGAATGGCCAATAAAACATTTTAAATGGCATAACTATTTAAATAACTTGCTAATTTGGGAAATTGTAAAATGTTTGTATACAGTATATACCGCAAAATAACCTTTTCTTTCCTCTTTCCCATTTCTTTCCTCCTCTTTCTTTTTCTTTCCAGCCCGGAAAAGATAGGCATTCTTTTGTTCATTAAAAAACTTTTAAACATCTGGGAATATATACATGTCACTATTTGTAAACATACAAATTGCAAAGGCACTTTGTCAGTGCTTCAGATCAAGTTAGTTTTGACTATATAAGGTTTGATAATCTATAAAATATACATTCAGGGTAATTTCAAAGAACCTGACATATAAAGTACTTTTATGTTTTACAACTGGAAATAAATAGAGACTTAGACTTTCTGATTTGTCCCAATGCCCATGTTCCTTCAGTCATTAAAATAATTTCTACAGCATTTTTTAACCTAACCCCAACCAATAATATTACCGGTAATAATACCTAACCAATAATATTTTTAGTCATTTTATCAGGTAAATAAGACAAAATTCTTGTCAGTGGTAATAGTTTATGTACTACACATGTGGTGGATAAAGATCAAACTTGACACATTTGCTACTTAACATTAGTGATAAAAATGAAAGCTACAGTGCAAAGATTTTTTGTTGTTGTTAAAATTAAAAAAAAGGAAAAGTTGCTTGGGTAAAGCAGTAACAGTGATTAACAGACCTGTTTCAGGTGGCTTAGATTGGTTTGGCCATTTTCAAGGTTTTCAGACATCCATTTCAGTTCAGCATCATGCAGAGGCTTATAAGGAGGGCCCTAAAGGGACTCCAGCACAAAAAGTAGGCACACTCTTAGTGGGCAGCTCTCGGAGACAGAGTGTGTGCATCTGCCCATTTCCAGAGCTTGCTTGTCCACCTCAATGTCACTCACAGTTCTGTGAGGCTGACGGAAAACCTCCATAGTATTGCCCATAGTATTGTCTGCCTAGACTAGTACATATGACCCCCTTAAGGGTTCCTAGAAATGTTGCAGCTTTAGCTACACAGTTGTCTTTTTGAAGACAATGATTTGCTGATACTGAGGCCCTTTCATTTATCTTCCCTTTGTTTTCTTTCTTTTTTTTCCATATACCCCAACTCTCCACTGAACTACTAGAGTGCCTCTTCATTGTGTCACATCTTTGATTTTGAAAGTATGTTAATAAGATGTTCAGATTGCATGTTACCCTTTTTCATTCCAGCATAATGTAAAATCTCAGCTGAGGCAATATATATTTGATATTGTCCTTTATATACTATAAATCTGAGGTAAATCTGTACTATGGTATCACAGGTAGCCAGTAGGTGTGAGGCACAAACCTAATGAACAATTTAAAGGAGACAAGGGTGAGGATAACAATCATATCCAAATCTGCAGTTTTGTGAGAAAAAACAGCATGAAAACAAATGATTCTGTTCACTTTAAACTGTGGTAAACCATGACATGGAAAATCAACTAGAGTTGCCATTGCGTCTTCCAGTTATTTGCATTGTAAATACAGATGTAATGAAAACTGATACATTAGTTGTTTTCATAGCTCAGGGACATGAGCTACTTTACGTAATCATTCAATTTCATACATTACCATTGCATCCATAAAAGAAAAACGAAAATTGGGGAACTGCACTTGTTTATTATTAATGTTTATTAATAATGTTTATCTGAGGGTGGGTCTTCTAATCTGCAGAAAGCATAAAAGACACATACCCAAATACTGCAATTTAGAAAGACAATACAAGAAAATCTGCTCTATTAGATGCTCAGAATTTTTTTTTTGCAAGTACCTTGATGGCTTCATTAAGTTTTCTGCTGTACATTCCTGCCTCCACTGTTACCATTCTTGTAAATATTTTTTTAATCTTCTGTATGTTCTTTCAAGAGCAAGGGACAGAGCATCTGAAACAACCTCTTAAGGTTTTACTGGGAACACTTGTTGGGTGCAACATCACTCTTCAAGTATGTATTTTTCTGTTCAGCATTATTAATTGCTATTCATCAAGTTTTTTGGTTTATGTTGTTGCAGAAGAAATATTCTTTTTTACTATGAGGACCAGTGTAACCTCATCCCTTTGGCTTAATGTCTTCTACTACTATCAGATTGTTCCTGCTCAGTGCTCTGTCTTCATCTATTTGAAGAGAAACATCCGATTGTCCATATACTCAGCTTTGATAGCAGAGAAAATCTTCTTCCTCTTTGGATTCTTTGAAAATATTGCATCTAATGCAATTTTTGATCAGCTGTATAACAGTGACATCTTCACAACACAATGGAATGAAACAAGCGCAAAACTTGACACACTGTATGAATGTGTATTGGTAGACACATGGTTTAGGTGTGGTTACTTATCGCTCTGTCTTTGTGTGATGCTGACATCAAGCAGTGCGACTATTCTTTACCTGCGGAAACACATGAAGAGCATGGAGGGAAGCAGCAGCTCCTTTTCATCTTCTCGCCTCCAAAGACAGATGAGAGTGACAATCACAGGCATCATTCAGACTTTCCTTTTCTTCCTTTGCTTAATCTGGATAATAGTGAGAGAATTGTTTGAATTGTTGGTTAATCAAAATATTGATTTTTATAGCTATATTGGTTGCACTGTAGTCTATTTATATTCTTTTGGAACAACCATTAACTTGTGTTTTGGCCAGACAATATTTCATAATCGTGTTTTTAAAGTTTGGCAAAAGTGCCGCCAAACTGTTACTTTGTTATCTAACTGAAACAGTGATAGCGTAATAATTAGGGAGAAAAAGCTAGCACCCTGGTATAGCGATCACACACGAACTTTAAAACAGACCACTCGAAAACTAG
>CM075007.1:20445618-20464893 GCA_037576675.1 Pangasius sanitwongsei | reverse complement strand
AAAGCTGCTTTGGGACAATGTCCATTGTTAAAAGCGCTATACAAATAAAACTGAATTGAATTGAATTGAATTGAATAGCATCCACCTTTCTTATAGTTGACTATGTTAAATAACTGAACAGTCAAATCTCATGATGAGAAATATTAGTTCATTATATTCAGTATATTACACTATATTCAAGATATGTTCACTTGATATCTTTTGTTGCAGTGTCCATGTTGTCTACTATAAATGAGCAAAGAATAATTAAAAATAGAAAAGTGCATGTATGAATGTTTATTCTCACAATTAATTTTCTCTGACATTTGTAATTCGGTTTCATTGTATGATTTCATACAATTATGAACTCTTAAGTAGGAAATATTGGGAAATTATAATATCAAGATTGTTTAGAACAATTAATTATCTATTATTAGGTTTGGAATTTGGTAAATAAATGAATACATATCATATATTTTTTTTAGAAATTCTGGAATTTCCTGGGATCCTGATCTCTTTTTCATGTTTGATTTCTTTGATGATTTGTGCAAAACTTGTGCATGTGGACTGCCCTCTTCTTTTCAGATCAAAGATTTTCGGTAGGGTTTAAACCTTGCAACAGCGTCTTATCCTGAGGGTGATGTCTAATAGTTTTGACAACTCCAAGAAAAAGAATATATAAGTGTAATCTTTGGGTTCTTTGTTGCTTTCTTCATGATCCTTTACTTTAAAAAGAGCATAGTTTTTGTGCTACTCTTCTTAAAACATCAGGAAGCAGTGAAGTACCATATAGCCTATACCAGAATTGTAGGCTATATTGCATGTATGAACATTGTCAGGAATGTGGGGATGGTTTAATGTAATATTAAGAATAATTTTATTTATATAGCAAGTTTAAATTATATAGCACAATTCTCAAGTTCAAGGCTGCTTTACAGAGTCCAATAACAGTAAACCGATAAATTACAAACAAATAACCAACATCACATACACACAGGACATAACAGAGAAAAGAGCAATTGGATAATGACATCTTGAGCTGTAAGAAAACACTCAATTAAGTTTACATCATAAACAGTAGTGAGGATAGTTTTTAGGATTTCGCAATAAACCACATGATGTCAAGGTCACTCAGCAGCGTAACAATGCTAGAAGTTTGAAAACTGAGCAAAAAAAAAAACCCAGATATAAAGTTAGAAGCCTTTCTTTACATACTCCTTACTTCTTTCTCTCTCTCAACATTCAATCCCTCCTTGTCTTCATTTTCCCTTTACAACTACCTTTCGTAATGCTCCATCCCTCTGTCCTTTCAAAGATTGTTTGCTAGCGATATTGTTTATGTTCTGCAAATCTATCCCTTATTCTTTTTACTCAATGAGGCACCAAAGCTATTGTGTCTGATTTTCAACTAGAAGATTTATACACTGCTTTATTTAGAGCTTTAACAAAGATACAAAAAAGAGCCTTCCTAAACTGGATACCACCCTCACCATCATGTGTTATCTGTTATTCAACATATCCTCATGTCAAAATAGTAATACAAAGACAAGGTTTTCTCTTTTTTCTTTACATGTTTATAATTTTAAAAAAAATTCTCTATGTTTAATTAGAATTAAGTCCTAACTCAAACAGGATGCCTCAGTTTAGTGTATCAGAAAGAAGAAACACCCTGTCCTCTACTGAAATATTAATTATATAAAAATAACAGAGTACAGAGTTGTTATTAGGGTAATTAAGAGAAATAGAGATCTGCCAGTGTCATATATGTCATATATTCCATACTCTGCCTATAATGCAATGGACAAGTACAGTGTACTGTGGGGGAAAAAAACAGTTCCTCCAGATCAGTGCACATTCTGTTAGTACACAAGTAAACATAAAGGTCTACTTCATCATTCTACAATATAATTTTTAACTTATGGGTGCGCCTGTAGTAACCAGCTTGTGATAGGCCCCTTTCTTAGCCATAAGCTCTTCATGTGTTCCTTTCTCAATGACAATGCCTTGAGACATCACTGCAATGACATCAGCAGTTTGAATGGTGGAGAGTCTGTGTGCAATCACAATGCAGGTGCGGCCACATCGAGCTTCATCCAGCGCTGCCTGAACTGTCTGCAGGAAGTGAAAGGATTAATTGTTAACTGTGTTAGGGGGAGTTCAATAATCACTTGTCTTCTGATGATATGTTTTATCTTCGTTAAGTAAGAGATAAAGCCATAATAGATAAAGCAAAAAATGTCCAAAGAAAACCCCAATAAGCCAAACAGTTAGTTTGGATATGGTCTTGATACCTTCTCACTTTCTGTGTCTAGTGCAGAGGTAGCTTCATCCAGCAGCAGGATTTTTGGGTTTCTGATAACGGCACGAGCAATCGCAATACGCTGCTTCTGCCCTCTAGAAAGCTGAGAACCCTGTGCTCCAACCTGAGTCTCATATTTCTGTGAGCCAACCACAGTGAAGACAGGAGGGTGTCATTATGTTCATTAGAATGTCATTATTTTATCTACTGTTCAGCACAGATCCATTCAAACTGTCAGTCCATCATGCAGGTTTCAAAATTTCCACCTCAAAATTTCTCCTCACTGTTGAACTTTTAGGTCATGTCACCGCACTTGTAGAAGAGCTTTTATTGTTAAATTATTAACAGATGTTTAAATTATGGCCTAAATAATGATGTGCTTTTATGAATGTGATTAGCATAAAGATGATATTTGTTGTACTCACATCAGGTAGACTCATCACAAAATCATGCAGATAAGCCTTCTTGGAAGCCTCTATGACCTCCTCCATGGTGATGGACTGTGAGTTAGCTCCATATTTGATATTTTCTGCTATTGTGCAGTCAAAAAGCACAGGCTCCTGAGATACAATTCCAATCTGAGACCTCAGGAACGGTATATTAATTTCATGGGAAGGGTGTCCATCTATCAGCTGTCAGAGTAAGGAAATATGCATAATTGTCAATTAGGTAATCAGTTATTTTGTTGCTAATCTCAACAACCTCTCTGAAATATTTCAAGCCAAGTCCTGGTCTGCCAAAAATGAATCTCCTGTACAAATGTAGAACTAGGTGTATGCAAGTCTTGCTGAGCAGTAGGTTTGTGGGTTCTCACCACTTGGCCCTGGTCTGGGTCATAGAATCTTTCCAGGAGTTGAACGCTTGTGCTCTTGCCACAACCGCTACTGCCCACAAAGGCAAGAGTCTGGCCAGGGCTCACTTCCACCTCCAGTCCCCTCAGCACCTGGATGTTAGGCCGGCTTGGATAGGTAAACCTGCAGTTTTTGAACTCAATCCTACCTTTAAAGTTATCCTGCAACAGACAAGGAGAAGAAATTAATTTATAAATTACAAAATGGTGTGATGTGACTGGCAAGAAAAAGGGGAAATAATTGATAAAAATAGAAAGCAAGGCATCAAAATAATTGGTATCAACAGAACACAATGTGCACCATAACTGATGCAATGTCATTATGGTAAAAGAAGAAAAAAATACTTGCATCATTTAACCAACCATTATATTTAAGCTTACGCTGCATTTAAGTTATTCTTAATTTAGTCTATTGATTTCTGCCTTCCAGCATGCTTCCTAAACCAGTTGCATTTTACTTATGTCCTGTCAGCACTGTGTATGTCATACATGTATCTTGTACCTTGGGTCCAGGAGAAACGTCATTTCATCTCACTGTATACGGCGCATTGTATATGGCTGTGATGACAATAAAGATCTACTTGAATTGACTACAATTTAAGTGTCAGAAAACAAACATTTAGAGACCTTGGAATTATAAGGTTCTGTCTGATGTTTTTTTTGGAGCAAAAATGCATGCTACAGAATATATGTGGATATATACGTACGTAAGTACTGTATACTATATGGCCAAAGGTTTGTGGACAGCTGACCATCACACACATATGTGCTTGCTGAACAGCCCATTCGAGATTTATCAAGTATGCGGACGTCTGACTGTGACCCCCATATGTGGGCCTTCCCCAAACTTTCACCACAAAGTTGCACATTAGTTTCGAGAATGCTTTTCTATGCTATAGCATTACAATTTCACTTCCCTGGAACTAAGAGGCCCAAACCTGTTCCAGCATGACAATGCTCCTGTGCACAAAGCAAGGCCCATGAAGACATGGTTTGCCAAGGTTGGTTTGGAAGCACTCAGGTAGCCTGTACAGAGCCCAGACCTTAAGCCCATCAAACACCTTTGGGATGAATTGGAATGCTAATTGCACTCCAGGCCACCTTTCCCGACATCAGTGCCTGAACTAATTAATGCTTTTGTGGCTGAATGGACAAATCCCCACAGCCACACTCTAAAATTTGGAAAGCCTTCACAGAACAGTGGAGGTTATTATAACAGCAAAGGGGGGACCAACATTAATGCCATACCTTTGGTATAGGCATATACATATATCCAAAGGTATATACAGTCTTTTATATTTAGTTACATAAATTAAAAAAGGTCTCAATTTGTTATTAACCTACAAACACACAGAGTATATAAAGAAGATACTATATATCTATATAGAAATATACAACATCTCTTTATTTCTTACCCATTTTCTTCCCTCCATCTGACGAGTGCTGATTTTAGGGACTCTGTCAAGTAATTTGAAGAACTGGGCAGCAGCAATTTTGGCTTTGGCATAGTCTGGAGTAAAAGATGAAGCTCTTCCAAGAGCTGTGCCACTGATTACAAGGGCAGTGATTACTCTAGGAGATTAAACACATAGGCTTAATAAACATAATTGACAATACATATTTTATACCTTTGCTTATTATTATTATTATTATTATTATTATTACAAGTACAAGTACAATATTTCAGTGCACATAACCTATACCAACTACCTAAGTTACAATAACAGTAACACTATGAACAAGTTATAGTGTACATTGTTAATATTTATTAGAACTCACCTGAAAACAACCACATAGTGCAGACCCTCAAAATTAACCAAATAGCCACCATATCTAAATGAGGCTGCATATGCCATGAAGATAACACACTGGGCAAAGGCAAAGCAGATGGCATAGATGTTAGCCTTCTTCTTGGCTGCTTTGTAAGGTGCATCCAGCTGCTGCTCATACAGAGCCACAAACTGTTCCTCTTTAGCTAGGCCTGCAACGGTCCTGATGTTACCCATAGCTTCACTGGACACCTGTAGTATCAGATAGACCCACAGTTATTATATACTATTACACACCTGAAGCATTTTCTTCATTCTTACTATTTTACTATTCTAGAATAAAAATAAAGACGTTAATACTATGAAAAACCAAGAAAACTGTGAAACAAAGAAAAAATATTTTGTATTTTAGATTTTTAACAGTTATGGATGAAGATGAGGAAGCTCTGCACACTCTTGTAATGCTAAGTAAGTACTACACATTATTATTGGTACTTTACCTGTCCTGCCATCTCCATTGCTTTCTTGTCCTCATTAGCAAAGCCAGTCAGCATTTTAGCTTGGAAGACACCAGAGAGGCCAATAAGAGGAAGGAAGCATGTCACCACCAAACTTAGCTTCCAGCTGAAGTAGTATGCAATGATAAATGAGGCTCCAATGTTAGTCAGAGAGTTCACAATCATGCCGATCTGAGAACCAGTAGCCTGAAACAGATAGAATATTGTAATTCATTCATTTTTTGCATTCTGTGTAACCTGCATTATGCTTAATAAAAAATAATGCATGGCCACAACTAATGTGTGGCCATGACTTAGTAAGGCATAAGAGTGATCAATAAGTCTAGGAAATTATAAGTTGTGACCACACACTATTTTTATTAAAAAGGGATGTCACCAGTGGCACTGCAAAAAATGTTATTGAGTTATGCATAAAGCAGGTCTAGCTAACCTAACCCAGGCTTTACACTAAATCATTTGCTAGGTATTTCGCAGGCATACTAACCCCTTGCACCATGGATGCATCAGTAGCCAGTCTAGTGGTAAGAGCTCCAGGGCTATTGGTAGGATCATCAAACCATCCGATTTCCTGTCTGAGCATGGCCTGGAAACCAATCTTCCTTAGCCTACGAGTCAGTAGCTCACCAGACTTAGCAAAGGCATACCCCTGCAAAATATACATACACTTTAGATCAAAAGTAGATTTCATTCATGATGTAATAAAACAAATATTATATGATTCTCATATGACCAGATATAGTATCCTTTATATTTATTTTTTATTTCTTTTTTTTTTCAAGCATAAAGGGTTCAATAATTGTGTATATAATAAATAATATGTACATAAATAATAAAGACAGAAGAACCATACTTGCAGGAACTGTGAGAAGAAACTCATAACTCCCACGCAGACAAAGAGAACACAAATCCCATTAATTTGTTCTCTTTGTTCATCCAGGTCTCTGATAGCAAATGTCTGCATAAAAATGAATGGTATTATTTACATGAACGCAAAAGTTTACACACTCAGAATGTTCTTTCCAAGCATTTAAATAGTCTCTCACCCCTATAATCTGGCTGAATAAGAGGGCGTACATGGGGTTGACAGATCCATTTATGGCTGCTGCTAAAGAGCCGAGCAACATATACAGCCATTCAGGCTGGTTGTACTTCAGAATTCGAGCCACTGATGCTGATTTAGTCCGCTCTTCCACAGCATCATCAATTTTCTATAATAATAATAATAATAATAATAATAATAATAATAATAACAATGTAGTGCAGAAGTTCTTGCAAAATGTACAACTTCTTGACAAATTTATTTCATTATAGTTTTCATTATATACCTTTGCTTCTCTCAGTGCCTTCATTTCAAGGCTGTCAGAATCAAATTTAATTGCTCCAGGTATAGCATCAATGAAGTGGTTTGACATTTGAGACTGTGATCTCATTCGCAAGGATTGCCTGCAGACACTTGGATTAGTTTTTGAATTAAATACACAGAATTAATCTACTACAAGGAAGCTAAACAAATATTTTTGCCATTTAAAATTCTGAGAAAAGATTATATTTGATTGTTTTGTACCTTAAACTTGACTCATAGCTTTCTCTGCTGGAACTTGTTATCTGCTCAATCCCATGATCCTCAAGATTGCTGGCTTCAGATGCTAAATGGAGTATCAAGAGAACCAACAGGACTTATACCAGCACCACCACCACCAACAACAACAACAAATAAAATATAATCACAGATCAAGAATTACATATATAATCTACTCACTTTTGTCTGTTTGGGGATTGGATGCTTCACTTTTTTGCTCCTGGAGTGTAACAAGAGTGAAATAGACTCCTTGTCTGTCCATTAAATCTTTGTGTGTGCCCCTCTCCACTGCACGGCCATGTTCAAAACCCACAATAATATCAGCATTACGGATTGTAGACAGACGATGAGCAATAGTGATGGTGGTTCTGCCTATGCGGGCCTGATGAACAAAAATGTGTCAATATCAAAACAACATTCCTTTGCAAAAAAAGAACTGACTAAACCAAAGATACCACTGAGAACATGTTGCCACCTTGTCCAGCGCCTCCTGCACTACAGCTTCACTCTCATTGTCCAGGGCTGAGGTGGCCATGTCCAACAGAAGGATTTTGGGGTTTCTGACCAGTGCTCGAGCAATTGCAATCCTCTGCTTCTGCCCACCACTCATCTGACCTCCACCCTCACCAACCAGTGTATCAAAATTCTGCATCATGAAATCAGCATGTCATGAAAAAAATGCTATCTATCCTATCTCCTTACAAACCAGAATTAAATCTATTTTATAACAAATAATAATTTACTACTGTAAAGCTGAAGAAGGTTTTAATTGTAGTTTCAACACTACACAATGAAAACTGTGATTGTTTACAATAAGTCTACAAAAAAAATCAAAGACTGGCATTTCTGTGTTAGCTTACTAATGTAAGATAAAACTATCAGAGAAATGTACATGGAACAGCCTTAACTAGTCATTATCTCACTATCCATTTGTTCCTTTGTGCATAAACTGCTGTACTACTAATTTGGATGCTGTCATGTGTGATTGGTTATGTACCTGTGGCAGGTCCATGATAAAGTTATAAGCATTGGCCTCTTTAGAAGCCTGTATAACCTCCTCCATGCTGACCCCTGGTCGGCCATAACGGATGTTCTCTGCAATAGTTGTGGCAAAGAGAACCGGTTCCTGCTCTACAATGCCTATCAGAGAACGCAGCCACTGGATATTCAAACTTCTAAGGTCATGGCCATCCAGGGTGACCTAAGTGTGATGACAGTTCAGCTCACAAACACCTAGCTTGTCGACATACTTATGGAAATAATCATATAAATGTATCCATTAAACAAGTTTGAATTACCATTCCTTGTTGAGGGTCATAAAATCTCTGAATGAGTTGGACTGCTGAACTTTTTCCAGATCCACTAGGTCCAACAAATGCTGTAGTCTCCCCAGCTTTAACCAGTAAGTGTAAATCATCTAAAATCTACAAAAATAGAAATGCAATGTAATATAAAGACTGTAATTTATATATCAGCTGATCATTTTCAATAGCTGAGAAAGCAATGTTTAAAAAAAAGGGCAAAAATTGAGGTGTCTGACCTTTACTTCAGGCCTGGAGGGATAGTTGAACTGAACACTATGGAATTCAATATCACCTTTCACTCTCTCTAACTTGTGCCCTTCTTCAGAGAAACAATCAATTTTTGGGACCTGGGTGAGCAGAAACGTTGGCAGTCTCATCATCCTATATAGCCATAAGATTGTATCTTATTCCTTTTGTGAACATGAGTTAGCTGTTTGTGTCCCTGTGACCTTTACCCTGTCAATGGTATCAAAGATGCTCTTGGCTGCAGCACGACCAGAAGCGAAGGCCTCTAGACATGGAGAGGCTTGACCCAGGTTCATGGCTCCCATAAGGACACCAAAGAACACCTGAAAATTCAATATATGCAGACCTTTTGCCAAGTTTTTACTTAAAACGTATTTAAGTTAATGAAAGTGGCACAGCAGCGCAGTGCCGCCAAACAGTTCTAGGTTTCCCAGTTTGATCCTGTTTGTGTGGTATTTTGCATGTTCTCTCTGGGTCTGCAGGGGATTCTTTTGAGTTATCCGGTTTCCTCCCACTTCCCAAAAACATGCAATTTGGTGGACTGGCTATGATAAATTTCTGCCTGTGTGAATATGCGTGTGTATTCCTACCCCATGCCCAGGCTCTGGATCCACTGCAACCCTGACCAGGATAAAGCCATTGCTTAAGATGAATGAATGAATAAAATAAATAAATAGACAATCACATGCAAAGCAAAAAAAGCTTTTTTTTTCTTGTTTATCTGACTTTTATAGTGTTCATTTGTGCCCTACATGCATGCAAACAACATATGGTCAAGGTGGTTTGATCTATGAAGGAATTGTTAATAAAATGTAAAACTCCTGTACTATGATTTGGCAACATAATACATTTTTGTGAATTGCTCATACCTGGATGAGGGTTCCGGGTGTGAGCTCATTAGTATCAATGACAAGCTTGGAGCCATACCAGAAGGCAAGAGCATAACAGAGGAAGATGATGCACCACAGATAACCCTGAAATACACCAATGATCGTTCCTTTCTTCACCCCCCAGGTCTGAGCCTCCTCAAGGTTTTTGTCATATCTGAAAATAACACAAACTACTCATACCATGTGATATGCTTATTGATAAGCCTCACTGAGCAGTTTATTAGTGTAGGGATAATTGTAAACTAGCACAGGCTAGTCACTTGAACATTTGAAATTTGTCATTTGAAAGACAGTGAGATACTATACCTTTCTGTCTCCTTGTCCTCTCCTCCAAATGCTGCGACTGTTCTGATGGCAGAGAGGACTTCATCAGCTATAGCTCCTGCTTTAGCATAGGCCTGCAACTCACGACCTGTCAGCCTTGCAACTGCCTGTAAGCACACAGTTTATGAATATTGCGGTGATAAGAAATGCATAATCAAAACTGTCCTGTGTTGAATGATTGTGTTGAATGAATAATAACTGACCATGGCCATGAGTCCTGCTGCCAATCCAATCAGAGGGCTTACTGCAATCACCACCAGTGTCAGCTTCCATCCTCCAACAAAGCCCACCAGAAAACCAAAGATAAATGTAGAAATCCTCTCAATAAAGATGGCCACTTGATCTGCTATAGCATTGTTCACTTTGTTAATATCACTGAAACAAAATACACAGAGAGAATCTGTGTAATTATACATATGGCGGCAACAGGTACATATTAAAATCTAGATGTTAAATGATTAAAAGGTTTTGGTGACTGGCTAGGCCTTAATTTCCTGAAGACATGACATCTCTCATCCATAAGGGCCTCATCATTTCTGATGTATGCTGGGAAATCTGGGCTGTGCAATCATTGTGACACCATGAAATAAACATGATGAGTGAATTGGGCCAAAACTATTAGGTTGGTAAGTAGGCACTAGATGGTATCTATGTTCTCTCATCCCCTATACATTGTCCATACTGTAGATAGTTGTTTTTTCTCTGTCCAGAATGCAAAGTTGTTTCTCAGAGTAGCTTCCCTTGTCATTTAGGTGCAGTTGGACACTTGAGGTCTAACCTGAAGTATTTACCCTCTGGTTTCTCTAAGGTACAAATCAGTTCAATAAGTTGAATCTTGGTGCAGGATTTACAAAATCTCAACTCATGTAGCCATAACCTTGTGACACTTTTCTCAAATGTTTGCACTCCTTGCCTCTGGACTCAGAGCTGGTGAGCACATTTTAGCCTGGTTTTGTTGTCCTCTAATCACTCCTATCTTGCGTTCATATGGGTGGTGGGAGTCGAATAGCAAATACTGATCTGTGTGAGTTGGTGTCCTGTAAACTTTAGTGTTTAAAGTCATTCATGTTTACGAAATTTAAACAAATATCTATAATACTCAGATATTCTTGTGTTCAGCTCTCCAACAGAATTGCAGTCAAACCATCCGATTTCCATGCTCATGATCTTCCTGAAGTATGTTTTTCGGATTCTCTGTGTTTGCCTTGCAGCTGCAGAGACCCACAGAGCAATCTGAAATGGGGAGAAGATGCATACTGTTGATTTGAAGGTACCATGCTTAAAGGTATTTATCATAACAACAACTACAATAATAATACCATTATTATTATTATTATTATTATTATTATTATTATTATTATTATTATTATCCTTGTGATGTGGATATATTTCCTTTTGTACCTGAAAATAACTAAGAATTAGCACACCCACTCCAATGCCAACATAATAATAAGCAAACATGGTCATCTGTGCCTCAATATTTACACTGAAAGAAATAAAAGAAAAAGAAATAGATATCAGTTTATTTATAATCAGATTAATTTGTCATTATTATTATTATTATTATTATTATTATTATTTAATTTACTCTTATTATTAAATTATTATCAACTTGCTTGCTTGCGTGAGTCAAACAAAACTGGAACCCTGGTATACACCACTTACCCACAATGCACAGTGGTATTATCTCCCTGCTCCACTACAGTCCCATTAGTCCAGGTGACAGTGTTATTGATGCAGATTTTGTTGGGATCAGCTAGTTCCTGAATCTCCAGCTCATAGGCTACAAAGGTGTTAGTCATCTTGCTGTAGACTAGCAGCATGAGAGGAGAGGCAGCACCGTGGACAAGTGCACACAACCCTCCAAATACCATCATCACAATATCTAGCCATGTAGCAAAGCGAAACAGTTGGAAAAAGCCAACTCCAAGGGCCTTCTCTTCTTTTTTGTCACCACCAGTTCTTGAAATGTGAAGATTACAACGATTAATACTTTTTCTAGCATTGCTCAGCTATACACTCTCAAACATCTGAACTCTTAAGTGTTCTTCAGTTGACTCTGGGGGAACATTTAATGGTCCTACAGAACCCTAGAACAAATCTCTTCCTGTTAGAAATGATTCCTAGTAGCTAAGAAACTTTAAATATCCAATGAACTCTTAAAGAAATTTTTTTCTAAGAGTGTATATACTGGCATCATGTATAGTAAAAGCTTCATACTCACCTACTTTCAGCAGCTGCCGTATATCAAGAAAAAGAGATTACATGCATTAATATTATAGAATATTATATTAATATTATAGAATAATATTGAAAGAGAAATATAGTTTTGGAAACGTGGAAGCCTTACCTTTATCATGACATTTTTCTGTATGTTCATGATCGGTGCTCAGATTAGTGTTCTTCATGTTCAGTGATCAATATCCCTTATGCATATCAGTCTGATCAATTTCCCTACTGATACAGAGACCAGCATCATACATACAGTTAAATCAACAGTTAAATTATTTTGTGTATCCATGCTAAATATGTAAAAAATGTGTCAAAAGTGCTGGACAGAGATAATGACACAAAACACCAAACACAAAATATACATTACACACAACCCCAAGTCCAAAGCTGTAACAAAAGTGTGTCAATAGAATAATTACTAACGGAATACAGTTTTGTTGGAAATGATTTTAGAGACTACAGTGTGTAGGTCTTAAATGTGTGTAGTACAATCCCACTTTTGCCAGTAGATGTCAGCATTCCATAAAAATGGATTTGTTACCACTGATCATTCTAATTGACATTAGTCAGCATTGCACTTTTTTAAAAATACTTTTTGTTACAATGTCATAAAGTCTTATGACATACTTATGATATGCTTTCCTAGCTTTCTTTGTGTTTGCTAAATATATTTTACCTTTACTACCAGAAATGAAAATTTCCCATAGCCACCTACAAAATTTACAGTAATCTCCAAATGACTTTAGTCTTGGAGACATTAATATTTGTTTGATTTTTTTTTTTTTCAATAAGGTCATAAATATGGAAAACACTTCTTTGATGACCCCTAGAGAGTGAAAATTGCTTAACAGCAGTGACCTTGCTACGTCATATTTCAAGGAATCATATATTTTAATAAATTTAAAAATATTGCAAGCAAACACTGTGGATTCACTTTGTTTCATAATAATTAATCTATGTCTCATGCTCTTATAGTCAGTTTATGTATTAATATTCTATAAATTACACATTGAAAAGTGCCTCATAGAAAATCGTATAAGTTAAAGCATTGTATAAGTTAAACCAACCTCTCTATGGTAATTAGCATTACTAAGACGACAACAAATAAATTACCACTGACTTTCTATGGATCTCTATCGTGTTAACATACCCCAATCAAAAGCAAACGATTGTGGTTTATGTATATTGGCCAAATCAAGATACCAGGAGCAATACTATAATCTGTTATATGTAACAGTGTGATGAGATAGATGAGAAGAAAAATATTCACCTGTTTTTGTATTTCCTCTGAAGTTCTCGGCAGTGTCTGTACAGACTGTGGTCACTATCAGTGACTACAACTCCTCAAGACTGATTTGTGCAATCAGTGTCCTGTAGACACCTCCCTGACTATCTACCCCACTATTAGAGTGATAAGAGATTACCTCTGTCAAGCTGTAGATAAGACCAAGGAGTGAAGTTAACTTAATGAAAGTTTAAATGGGGTGAAGTACAGAATGTATAAATATACTGTATATTACACTTACATTTACTAGGGATTTGCACTGAGATTAATTTATCTTACCACCATCTTACTCACCGCTGTAGTGGCTTATATTTGTCTATAAATGATTTTGGGAAAGAGAAGCTCATCCTTCCAAACTTACATACATACAGTATGTATATATGTGGTTTCTGTTCTATTACAAGCGTCAGTTACTGCAGTCGAGGTGTGATAACACAGGGTTATCACACCCTTTGAGGTTGTGGCGTCAGTGAAGATTTGAAGAACTGATAGTTTTAGATGGACATTGACCTGATGTTCTTATGAAAAGCATTAGTTTAGTTTGTGTAGCGTAGCCTTAATATTGATTTTATCTCCTAAGGATGAAAAATAGGGTCATTTTTGCTTTATTCTGGTGTTTATTACACATACTAAGTATAGAGGCCTTGAAAGGCTTTTCAACTTGTAAACTTCCATTGGAGAACAACAGTGGTCTTATTTGTGTTAATCACCAAAGATAAAACATCCTAATATGAGTTTAAACTGGCTGTATGATGTCATACGGCCATAAAAAGTTGCAAACATCACATTAGTACAGGTGAGGCATTATGTGAACAAACTGCATACAAAAAGGACTTTTTGAATGTAACTTTAAAGATATTTAGAGTTAATTGGGGAAAATTTGATTTCATTATAACATTTATAAAACATGAAATTGTTGAATTTTTATGACTAAAATTGTAATCATGTATTCTATGTTACAACCACATAAATATTCCCATTCAGCAATGATATAAACTAATGGTCTTTAGGTTACTGAACTCATTTTATGATGCCACACTTTAATAACAAAAGGAGGGTCAAATTAATGGCTAATCCATTATGGGCACATTCTACTGGTATTTACAAATGTGTGATCTGTGCTGTAGGATTAGTCTACAGACAAAGTAATGAAACCAAATTCCACCAAAACAGAACAAGAACCGGGGCCATATCTACAGGCTCAAAAGAATAATAATGCAATATTACACAGTGTTCTATTATTAATATTCTATTAAATTTACACATGGTGGATGATTATTCACATGGTGGACCTATAATGCTATCCATTGCAATGTTACACGAGATACATGATTATTTTTGCCCTGCTCTACATGGGGAGATCAGAAATGGTTTAAAACAATGAATTAAAGATTCATCTCTGTGAGAAAAATGTTTTAAAGGCTGACATGTTGACAAATACCTTGGGGTCAATGCTCGCGCGGTCGAAGAATATCTGCTCATTTGTCAGTTATTATCATTATCAGTTATTAATCAGCTCTGCAATTAAACTGATACAAGGACATCTTGATTTTCTCATCATAAATTGCGCCATACTGACTTGGCCAACTGCTTTAAGCTTCCCACAGTTCTTTGAATTAGAGAATAAAACTTTGTTCAGGTTGTACACTATATGTAGAGAGAGATAGAGTTTATACTTGAAAATTGCAGAGCAGTGCACACGTTTCTTGAAAACTGGGACACCCTCTGATACAATATGTTTCACATTATACAACGTCTATACACTGGCCTAAAGAAAGTTTCATATTATTTAAAAAATATACTTCTATAAATCTATAGTGCGTAAGATATTTTTTGTTAAGAAACGTGACAGAACAATATTAATCAGCATTATCCACATCAGTCTCTTTTTCATCACCTGGGGTAAAAGTCACTCAAGATATTGTAACCCTGAACAAGTTATTTCATATAACAGATGTTTACGTATAGTCCACAAAACAAAATAATAACTTAATTTACACAAATGAACCAGTTCAAAACTGTACATATGCTTGATTCTTAATAATGTGTGTTGTTACCTGCATGATCAGTGACTGTTTTTATGTTTTGTGATAGTTGCCCACGAGTCCCTTGTTAGTCCTGAACAGTTAAACTGCCCACTGTTCTTAAGAAAAATCCTCCAGGTCCTGCACAATCTTTGCTTTTCCAGCATCTTCTCCATATTTGACCCCTTTTCCAACAGTGGCACTATGATTTTGAGATCCATCTTCTTACACTGAGGACAGTTGAAGGACTCATACACAACTATTACAAAAGGTGCAAACATTCACTGATACTCAAGAAGGCAACACACTACATTAGTGTAAACTTTTGAACAAGATAATCAGTGTAAATTGCTATTATTTTGCTTAAATATCTCTTTGGGGGCAGTCGTGGCCTAATGGTTAGAGAGAACTTATAACCCGAAGGTGAACCTGAAGGTCGTGGGTTCGAGTCTCAGGTCCAGCAGGGATTGTAGGTGGGGGGAGTGAATGACCAGCGCTCTCTTCCACCCTCAATACCACGACTGAGGTGAGACCCTTGAGCAAGGCACTGAACCCCCAACTGCTCCCCAGGCACTGCAGCAAAAAAGGCTGCCCACTGCTCCGGGTGTGTGTTCGCTACTGTGTGTGTGTGTGTGTGTGTGTGTGTGTGTGTGTGTGTGTTCACTACTGTGTGTGTGTGTGTGTGTGTGTGTGTGTTCACTACTGTGTGTGTGCACTTGGGTGGGGGGAGTTCCGGGTATGGGTCACCACACTTGGCTACATGTCACTTCACTTTATTTTAAAAACATTCTGAACAAAACTGCCATGTTTTTAAAGACACTTAGTGACATCAGGCCTTTATAACACATCCATAAGCCCTGTATGAAGCCTTTATAATGCAGTGTGTCTATGAAGGGTTTTCTCAGAGACATCAGAGGATTTGTGCAATTCTGTCTTCAGGGAAATAAGAGAGAAGAACACTCCATTACACATCACACACACACACTCACTCACACTCACACACACATATACACTCACTCACACTCACACACTCACTCACACTTGCACACACACACTCACACTCACTCACAGTCACACACTGACTCACATCACACACTCACACACACTCACACTGACACAAGCACACTCACTCACACTCACACACACGCTCACACACACTCTCACATTACACACTCTCACACACACTCACGGCGCTTTCAGAAAGGTGTAGAAGGTGTACATAGTGCTTCATAACAGTGCTATAGCTTCTAATTTGATTACTGCTTTAGTTTAAAATCATTAATTTGGCTGCGACATGGGCTTCAGAAATACGTTTAATAAAGTGGCGCTTTAAGTATTTAATTTTGTTCTGCTGTAAGACGTAAAGACACACTACCCAAAGCGTAAAATGACACATGAACACTTTATAGAATATTTCTCAATCTAACGCCTACAAACATGGCCGCCACGGACTACGATTCCCAGCCCTCACCTGCACTCTGACGCTCAGTCACCTGATTACTGATTGCACACCTGGACTCGACCTCCACCGGCACAGAAACCTCCACGCCACCGTGTAGAAACACGCAAGCCTTCGAGTGCGTCTCAATCAGCTCGCTAGCGCCATCGGTGGTGAGTCAGTAGATCGTGTACAGGGGTTCGGGCACTAGAACCCTGGCTCACTGCATACTGGGACGCTGATGACTCCATTTCCGTCGCCATGACGACGTACTCGCGTTTCACCACTGGCGTTTATCAACAACAGGCAGGACCGATATCTTTCTGACGTTATACGTCGTATAAATTTATTCGCTTAATCGCACGTTTCTGTCACGGGGCTTCAGACAGGATCGTAGGCTCGCTAGCGGATTTATTAAATCATTAAACACTTAAAAGTCATTAAACTCAAACACACCGTATACAGAACGTCAAATAAAGTTAAAAATCTCTAACGTAAGTAATCATCGGAGAGCTACAACAACGAAAACAAGCCACTGACGCTTGTAGACGAAGTTGGCTGAGAGTTCGTCCGCCATTTTTTCAGAAAATATGACGTCACTTCCTGTAAGGGAACATAGCGAGCGTCAATGCTCCCTGGTTTTTGCGGTGCATTGTGGGATTTTTTAGGGAGCGAATGTTCCGGTGCACTGGAAGGATTTTGCGATTGAGACAGAACTTAAAATGGCCGCCTCCCTGATCAGCGCCCTGACTGCTGAACCAGCGAGCGGATTGAGACGCAGCCTGTGTTTACTCTTCACGCTCTTCTGCCTCATGAGGTTTGTTTGTTCATCATTTCATGAGGTTGGATTTGAGATTTGAGGTTTATGTTGTGTGCTGATCGTCTGAACCTCCACCTGCTTCTTCTCCTCCTCCACGTCTATCACACACGTCTATCATTAATCTGCCTTCATAAATACGTATGCAGTGCTTATTAAAGTGTTATGAAGGCCCAGTGTAGCAGCCTTCAAATAAACTGCTAACTTTAATTACAAAAACAATTAGTGCTGATTTATAGGAGCTTTAAACCTACACTACATTAAGCCTTCATAAAACATTCATAAGCACTGCACAGGGTGTATTATAGAGTACACAACTTTGTCTTTACATAAAAAAACATTTACATTTATGTATTTTTTTGGGGGGTGTTTGTTCATTTTGTCTTGTTCCACTGCAGATACCCTTAAAGGTTCTTCACAGATCCAAACAACAGTGTTTCTCTATCAGAAAGGTTCCAAGCAGAACCCGTTTAAAGAACCTGTAACTATCCAAAGAACCCTTGAAGAATGTTTTTTTTTTTAGTAAAGAGTGTACGAAATACCAAGAAGCTAAATTTTATTCACTCGACAGATTCTAAAAAAATCTAGAAAAGTAGAACCTTTTTAGGAAGCTAAGCACACTTCATTATCCAGTGAACCTTGAACAGCCCCTTGAAGAACCCTTTAAAGAACCCCTTGAAGAACCAAGAGTACCAAGTACCAAGAAAATGTTAAACTCCTAGGTTCTAAGAAGAAAATAGTGAACAATAATTTGGAGAATTTGTACCGCAAACTAGATAGATAGATAGATAGATAGATAGATAGATAGATAGATAGATAGATAGATAGATAGATAGATAGATCACATTATTCATCCCAGAGGGAAATTCACCTGTTAAAAGTGAAAGTATACTAAGAGTAATTTAACATTATAAATGAAACTGAAATAAGAATAAATGTATAAAAGAGAGTCGAGTGTAAGAGTGTGATGTGGTGGTGCAGTGAGGTGAAAACGTGGTAGATATAATCAGCAGATTTGAGTGGAATTGCAGTGTAAACAGTGTAAACGATGTAAACAGTGTAAACAGCGATAAAATGAACAGGGACATACAGTATAAAAGTGGCAGTGTATATGGATATGAATAGTGGATGTGGTAAAGTTCATCTATTGTCCAATGAGCTTATCATTATTAATAACTACAACATAATAAAATCTAGATAAAGTAATTGTCTATTTATTTATTTATTTGTTTGTTTAGTCCTGTACAGTCTGATATTATCATCTGATAGAAAAAGAAGTGAAACACAGACATTCAGAGAGAAACAGCACAGCGTTGTTCTCGGGTTTTATGCAACATGGGAAGTCCTGGAGTCTGCGATCGGAGCAACAGGAAACCAAACTCATTCTGAAACACGCTGACTTACAGCGACGATCATTACCACAACGGGAAGCTGAAATGAGCATCTGACTTCCTTCCACTGCTGAATGAACGCAATAAAGGACTAAAGATCTTAGCTTAAACATTTTCACAGATATTTAATGCTCGTCACACTTTCTGAGATTTTCTCAATCAAATGCATCAGTTACAAAAGTGTCCTGACCTCGTCTTTTTCCCACCTACACCCACCGACACCTTTCTCCAACCTGCCTGCACTCGCTTCTTCACCTCTTTCCCACACTCTCCATCACTCTGGACTGTTGACCCCAAGTACTTAAACTCCTGTACCTTCTTCACCTCTTC
>CM075007.1:20418757-20445518 GCA_037576675.1 Pangasius sanitwongsei | reverse complement strand
CTCCTCCACCCTCAATACCACCACTGAGGTGAGACCCTTGAGCAAGGCACCGAACCCCAACTGCTCCCCGGCACTGCGCCCTGCTCCGGGTGTGTGCTCACGGTGTGTGTGTGTGTGTTCACTACTGTGTGTGTGTGTGTGTGTTCACTACTGTGTGTGTGCACTTGGATGGGTTAAATGCAGAGCACAAATTCCAACTATGGGTCACCATACTTGGCCACTTGGTCACTTCACTCACTCACTTATTGTTTTTCATTTAGTACTGCCCTTCAGAAGCTACATAAAATATTTAAATTTTTTCCAGAAGACAAAATAATGAAAACCCTGCATAAAACCAAATGCATAAAAAAGTTATTTGAAGAATTTACTTTTTTTTTTCCCCAGTTTTAAAGTTATGTCACAATTTGTGGGCTGGCTGGGCGTGTGTATTGGACTAAAAAGTCCATTTGTGTAGTGGACTTTTTAGTCCAATACACACGCACACTGCAAAACTCCATGTGAGACTTTTAGTGCCAGAGAGAGAGAGAGAGAGAGAAACTTGATACGTGAGAGACAAGGTAATTATTTTATTTATTGGTGGCATGTTATGTCTAGTGGATACCATTAAGAACATACGTCCTTAATACGTCCTAGTATGTAATGGAAACTATTTGGTAATGGTTTTAATGGATAACAGCTGATGGTTTGTAATAGTATATGTAATGAAAACCACTAGAATTTCTGTGATGGTTTCTATTGTTTGTATTTTTCTCAGAATACCTCTAGATGTCGCATCTGGCACATTTCAGTGTCTGGGAACGGCCAGGGTGGCGAGTGGTGAGAGGAAATTCCTGCTCTTTTCAGTGACTCAGCACTGAATACTTAAACATTATGAACCTCAGCAAAAAGAACCGACTCTTTCGGCTCCTTGCCTGCCATCAGCAGCAGTGAACCCCCCATTATTCACTGAAATATTACTCCACCATTACCGTTCCCATTACACTACATTACACACATATGAATTCTAGGCACACGAGCAGGCTCCTAGTTCACTTAAGAAAACCGACTCAAAGAATCGATTCATTCGCAAGCAGCTCTATAGTGCAGTGTGATGGACCAGATCAGCCGCAAAAAAGCCCACAGAAAGGGGAAGAGAAGTAAACAGATCGTGGTGAAACAGATCGTGGGGAAACAGCTCATTTGAATAAGGACACGGAGTAACGGAGGCAAGTTCATCTGTAAAGCTCTCCCTGCAATTAAAGTAAGTCATTTCTATTTTCTACCAAATCACAGCACCACAATTCAGCCTTCACTGTCTGTTTATAAAGCGTAACGCGTCAGAGGCCCCCTGTACTCCCTACCTGGAAGCACATGGTCAGCTACTGAAGTCATGTAATTGTTATTGGGTACCCCAATATTACAAACATTATTAAAAATGTACCATCTATTATATAACACCACAGCTGCAAAAAGGCACATGAGGGAAGGAAAAGCAATTGTTGAATTTTAAGCTCACACATCACACACAAAGTGCAATGCAACTGTTGGTCATAGTAAAAATAGCAACAGAATTGAGGGTTTAGTTATTGCTTTCACATGTTTGGTGTTTTTCTTTTGTTATACTAAATTGTTTTCATCAGGTTTTTTTTTTTGGTTCATTTTGGCTGTTTTTTGTCCATTAGTCTTACCTCTTGACCTCAAGTGTTATTACCATTATAATTAGTAGCCACAGAAACCTAATGTAGAAGAAAAAATATCAGCTAGGATGAATGAATGATACTGATATATTCTATACTACAACAAAACCACATAGTTTAACATTCTTATAAAAGGGACAAAAATAGTAAGCATGCAATATATGGACATTTTATACATAGCAGTGCAAATTAATTTAATATATAGGCAACCAAAAGAAGGTGAGGCACCACCATCGGTTTGCTACTTACGTGAACACAGACACGCATGGTGACAACACTTTTGTTTTGATTTCTGTTTTTGGTCCTGTCCACATGCCCATCTTGTTATTAGATTGTTTTCCTGGTTGTGTTCACCTGTTTATTTTTTCACCCTAATTAGTTTGAATATTTATTTTGTGTTATCCTGTTAGTGTCTAACTGAAAATTACTTTGACTTTTTTCCTACACCATTCTTACATTAGCCAGTTTGTTTGACTCTGAGGTCTGCCTTTTTGCCTGTATTTTTCATATAAGCAGAAGGTTTGGAACAGAAGGGGATAATGAACCTGAAGTACGCAAAGCAGTTGTAGAATAAAGGAGACTGCCTGGAGCATTCAGTTCAATTCCATGTTATTTATATAGCACTTTTAACAATGGATAGTAATCCAGATCTAAAATTTAAATTAAAATTTTATCAGAGAGAACTGCTTCGTGTTGGTTCAACCATAGAGAAAGTACTTAAGGTCTTTCAACAGTTCCCTGGCTCCTCACAGCCTGATCCTTTTCTTCTTCACCCATGACTGAATTTTGACTAAGCCCTAGGGTTCTGGGCAAATAGCTAGCTTGCTCATGTTTTGAGCTCTGCCTGTTTGACTACTGCACCCATTTGCTATCATCAGTCTCATGATATTTCCACAACTATAATTAAAAAAATTTTTTTTTTCTTTTACTCCCCTACACAGATGTTTCTATATATCTTAGGGCTGATGGTCTTATTCTATGCCTACCAGTGGTTTAGAGAGCTGAAGCAAGTGCCAAACAAATCAGAGAAATATGTCTATATCACGGGTTGTGACACAGGCTTTGGAAACCTTCTGGCCAAACATCTGGACAAAGATGGTTTCTGTGTAATTGCTGGCTGCTACACAGAGAAAGGAGAAGTTGAGCTGAAGAAGGCCTGCTCGGCCAGACTCTCTACTGTTCAATTAAATGTTACTGATAATGATAGCATCAAGAAGGCAGCAGGCATCATTAAAACTCTGGTTGGAGAGAAAGGTAAGGGATTACAACTGTGTTTTATTTCCTTACTACAAAGGAAACTATGACTATTTTACAATGTAAACTACCTCCAGGTATAAACCAAATTTTTTTGTTATGCTGGGCTCAATCTAGTGACTGCATCTTCTGACTAATGAGATTGAGCTGTCATAAATATCTAAAACTAGACAATTCAACTGCCAAATCTTGAAATGGGTTGCATTAGTCTTGTTTAATCAGATATTATCTTTTTGATTAGGGACAACTTCATCTGCAGAACAACATTTCACATATTCATTTGTATAGACATTATTATCATTCACTCAGCAAATACAACAGTATGCTTCTTGTGTGTGTTTGTTTGTGTATGTGCTTGTGACATTTAGGTCTCTGGGCTGTTGTAAACAATGCAGGAATATCTCAGCCATCAGGGCCCGTTGACTGGATGGTTATTGATGACTTTAAAAACATAATCAATGTGAACCTATTAGGGGTCATTGCTGTGACCATGAGTGTGCTACCCTTCATTAAGAAAGCTAAGGGCCGTGTTGTCAATATCTCCAGTGTGCTTGGAAGAATATGTTTGTCTACAGGACCATACTGTGTCTCAAAATATGGAGTGGAGGCTTTCAATGATTGCCTGAGGTGGGTCATCGTCTGACATGTCAACGCACTTATAAAATTAATGCATCACACTGACACAAAACCAGTACAGAATCATGCTAAGTGGGTGGTTAGTTGATTTTCTGGGTGGGTCATTTGGATTGTCAATATTACCTGCATGAACACCTTCAAAGTTGTCAGGTTTTTCTTGTTCTTGAGGCAGAAGCACTTGCCCATAATGTTGGAAAAATAGACATAGAAATTGGCTTTAGAAAATACTGACAGATGAAGACAATCATGTTTTATGGTTGAGATATACTCCCAGGTGTAGAATGATACATCATAAAAGCAATCAGAACAAAACTAGCCATAGCCATTCATGGGCTCATGTATAAGGCATGAGCACTTTCTACCAAGAGTGGTCAACTGCACTGAGTGGTATGATGCATTGGCTGGCTTCAAGTGTCTCAGAGGAAGTGCATGCAAGCTTGAGAATTGACAACTTACCAAAATTGGGAGACATTTTGAGAATATGTTGATGTTGATTGTCATGAATAGTCCTAGTCTTAATCATTTGCAATTTCTGAAAATTTATTTCACTTTAGGAATTGAGGTAGTATGGTACCTACAGCAACAGAAAGCCTGATCTGAGAATCTAAAGAGTGAAAAGTGCTGTTGGATGTTGTGATTCATATGATTATCCCATGATGTCCTATCTTTATGTAACATTGACCTCAAATAGCCGTTCCAATGTTTTATGTGAAATTACATGAATTTTGGGTTAAATATTTTTGTTACAACAAATGTCAAACAGTGATGCTGGACTTAATTCAGCTCATTTCATGGATATATCACAAGAAAATAACAGTTGCATGCAGTGCTTAAGTCTATAGTTAATGCCAAGGTCTGAATGCTTAACATCCCTGAATACAAATTATCTATTGTAAATTGTAATGTTATCATTTTAACTGCTGTCCAAACCAATAATTCAGATAACTTATGCTGTCCTCTTTTAACAGGTTGAACATGATACCATTTGGAGTTAAGGTACTGTGCATTGAACCAGGATTCTTCAGAACAAACATGTCAAGCACTAGTCTTTTTCAGGACAGCTTTCAGAAATTATGGGACAGACTGCCACAAGATGTCAGGGATGACTATGGAAGTGACTACATTGATCAAGGTTAGCTGAACACACACTGTAATAGAGAAATCATTAATATTTTGCATTCAAATAGACTGAGTGATTACAGACTACTAATGAATATTTTTAACTCTTTACGACTTGGTACCTATAATGAGCAACATAATCTAAAGGCAAAGTGAAGTGTATTTTTGTTTTACTAAAATATAAGCGTATCTTGTGTCTGTCATATAAGAGCATTTTACTACAACCTGTTTATCTGTATTTTTAAAATCTTTTTCCTGTTAAAGCAAACCATATATTTAACCAGACAGATTTGGCAGCACCTGAAAAAAAATATAGACGACACAATGTAGGAAAATGCTGCTTAGCACTTCTTAAATTGAAACTGACATACTTACTCTATATGCAAAGTATACTTATAATCATATGGGAAAAAAATCCATACAATGCACTACAGTATAATAGGAACCTATTACCAATTTACCAAATGCTTAAGAGAAATAATACAAGAAGTCTCATACAGCATGTCTCACCTATTTTAGTGAAAGTAAAGATGTTGAAGGAGATTGGGAAGAAGCTAGATGGAGATCTGATGAAAGTGGTGAGCTGTATGGCACATGCTGTCTCTGCTGTCCGTCCTCGCACCCGCTACTCTGCCGGCTGGGACGCAAAATTCTTCTGGTTGCCTCTGTCCTACATGCCATCCTTTATCTCTGATGCCATACTAATAAAATACAGTATCAAACCTAAGGTTTTAATTTAAAATGCCACCTAAGTCTTGTACAGAGATTGTATTCCTTTTCTAATGTCACAAGACATTAATCATTAAAATCTACAACATAATCAATGTAATATTGCATGTCAATAATTCTAATACTTTTTAGTGATAAATAATTAGGATAGTTTGGTTCAGGAATGAGACGGAGCCTGAGGGGCAGAGCAGCAAGAACATAAACTGACTGGACGAAATTTTTTTTTAAAATTATTCTTTCCTGTTAACGGGTTGATGGTAATTATTGATTGTAGCTACTAACCTACAGTATACATACAGTAATGAGACCATATGATCATTTATTTTATACAAATACCATTGTCATATGACCAGTGCTCCCTGGCACCTTCTCGCCAGGTTCCTGCCAGGTTGGCACTGGCTTGGAATGACATGTAACCCTGCAGGCTATCCCCTGTTTATAGAATCACAGTTGCATATGTAACTAGCATTTTTCACCCCTTCAAACTAGAAGGGGTGGTGAGAATCACCTAGATAACCTATGCCATAAAGAAACCCATATGTCATAAGAAACAACCCACCTTAAACTGTCTGGAAAGTAGTTTGAAGATTACTGCCACACTTATGCCACTGGCAAGATATTATCATTGCAGAACCTGGAGAAGATGCACATAGATACCCAAGTAGCAGTACTTCAGACTTCTGGAGCGACATGCCTCTAATGCCTATGAGGAGATGCTTCTCAGAGTGTGTAGTGGCTCTGTAGGCCGAGGTGATGATGTCCAGCGGGCCAGTCTCTGTTTAGACAGGGAAGGCTTGTGCACTAGGGACTCTTCAAGAGTGACTCTTGAACTCCTGGATTGCAGTTCTCAACCTGCACTTCACTCTGAGGGGCCAAACCCACAGGTGCAGGTAACCTGGCTGAGGGTGCTAAATCACTCTGTCCATTTGGGACAACAGGTCTGTTGTTGAGGAAGCTGCCAAAATGTTCCATTGACTAGTGAGAGCACCTGTGGAAACAAAGGCCTCGAGGGAAGGAGACTGATTGAGGAATTGCTGCAATGTGGGCAGAATCAGTATTAGAAGTGGGAATAGAGTAGACTGTGAGGCCAGTTATGGGCCATTGTCATCTGCTCTAGAGGACTGTCCAACTCCATCAGGTTGAACCACATTGATGTGTTCTACTCTCACACTGGGGCTCCACATGCCTACTGTGCCTCTTGGGCATCACTCTGTCCCTAGAACTTGAAGGAGGCATCCATGGGGACTATCTCTCTCCAAAGTGACACTGTTTCATGAGAAAAGCCTTATGTCTCCAGTGAGTTACAGCTGAAGACCCATTTGCTGAGATGTGGACATGTCTCTATCTCTGGCATTTAGTGTTTAGTCGCACCCTTAGTTGCTTGCGGCAGCAGTTAACAGTTCTAGCACAGAATATATTGACCTGCTCAAATGTGATTGGTGAATGCTATAATTGTCTGTCACACATTAGGATGACACTGAGCATTCTCAAGTATTCAAGCTTCCTGACGATGTGGCAGGTGTCACAGAGGGCTGTAATATGTGTGAGGACAGTGGTCTTGTCTCCGATTGTCTACCCCTTGATGGGAGCCAGTCATCTAAATACAGTGTATCTGGCCATCAGAGGCAACAGGGCTGCCTGTATGCATCTTGAAAATACTGTGGTGCTAGAAATTGCCTGAAGAGTAGGACATGAATGAATCGGAATATCTGTTCTTGGAAAGCCTACAAAAGCATTTCTATTCTATATAGATATGCATTGCACAGATCCACTGACATGAAACTGAGGTGATGTTTTGTGGCTACCCAGCATGAATAACATGATAGCTTTAATATACAGAACAGGAAGGATTATAGGAGCTAGTTCCCTCTCATATCTAGAATCAACGGACTTCAGTCATGGCCTAATGGTTAGCGAGTCAGACTTGTAACCTGAAGATCATGGGTTCGACTCTCAGGTCTGGCAGGGCTTGTAGGTGGGGGGGAGTGAATGATCAGTGCTCTTGTCCACCTTCAACACCACGACTGAGATGAGACCCTTGAGCAAAGCACCAAACCCCCAACTGCTCCCCAGGCGCCGCAGCAAGAAAGGCTGCCCACTGCTCCAGGTGTGTGTTCACTACTGTGTGTGTGCACCTGGATGGGTTAAATGCAGAACGCAAATTCCGAGTATGAGTCACCATACTTGGCCACAAGTCACTTCACTTCTTAGAACAAGGCACTGAGTCCCACAATTGGTGGGGGCAAGTGCTGTTTACAAATGGGGTGGAGCACTCTAGTGCCTTTTAGGGACCTGAGAGCATGACTCTTGCAATGAGCAATGAGCCGGGCTGGGACAATTTGAGGGTGCCATATGACTGCTCCATTTGGTAGTGCTGGTTTCTAGCTTGCTCAAGGAAATGGGATAAATGTTTCTCTAGCAAAGGGCAGGCTACTACTGGTTTCAGTGTCTTATTAATAGAAGCATGACGAATCCAGAGGCTCAGACAGTATATTCACTTGGAACATACGTACATACTGTATGTACGTATGTTCCAAGTAAATATGTTGCAATACTTTTTTTTTTTAAATGATGTTGATGTAATACGTATGTTCCAAGTAAATATGTTGCAATACTTTTTTTTTTTTTAAATCTCCACATTGGCACAGCCAACCTTGAAAAACAAGTCTTAAAGGGAAAGAAATATGTATGAGTAATGATATTGAGATACTAAAGGATGATTTAAGTGTCATTGCGCAAGAAGGTAATGGCCTAAAATAATAAGAATATGTATCCCAAATTCCCACATATATAGAATATGATATAAATATTTTCCTTAACATGTTGAGAGTAATTACCTTGAAGATTTCAAAAATGTACAACGTGTTGGGGTATTTTGTTTTATTAATGGCAAGAGGTTGAATTTCAAAAAAAAGTTTCTAAATTTATCTGAATTCAGAAATTCTGAATGATTTCTTATGGTCGCAGACGTGTATTTGACATTTCACCTAGACTACAGCATGTTTCATACAGAATGATCCTGCTTTAGCAATTAATGGGTATTCTGATTCTGTGGCTGATTTTTCTCAAGCTCAGCAACAGGTCTTGATCACTAGTGTGGTTGCAGCAAAGAAGATTATTCTTAATTGGAAATGAATTTAAATTCAGCACCCTTTTGTTTTAAAAGATGTTTATCTGGGATGACATGTAGTACAGATAGAAAGACTGAGATGTTTTGTAATGAAGGCACAGAGGCATTTCTGCTCAATTTTTTTTTGGGGGGGTGGGGGGTGTGGTCATTCTTCTTGTGTTTGTGTTTATAAAATATCAAAAAAGGACATTTCAGTCTGATGGTTTGATTCCAGTTTGCATCCATACACCTTTCCTGGAGCATTCCCTCTGAATGTAGATTTTTAAGACAAATATTTGATTGCAGTAGCCTATTCTGGATGAGTCATATGTACAGGAATTGTATGGAAGATTGTGACACAGAATTTTTTTTTTTTTTTTTTTTTTTTTTTAGTGAAAACTGTATAGATGTTTTGAGAAAGAAGTAATTGCAGAAATAGTAGGCATAACGCCGATAACTATTATGGCATTATAAAATTGAAGTGAAATTATATTTGCAATTAGCAATGCAAATATAGAGGAAATATATAAACATTTTTATGTGGTATTATCAGTTCCTAACATGTGACATGTGGTAAGAGAGCAGGGGATAAGTCAGCTGACCCCTTTACAGTCTTATTTCTTTCTATATCTGTCATATGTATTCATATGAGTTATACCCAAAATATCTGTAAAATTATAATCTATATAATACTACAACCTAGAATATATACTCTAGGTTGTAGTATTATATAGGTTATATTTTTACAGATATTTTGGGGATAATTGCTATAAATACATATGACATACATATGAATACATGATATATGAAAATTGCAATGATCTATATTAAAATATTTAACTAGCTAGCTATCACAGTGCGTTGTTACTTATCAGGAGGTTCAAGCCCCAGCACCACCAAGCTGTCACTGTTGGGCCCTCAAGGAAGGCCCTTAGCCCTATCCACTCCAGGGGTGCCATATTATGGCTGACCCTGTGCTCTGTCCTCAGATTCTCAAGATTTTGCATTTTCACCATCATAAATTGTTAAAAATTCATTTTTGCTGAACATATTAAGGACAGTGCTCATCTCTGCGGGCTCATTTAGTCTATAACATATGGAAAGCTCCACACAAGCCATTGGCTGAGGCACATAGAACTGTCATAAACTGAATTCTGCTTTAGGAATATGTTTTTATTGTCCTGTTTTGTTGTTTGAGGTTATTGAATGGATTATTGTATTGGGTATCTTCTTCTAGGCTACTTTACATGGCTGACAACATTTAAAATGTTTTAACTTGTGCATGTTCAGTAAATTTATGTAGACTGTTATGCCTGAATGTTATCTTGATTAGGTTGTCTGTGTTAATGGTGCCTGTGCTTTTGCTGCCTTTATAATTACATAGGCAGTATAGATGAAATTATACATAACATGTGGTCAGTTGTGTCCCTTTTGCTCTGTCTTTTGCACCCCGTGTATGGAAAGTGTAAAATCATCTATGTATCCAGATAGATTTCATATCTATGGGAAACACTTCAAGACCATTCTACAGTCATGAAATAATTATCTGTGTCCTTCCTGAATGACTACTATCTTGTGACACTTATACCAATCATAATATAGTCCTTGCGATGCTAGTCTTAGGCACATAAAGATCAAACTCCCTACATGAATGAATGCCATGCAACTTACATATCACCACCTTCACCTGGGCAAAACTTCAGTTCAGCATTCAACATTCAACACAATTCCCACAGTTGGTTTTCTTAGCTTTGCAAAAATTTGTTGATGATCCTGCTGATCCCTGTTTTTTAGTGTTAACTCCTAACTCCTGTTTTTATTTTATTATGCTACATGTGTCAGGTGTTTTCTGTATCTAGTTTAACATGTATAGGCATGTATGTGGATAAGTGTATATGGATGTAATGACAATAAAAAACCACTTTACTGCATGATTTCAAACAGGCCTATAGTACTACCTCTAATAAAAGAAGTATGAGGCTGAATTAATGCATTGGAAATAATACAGCTCACAGTGTTTATGGCACAGTTTGAGTGGCAGTGCTCTTTGATACTTTGATATTTTTCAGTAGTGTAGTAGTAGTGTTGCTGTGTTCTTTTTTTTCTCTGTGGAAAAACACTGGGCTCAGACAGTGGGATAGCTGAATAAGATGGTAGATTTCAGAATACTGTGCATGTGTTAAGTTTATTTTTTTATTTGCAATACATTTTATGATCACTGTAGCCAAAATGGACATAACTTGTTAAATGATTGATAAGTTGTCTTGTGAGTGGACATACACACAATCTAAACATAATCTTTCTGAAAAGCCCCATCTTATGCGGAAAAGGAAAAAGTCCTTGTGTACCATCTGGTGGCTTCCTAAAAGACGTTTTCTTCCATTCATTCTTCAGTAACCGCTTTATCCTGGTCAGGGTTCCAGTGGATCTGGAGCTTACCATGAACACTATATCACATCTAGGGACAATTTATAGCAGCCAATTCACCTACTGGCATATTAATGGGAGGTGGGAGGAAAACCAAGAACCCTGATTTAAAAAAAAAAAAATAATGTAAAAAAAATGTAAAAAAATAAAGAAAAGGTCACACAAAAGACCTGGAGCTGTATATATATATATATATATATATATATATGTATATATATATATATATATATATATATATATATATATAATTGAATTGAAGAATTGATGTGGCAACACCACCCACTGCATCACCATGCCACCCTTAAAAAAATAAAGCATTTCAGGTACAAAAAATTGTCAGTAGTTAACAATGTCAATTCAACAACCAAAACTGTCATACACAGTCCTGAGTAGGGATGTACCCGAATATGTATACGTTATTCGGACTGAACAGATAATGTGTTCTAAATAATCTCACTTTGGTCAAAATCAGCAAACACAACAGGTGATGGACTAGGGCTGAGTTAAACGTAAATGAATACATTTGTTTGTTTGGCTGTGTTATTCAATATATATTGACTAAAGTTCACTATAAATAGACATTCACTATAAAGAGATGTAAGGGCATTTTTTTCTTTATATAGCATTATTTAGTGTTACCATTTGCCTTTTAAAAAATTCTGATTTCAAAGCATTGAAATGCACAGATTTGTTAGGAACCTCAAAAGGTTCAGTTTAAGGCCAGGCACACTTCAGGTTTAAATCCAAAAACAGACCCACCACTGTATTATTACACCTCTAATCCTGAGTTAGTTTAGCTCCCCCGGTGATGAACTCTTAGTAGGCCTAATGATTTTGTCAACTGCACTCTAAAAGTAATTAAGTGAATCTACTCAAAAAAAATTACTTATAGTACTGAGTAAGTTCATTTAAACTTCATGATTGTGGAACACCAGGTTCCAAACTAACAAGTAAAAAAAAAATGGCAATGTAATTTCGTAATATTTACCTAAATAGCAGTGGCAACGTGTTGTTAACTAGAAGGAAATGAATAAACATAGTTTTCAGCTTGCCTGTCAATGCAGGTAATTGAATTCCATTAAGGTAAGTGCAACTTGTTCTCTTATTACAGAGCACATACTACAAAGTCTACATAAATGCTGAGGTATATTCAATGTACAGTAATATATTGACCTCACAAAGGTTGTCAGGAAAACTACATCCAAACCACTTTTTTCTGGATTTTATTTGTTTGTTTTTGTGTGTGTGTGTGTGTGTGTGTTGATTGAAAGCATTTCTACTAAACTAGAATGATTTAGACTTATGTACAAGGTGGGTATTCGACGAAATGGGCTAACTCTCTAAGCCAGGGGGGTATTCCACGCTTCATGAAATAGATTTCCATTGCTGAGCAGCTGCAAGATCTGCAAAGCTCACTATACGAAATGCATACCAATCAGCTGGAGTGGTGTAAAGCATGCTGCCACTGGACTGGAGCAGTGGAAACAAGTTCTATGGAGTCATGAATCATGCTTCACTATCTGGCAGACTTATAGACAAATCTTGGTTTGGCGGATTCCAGGAGAACGCTATGTTCTGGAATGCATAGTGCCAGTGGGAAAGTTTGGTGGAGGAGGAATTATGGTCTGGGGCTGTTTTTCAGGGTTTGGTCTAGGCCTCCTAGTTCCAGTCAAGGGTAATGTTAATGCTACAGCTTGCAAAGATATTTCAGACAATCGTATGCTTCCAACTATGTAGTAACAATTTGGGGAAAGCCTTTTTCTGTTCCAGCATGATGACGCCCCTGTGCGCAAAGCGAGGTCCATAAAGACATGGCTTGATGAGTTTGGTTTGGAAGAACTTTAGTGACCTGCACAGAGTAATGACCTCAGCCCCAGTGAATACCTTTTGGGATGAATTGGAATGTCGATTGTGAGCCAGGACTTCTCATCCAACATCAGTGCCTGACCTCAGAAATATTGACTGACTGCACAAATTTCCATAGACACACTCAAAAATCTTGTAGAAAGCCTGTGGAGTCTGGAGGGGAGGCCAGCTCCAAATTAATGGACATTATGGACAAATTAATGGACAAATTAATTAACAGATGCCCACATACTTTTGACTATATATATATATATATATATATATATATATATATATATATATATCCTATAAGAATATAGGTTCCATACCCATGGACTTGTTTAACCTGCAAGTTTAAGGCTGTATTCTATTCAAATTCACAACCCGTGCAAATACCACCACCAGATGGTGCTCGTAGAACATAATCTCTACGAAGGTGGGTTTACATCAGAGCAGATTTAATAGAAATATCATGTCATTTGTTGCACAAATAAAGAAGCCAGTGCTTCTTGATGGTTTCCTTCTAGCATGAGCATTAACTCTAGTAGTGGCTTCCAGTCTGGTGTTTTTTTCCCCTTCTATAACACACCTGATCTAATGAATCTCCTAATTAGCAGTTAACTGGCCTTTATAAGGCAGGGTGGGCAGGGGTGCTCCACCACCAGGAGGGGATTCTACCAGGAGGAGATTCCCTCATTCTTTCCTATGCTTAAGTAAGTGGTGGTGGTGTGTACAGTTTTAGACATGAGGTTGAAGTGGGGAGCAAAAGCAAACTAAGAGATGGGACCACCTAATTATCTAAAGGATTATCATATTTCGTTTCTTGGAGCAAAATGAATGACCAGTTAGTACATTACTGTACTGACCTCATAGTTACAGATAGTTCCTAATGCTCAGAATATATACGTACACTGTATGTAGATACTACTTTTGAGATTTAAATAAACAAAAGCTATATCCTATGTAAATCAAAGTCACACACACACACACACACACACACACATATATATAAATTAATAAACAGGAAGAGGTCAAACTACACATAAAACGATATGTTTATTAATAAGAATACAGGTTCCCAAGCAGGGGCGTGGCCACGTGGGTGGCACAGAGTGGCAGCTGCAGCCAATCAAATCAGCTCTGGCACCCTGTTTACCTCTGACGTCAAATCACAAGCTCAGCCTGTGTACATGTACTTTCAAGGGGAAACCACAGCATGGTTTGCGCAAGCAGTCAGAATAGCCGAGCTTGGACTTAGCAGAGCCGGTGTGAGGGATGCAGCGGCGCGAGCCGGAGAGAGCGGGGAGATGGACCGGTCAGGGAAGGGGTGTGTGTGTGGGGTGTGGGGTGTGGGTAGGGTGGGGGGATATAGGGAGGAAGTGCCAGCTCGAGTCAAGCACAGCGAAAGATAACGTGGAGATACGACCACGTTTTGACCACCACACGGCCCTCACACCACCAAGCCATAAATCTGCATTTTTGAAAACCCTGCATAGAGAGTAAGCATTATAGACCCAGAGGAATATTTCACTGAGCTTTAACGGTGCAGCCACGTATCATATGTATATAATCACATATAAATACATAGATAGTCTATATAGAATATAAAAATCTATCTATCTATATCTATATCTACAGTTTGTATGTGTGTATATATATAGATACACTATATGGCCAAAAGTTTGTGAACACCTGACCATCACTCCCATGTGTGGGTCTTCTCCAAACTGTTGCCACAAAGTTGGAAGCACACAATTACATAGAATGTCTCTGTATGCTGTAGCATTACAATTTTACCTTCACTGGAACTAAGAGTCCCAGACATATTCCAGCATGACAATGCCCCTGTGCACAAACCGAGCTCCATGAAAACATGGTTTGCCAAGGTTGGTGTGGAGGAACTCAAGTGGCCTGCACCTCAATCCCACTGAACCCCACTGGGATGAGCTAGAGCGCAGACTGCACCCCAGGTCTCCTCAGCTGACATCAGTGCCTGACCTCACTAATACTCATGTGGCTGAATGAGCAAATCCCCACAGCCATGCTCTAAAATCTAGTGGAAAGCCTTCCTAAGAGAGTGGAGGTTATTACAACAGCAAAGGGGGACTAAATCTGAAATGGAATCTGAAATGTTCAAAAAGCAAATATGAATGTGATGCTCAGATGTCTGCAAACTTTTGGCCATATAGTGTATGTGTACATATATATATATATATATATATATATATATATATATATATATACATACAATTTGTATTTAACTATAGCATTTAGTACTACATATAAACATTTAAAAGAAATCAAACAAATTATGAGGACAATGTTTGACATTTTAGTGACAAATTGCTCTAGGCATTTGCTTTACTTTTTCTACTTCTTTGTAAATGCCCTATTCTATAAATATACAGTATGATCTGATGTTTAGCTCTAAAAATTGCCATTTAGAACTAGTATTTAATATACATAGGACAAAAATAGCGTTTTAGGCAAAAGACATTATAAAACAATACATTTATTTGAATTTTCTCAGCAGCATTTGAAAAAATTGTTTTCCAGTTCAAATATGTTCATTTCCTTTCATTAACATACAAAATCATTCAGTAATATAGAATTTACACGCTTTATTAGGTCAGCCAATAGTGAAATTATTGGCAAAAACCAAAGAGTATACATACTACATGCTACAACACAAAAGTCACAGTTTAATTTATTTCAGAATTTGGAAAACAGTGTGTGATATTAGATATCATTGAAAATTCTAAATATAAATCATTAATGATAAAGTGTTATTGTCTGTTTTGATATCAGTCCCTTTCTCCTAAATAACAGGAATCCTCTCCAGGTACTACTGAGACATTTCAATATTCACCTGCCGTAACAAAACAATGAACAGATAATGGAAAGCCATTTACATGACAGACTGGTTTAATGATCTTTTTAGCATGTGAAATATCCTCAGTTGTTTTAATACAAAATCATACCTATAATTAAGTCAGGTATGCTTGGACCAATCATTTTTAGCAGTTCATAAATCTATAAAGGATAAGATTTGTAATATTCATGTACGTCGATGTAAAATTTATATGAACAAAGATACTGCTGAGGAACAAATTGTGAACAATGGACCAAAACAGAAATTGGCTCTTTTTCACTGTGTTGGCCAGTCCACAGATGAGGTATATAAATATGCAGGATGAGAGGTGTGTTTTTGATTCCACTGGCAAATATTAAGTAAAATTTTTATGCAAAGAAGCATCAAAGCCCTGGTAATAAATCACAGTGCAGCGTGCATTATCTACACACTACTATATTCGTCTGTCACTTTGTTTATCTATAAGAGAAAGCATAATCTGCTGCACAATATTCTATCAGATATCACCAAAAATCTTTAAAAAATTTACAAATGTACAACATATTCATAACATTTTTTTTTTCTTTACCATCAGTAGTATCAGTGCAAAGATATACATATAGTACATCACAATAAAAAAAAAATCATAAACATGAATTGGCATAAGAAACAGCAGAAGGCATAGTCTCCATAGACTTTAATTCTGTCATAAAAACATCTTATCTAGTGTTCTCAAAATAATCTTAAGCTTCATTTTTGTACACAGTCTGCATATAAAAATAGATTCTGTGCAAAGAGGGACAGAGTGTGTCTTTTTCCCCTTGTATCTGTGTTTGCGTGTGTAAGAGAGAGAGAGCGAGACGAGGGACGGTTATATGTCACAGTCCTCTTTGACCAGGTTGGCCGTGTCTTGGAAGGAGTCTTCTGTGGGTGAGTACATGCTAGATTTCTCTCGCTTCACAGGCTTTGGAGGCAGCATTACAGGATGCGGTTGGCTGGTTGAAGTGCCCTCTGTACTCAAAGCAGACTGTTTGTCCTGCATCTAAAATCATGCAAAACTTTTTTTGTCAACTTCAGAATTATTCGCACCCTTCACAATAATGAATACATATGGGCATGCTATATAGTCAGAAGGTAGTGCAAATTTCCACCTGTTCCAGACTCGAATCCTGTTATTATAACCCTGATTGTGTTTAATATTGTTTTTGACTACTTAAGTCCTTCTTAATGTATTTTAGTTTGTTCGTTTAATACAATCATGTATGCTCATCCTTCTGCCAGAAGGTGAAAATAATTTTAGCGTTGACTGTGAATTGCTCAAAGGAAATGTTTTTAAATCCCAGTCCCCATCTAGATTAGTACTGGAACTCTTATGATTTATATCTGCAGTCTGTTGTGAAAATGTCTTACCTCTGAGTATGTTGGGTTTTCAAACGTTGTACCTGGTTTTAGTTTTTTCTTGAAGAAGTTCCACTTGGACTCCTAAAACATAAATAAGCAATAATAAAAGATACAGGCTATAGCCTTGAAATGTTTAGCTACGTTGGATCTGCTCTTACCTGTGTTACCTTGGGGTCTGTTGGAATGTTTTTCACCTCCACTGCCTGCTGCTGTTCATTGTACATGGGGTTCGCAAATACATTCTCTGTTGAATCAGCACTTATATTCACAGTCACCTGTTCGAAAGCAGAAGCAAAGCAGCTTCTGTACCATCTGTCTTTGCTTTGAAAATGTAGGCCAGTGTGTTGTATTAAAGGGACAAGCTTTACACATGAGGTGGTATGAGTCTTGTCCTGCTTTACCTGTGTGGCATGTATGACTGCAGCATCACCAGCTGGGCCTGTTGCAGTGGAATAGAGAGGATTCTCAAATGTGACAGGTTCCCTTCCAGCATCTGCAAAGTTCTCATTCTGATAACACAGAAGAGTTAGAAATCAGAACAAACTCACTAATTCAACCTACAAATACATAAATTACATTATTTACATCTAATTTTTTATCTTTATTAAAGATACATTCATTCTGCCTTCATAATACATTCATAAGCACTGCACAAACATTTATAAAGCAATGCTGAAGGATTCATGAAAGAAAACTCATGTCAAAACCTGTGATTTGACATAAACGGTTTTATGTATGTTTTTGTCTTTAGAGAGAAGAGAGAAGAATTCTCAGTTATCACTATGGCTAGATTGTTCATGCTTACTGTAACTGCACATTTTCTTTAATTTATCCTTACTAACAGCACATTCACAAAGTTCTGAGACATCTATTAAGTACACATTTGTCATGTAACTTATATGTAGTTGGAGTAGGTATATATTAGTTCTTCAGATATATGTACTTCTTAGATAAGTGAAGTTGTAGAAGCTATACATTACACTTTAGTGGTTCTTCATAATAGTTTTTAATGCAACTAGACCAGGCTGCTAAACAGGAGACAGTGAGAGACCAGCTGAAATGATAATTATGGCCTTAATAATAATTGTGTGTATATATATATATATATATATATATATATATATATATATATATATATATATATATATATATATATATAACTAATATACAAAGTCATATACTACATAAAACCTCTAATCCCACCTCAGGAGTTTTGACATAAGACTTTCATAAATCCTCCAGCATTTCTTTAGAAAACATTCATGCAAAGCTAATAAATGTGGAATAAATAAATGCAAGGAGGATTGAAAACTACAGTTCCCTTGAAATAACCCAGTTTATTGGGTGAAAGAGTAATTCATGTGGACCCTTCAGTCACGTCAAAAATGTGCTTGTAACATTAAAACACGAGTCAAACTGGAGGTTAACCTGGGTTTTAACAGCTCATCCTTATGACCTAAATGTGCTGATTGTGCATTTAAGAGCTGACGCTCCAACACATAGTGTTAAATTAGGACAGAGAGTTTAAGTTTTACCAGCTGCATGGCTCTATCGATGAACGATACCCCCAGAGTCTGAGGATCCATGGTGACATTGTCCCCTGACCGGAAGGAGACGCCGTTTCCTGTGTCACTTGACTTGGCCAGGCTGCTCAAGCTAAACAACATAGAGACAGAAAGAGAGAGAAATAGAGACAGTAATAGAAAGACAGAGAGAGAGAGAGAGAGAAAGAGAAAGAGAGAGAGAGACCAGGTTTGCTATAATAATTAATGCGTTGCTGTTAGCATTACTAATAGCACTTTAATTACCATTCCCTTCTGCCACAACTCAAATGATTTGTTTGTTCATGAGTGACAAAGGCTTACCAATGCAGCAGTAACTCTACTCACAACACTAATAGAGGATGAAAGCAAGCTTGTTCTTTGTATATATCTCCTCCAGGTCAAAGAAAGCTGAGGAGTTTGAGTGCTGATAAATGAGTGTAATGGAGTACCTGGGTAGCTTGGGCATTGAAGGGATGAGTGAGCCTGTGCGTTTGTAGTTCAGGAAAAGCCCAATGCCGAGAGCTCCACTTAGGAGAATAATAATCACTGCCAGCAGCACAGCGACTGCTAAATAGAGAACAGGAGAGATATGTGTGAGACACTGGATATCTGTGTCTCAGGACTACACTCAGTTGAACAAAATGTTAATGCTAATCCTGTATTTTATTCACCTCTGCTGAGTAAAACAGTAGGAATTATACAGCAGGAATGTGGGATTAGTTAGGACATTTAGTTAGAGCCATTGAAGTGAGACAGTAAGTAAAAAATAATATGAAGGAACCAAGATGTTAATGAATAATCAATCATGTGTTCAGCAGCTTTTACCAAAATCAGCTAAACACACTTTGTGTATGTCATTAACTTGTTTCATTAATGTGTAAGACACTAGATAAAGACACTACATGGCTAGTCTTAACTTGTTGGGGAAGTGAGAACAATCTTGTCACCTGTTCCAGCAGGTGCTCCTCGGGACTTTCCTATTTCACAGTGCCTTCCCGAATAACCATACGGACACCTGTAGGGGGCAGAATATCATCAGATTGTAAAAGGTAACAAACATGATATTTGACCCCAATTGACTCCATTACTCAATCCTTCATCCATTAAAAGTACTCTTTACTGGAATTAGGTTTGATAATGTTCATTGCTGCATTCCTCCTGTTAGACTCACTTGCATTTTGGCGGGCCTGGCTTGTCAGCGGAGCATGTTCCACCGTTAATGCATCCGCATTCAAGTGGCATAGCTACTTCTGGCTGGCTGGCTGTAAGGGCAAGAGTCAAACACAATATTACAAAAACACTGAAGCCACAACAGTATCAATGTAGAGTGAATACAATAATAATGCTCCAAAAACAAACACCACCACCAATAATAAAATTATCAATAACAATAAAATATCAGTAACAACAACAATAATAATAATACTAATACTAATACTAATACTACTACTACTAATAATAAGAATAATAATAATAGCTGGATCAATTTTGTCACAGTGACAGCAGAAGCATGAATCATGTATTTGGTAAACAATAATGGCCGACATGTAATACAGACTAACATCATTATCTAATATTAAAATAAAACAATATATTTTATTTACAAAAAAATATATAAAGAGAAAGAAAACTAATACATGGTAAGCAAACATGAATAGTATTTTAAATGAAAAACTTCCTACAGATAAACACAGAACAAAGTAGGAGTAACTGTAGACTGCAACTATCAAAAAGCTGATGTTTAAAAATAAAATAACTGAGTTTATTTGATGATATATAATTCTCATGGTGATGTCTGTATGCTATCCAAATAGTATAGTTAAAAGTGTTTCATATGATTTTTTGAAAGTTATGTTGTTTTGAATGACATTTGAATCCCATTTTTTAAATATTATTCTGAACTATAATAACAAAATTACACAGTACATCTCAATGGATAGCTCAGATTAATTTATACTGCCTTTTCATATTTGACTGTATTAACTTGTAAAGTGTCTCGCACCTGCATCACACTCATTCTCACTGAAGCTGATTGGGGAGGAGCCTTGTGGACAGGCACAGGTGTATCCACCAGGTCGAAGCAGACACAGATGACTACACACATCTTTACAGGGGTTCAACACTGAAACAAAAGAATTACTGTGATTATTATAGGAAACAGTAATGCAACATGTTATCATGAATTATTAATTAACATACGTGCTGTAAATACTGGGTTAGCAACTGCTTCTCACCTGAGCGGTTGTATCTGTGCTCATGATAGATGCGGACCTGAGTCAGCCAGGGGTTTATGGTCAACACCTTCACTTTATCCCCCTTCCCAAACTTGTCAGCCTTCCACACTTCACCCCTGACCTTTGTCGTCCAGTACACATGGCCTTCAAACACATCCAAACTGTAGGGGTTTCCAATATCTGCAAACAAGACCAGTGTGATCAGCTCTAAAACAAAAACATTATATCTAAAATACCTGAAGTAGGCATAAATTTCACTTTAAATATCAGAAGTGTATATGTGGGAAATTAATTTTAGCCAAGGAAACAAAACATATTGAATATGTTTAACTATGGTGTCCAACCTCCTGACATGACGATCTTCCTGTCTGTTCCGTCTGGCTTCATCGACTCAATAATGTTCTCTTTGGAGTCACAAAAGTAAATCCTGTTTCCATTAAGGTAATCTAGAGCGAGTCCTGTTGGCCAGCCCAGATCCTCGTCCAGCAGCACCTGTCTGTGCTGGCCATCCATCCATGCTGCCTCAATCTTTGGCCTTCTACCCCAATCAGTCCAGTACATCATACTGGGTGACAACAAAAACATACACAAGATGTTTAGTCAGAAGCACATCTGGACCATAGAAACGGGACTTAGAGCCTGAAATTTGTACATATGTATATATGTGTACATACATACATATTGTTTATACATGTGTACGTATGTATGTATATGTATGTATAAACATTATGTATGTATTGTACTATAAATACAGGGCAATTAAAATGGTAAGGTGGTTACCCAAGAGCTGGGTTGACAACTATTGCAGCTGGTTGATCTAGATCAGAATGGATTAGCCACTTCCTGTACCGCCCATCCAGCTTTGCCACTTCAATACGATTGGTGCCAGCATCTGTCCAATAAATGTGTCTAAAATATAAAACAAGGTAGGCTTAATCCAGGTAAGCAAATCTATCATTTCAAAAGGAATATCAGAGAGAATGTTGAATAACACATGCAAAATAACTGAATACACAAGACGTAATTTTACGTACCGCCCAACCCAGTCCACAGCAACTCCATCAGGACTGGAGATGTATCTAAGGTTGAGATCTACATCTTTCATTTGGTTACTGCCATGGTCATCAAATGTGGTCATATATGCCCTCTTTATGGAGCCAAACTGACCACCATGACCCAAAACGGTCCAATACACAATACCTAAGAGTAGGTAAGTATTTAGCAATACAGTAAAATGTCCATGAAACATGCACTCTGCTAATTATAAGATCAGCCATGAAACCAGTAAGTAATCCCTCAAGAATAGAAATATGGCATATAAAATATCTGCATTAAAGATACAATAAGATACGATGGGGTTTCATTAAACAACTAAAATGAGCTAAACTCACATAAATACATTCCCCAATGCATTGTTTGGCTATGGTTTCTAGATAGTGTATGGTCTTACTGAGCCCTTGGTCCTCTGGGTCCCAAATGTAGTCCAGAGCTTGAATGTGTTCAGCATTGTCAACATAGTCTGAGTACTGCTTAGACTCCAGGTTATAGCGACGGATACGCACATTATCAGGCAACAGCAGCACTGGAGGATTGCCTGAGACAAAGAATGGACACTTTGCATCACAGAGAGCGTAAAAGTCATACAAAACACTGACAAGGGTAAAAAGGGAAAATAGTTAATATTATATTATATAACTGCTATTTAAAAAATAATTACATCCACCTAAAGCAGTGTCTTATTGTTGCACACCTGAATGAATGTATTTATTCATTCATTCTTCTTCTGCAATCACTTTATACTGCTCAGGGCCAGACTGGCTGTGTGGTCAGAACACACAATGGATGAGACATATGCCCATCACAGGGGATGAATATGTTGTTGTTGTTGTTCCTCTTTCGGCTGCTCCCGTTAGGGGTCGCCACAGCGGATCATTGGTTAGCATATTTGATTTGGCAGTTTTTAAGGCCAATGCCCTTCCGAATCCTTCCCCAATTTTATCCAAGCTTGGGACCGGCACTGACAGCACACTGTTGTGCACAACCCCTGGCCGGAAATCAAACCAAACCGCAGCAGTGAGAGCGCTGTGGCCTAACCACTAGTCCTCCAGGGACCCATCACAGGGGGTGAATATAACTTAAGCAAAAATAAGTCAGACTCTGAGGTTGCCTTTTGTGCTTCAGGTTTAAGCAGAACACAACACTGAGACATCCACATTCCAGAATGACAACTGTAATGTGCATAGAGCCAAATCTGTGTGCAACCTGTTCAACAAGCAAGATGGAGCACTGGGACACTTTGAGCAAACTCACCGGCACAAACAGCAGCTTCAAGTCAGGGGTGACATCCTAATCTCAAGAAACTGGTGGAATCCTTACCTGATGGGACTGGTAATGTTAGTAAGCTGAGGGAAGGTGAAACCAAGTATTAGGAAAGAAAGGACATGTGACTAATTTTTGTTCGGGAAGCTAGCACTAGAGTTCATTTAAATTTTTAGGTGAATATTTGGTGTTTCATCTGCTGTTCTAATCCCACTAATGTCTATAGGATTGCAGTCCAGTGATTTTGCAGGTGTTCCAGTGTTCCATCATGCTTGGCAAACAGGTCACACACAGATTTGGCCGTATTCACTTGACATTTGTCTTCATGAAATATGGAAATTTCAGTGCTGTGCTTGAACGTGAAGCACAAAATGCAACCTCAGAGTCCGGCCAACAACTGATGATCCTATTGTATGCTAAGTTAATATTCGTCTAGGTGTGCAACCCATTGGCATTGTGCAATAAGGCTGCTATTGGATAACGTAAAAATTTTTTTTTCCATATTCAAGATATAGGAAATATAAATTAAGAACAGACATGGAAAGAGAAACAGATTGAAAACAATGATGAATGATGCTAACTAAACAAGTAGTTATCAGCTCCATTGCTCACCTTCAGCAGCGCATTCAGTCCCATGTTGCGGTCCCACAGAGCGGAATCCCTCAGCACAGAAACACTCATAACTGCCCTTAGTGTTTTTGCACAGCTGGGGACAAGTGCCATAGAGCTCACACTCATTCACATCTGTAGAGAGACATATGGAGACAAAGCATCTTAGAATTCAGAGGAACTGTCGCACTGACTATGATGGATGCTGCTGTGTTTGGGAAGCATTTCCTACAAAACTCTGCAAACTAAATCACCAAAGAAAATTATAACAAAGTATCACTGCCTTTAAGTAGATACCCTATTTCCAGTTATACCGCAACACTGTTGGTATCTCAATTCTGATTGGCCAGAAGGTGGGGATTAATTTTCTTTAACAGCAGCTCTGACAGTAGTACCAGTTGCAATTCAAACAACAGGTTTATATTAATGCACTCGTTCTAATATGTTATCATTTCTATAGTAATGGCTAATTCATAGGGACTTTGACAAAATCTAAGACCGTGTGTTTAGATGTGTTGTCACATTTTTAAAAAAGAAAATTGTATAATTGTTGATATGGTGAAGTTTTCTGTAAGGAGATGTTTATTTAAGATTTATGGAAGGAGTCTCCTGTGTCAGCACTTTGTTTCTTTAGGTTTTCTGGCGGATAGATTTGCACTTGCACCATTTTTTTTTTTTTTTTTACTTTCAAGAGAGAGGAAAAAAGAGAGCCTGGTGCGGGAATGACTGTATATAGATATTATAACTTATTTTGTGGATGTTCCATAACATTAAAAGTTTAAGTGTTCCACCTTTTTGCCACATTCCAATATGAGACCAGAAGATAATAACACTAAATAGTACATTTTTACTGAACTTACGCAACCTGTAAAAGGCACCTGTTTCACTGCTTCAATATTTCCGCTTCTGTGGTGCTAGCTTTGGGATTTGTACAGCTTGTACAGCTTTCCAGCACTTTGAGACTTTTTACAGTATCAACACTGAGGCATGAGCAACATTTAATAAAAAAGGCAGTTACATATTTAACTAGAAGAAACTAAGTAACATTAACTGCTAACTCAACAGTATTATCATAACCTGTGAGCACATAATACACACATGAATAACTAAACTAAAATAATGCAGTTTTGAAATGCTTTTTTTTTTTTTAACCAAATGATCTGTTGTGCACTCATAATGGAAAAATCAAACACTATTTAGCAGTTTATTCAAAATTAGGTATATTGCAACCCTTTCAATTCATGAATGAAAATTAATTTTGAAATCAAGCATTTTTTAGACTTTCAAGCTTCGGTTCAAACCCTGTATATGTACTTCACCATTCTGCACTGCGCTGAGCTGTTAATTTCACGACCATTAGCTTTAAACCCTAATAGCAACATTTGGTAAGCTATTATCTGGCCTTTAATAAACCTGTTACAATTGATTGATCAACATACTTTGCTGTTTAAGCTGTAAATAAGCACTTTATACAAAGTTTAGAAATATGCATGTGAAACAATGAATAATATAGACAGTCAAATTATTTACACTATTTACATGGACTTCACACTTCTCTCAGTTTTACAAATATTCTGTCAGGATCGACCCTCGATCACCAAGGATCTGTCATTTACCATACCATACCACGGTGGACAAATACTTACAGGTGAGAATGACTAACTCTCACAGTAATTTTAGAAATAGATTCCAGTATGTTCTGCTGTGGGTGCTGTTGTTGTGATGTGTATGGATAAATTTACACACCCTCACAAGAGTTCCTGTTGTCCTCTCTGGCTTTGTAGCCCTGCCTGCAAGAGCAGATAAAGCCTCCTCCTGTCAACTCGGTGCAGTTATGTTCACACACATTCTCACTGCAAGAGCGCCCACTCCCACTGTCTAACACAGGGAAAAACAGAAAAACATATATGTCAGTACTTACCACATGACAATGATATAGCATCTGATAAATGGTCACTGGGATGCTTGCCACTTAACATAATGTGTTAACCAAACAGACATCGTGATTGAGGATCGAGTGTGATGCAAAGGCTGGTTTGTAGCATGTGTATATGTGTGTATGTGTATGTGTGCGTGTGTGTGTGTGTGTGTGGTTGGGGTGGGGGTGTTGATGGTAATGTTACGCACTACAGCCCAACTCATCAGTCTGGTCTCCACAGTCATCATAATCATCACAGACGTACTGCAGAGGAATGCACTGGCTATTCCCACATTTAAACTCATCAGCAGTACAGGGCCCGTGAGTGGGAGTCACGCCTGAAAGCAGAAGAGGAAACCATGATGACCCATTACAGAGGAAATATAAGGCCAGATTTATGGAGTCATAGCATTACATGCCTTTGTCTAAAACACAGAAGAGTCAACTCGCTATAAATAAAATGACCTTCCAGAAAATAGTTCAACAGTTCAAGATTTATGTAGATTATTAGATCATATGATGTGTGTTTTGCAGACAGAGACCCCTTTAACTGTAGAATAATTCCATGGACCCTCTAAGAACAGATTCATCTTAAGTCATAGTCCAATATTCAAATATATATAAATTACAATACCTTCAAAGTACCACTAAACATTTTAGACCACTAAAAACTATGTTGAAAACAAAATTTAACAGTAGCCAATCCTTGTTGTTTTGATTCACCAGTTACCATGTTGTTTTACTAAAAGTTTTGTCTACTAAAAAGTATTTGCCCCTCTCTAGTTAGCCTGTACTCACAGTGCTCCTGTTTTTCATCCGTTCCATCTCCACAGTCATCCACTGAGTTGCAGAGTTCGTGGCTGTAGATACAGCGGTTATTGTCACAGCGGAAGCGGAAAGGGGGTTCACACGGGATATCCACTGAAGAAAAATTCATTCATTTTATATTAGTTACTATTTTCACTTCTTGAACACATTAGTTCATGCTGAAATCAGAAACTCTTTAAGGTCTGTAAGGTCTATATATATATATATATATATATATATATATATATATATATATATATATATATATATATATATATATTTT
>CM075007.1:20324103-20418657 GCA_037576675.1 Pangasius sanitwongsei | reverse complement strand
TATATATATATATATATATATATATATATATATATATATATATATATATATGGTCTCTCACAGCAGAGATGCAGCTCTTCATCTGATCCGTCTCCACAGTCGTTGTCCCCATCACACCTCCAGTGCTGCTGAACACATACATGATTCTTACACTCGAACAGGAAGGGAGGACAGTATGTGCCATTCGGGTAACGGGTTGCTGCAAAGGGCACAGACAATATCAATATATTTACAGACTTGAACTGTTTATTTAAATCTTTATGATATTTATGTGTTTAATTGAAAAAAGAGGCCTTTGATGTTTTAGATCATAGGTTCTAATTTTAGTTGCTAGGTAGTTCTAATTGTAAACTTTTTTTCTGCCTAAATATGCCTTGTCACTTGATATGGGAAAAGGGATCTGAATAATGTCATTTGTGTCAGATACCTTATGTATTCTCTAGTTAAATATTAAAAAAAATTCCAGTTCATTTCCTTGACTGAATCTCATATGCTCTTGTGAGTATACAAGTGCACCAACATCTAGCACATCATTATGCATGTCATGCAGTGAGCACATGTATTAAATAGGAAGCTATTTGGGATCCAACAATATTACTGTGTAAATAAAGAATAATCTGAAAATCTGAAAAGTTTATTACACAATGATGACATTGCCAGAATATAGAAGAAAGCATCACAATCTTCTACACAGTGTAGAAATACAACGTAAAAGTTCGTTCTGGCTGTGCCAGTATAAAATAATTGGAAATTAATATTTGAAGTAATCACCATTCAAATGGGTTTTTTTTTTAAAGAAATGCAACAACACTAAGTGAGATTAATGGGAAAGGAACACATTTGCATGAATCATGTCAAAACAGCACCGCTATTACTTATAAAAAAAAATTGTATTAGATACGGAAATGTTGGGATGGATATTTTCACAAGAGCATGTGTCAAAACTACACATTAATAACTCAGTGGTATCTGTTTGACTAGGGCTTCCAGCCAGGATTTGTGTATGCATAAAAGAAAGAGGAGGAACTCACGGCAGGACATCTCATCAGTGAAGTCCAAGCAGTCTGGACTGCCATCACATTTGAAGCGCTCAGCAATGCAGTGACCACTATCACATTGGAAGTATCCAGGATGGCAGGTCCGCAACTCTAAAGCACAGTTACAGCAAGAAACATTACACTTCGCACACCAGTCTCCAGTCCATACAAACAGGATAAAAACACTGCTTAGGCAAGCAGGAATGGATCACACAGTCTGTGCCATTTGCCTTGCCCTGTTAGACAATGTTCTCATTGGGATAGAAAGCTGGCAGTGTCCTTCTCTCTCTCGCAGGAAGTGTGCGAGACCCGTGTGGCAGAGCTGAGCACTTAGCATTCTTCTTCAGGTAAAATGAGACGCTCAGCAATTCCGTGGAAAGCCCTGCTATTACACTGGCCTGGCGAAATAACAAAACTCTAGAAACATCATAATTCTGATTTTGTTACCAATCAAGTAAAATTCTGAAGTATATTCATTTTATATTTCAGTACCATATTTGTTTATTACCTGTACAGGCCTATTCAAAATGCACAAATAGTGGCAAGTATTTAGCTGAATAATGGTCTCTTTTGTATAATTCCCTGTGAATGCCTCATGGTTAATGCATTATCATCACCCAAGCTGCTTTCCTTTGTAAACCCAGAATTCAAAAGTGCTCAAGCATGATGCAACATGATTCGTAAGTAAATAATTATTCAGCCATTAATTATATGGCATGTAAAACCACTAAAAAAACTGATAAAAGATGGTTCTGCATCAGCAGTTCAGGAGAAAGTTTGAGAATGAGGCTGCTACGCCCCCCACTGTATACTCCCTCCAGGCAAACAAAGAGGCTCTGCTCACCACAGTCCCTTTCATCCGAGTTATCCTCACAGTCGTTGTCATGGTCACACACCCAGCGTTCAGGAATGCAGCGCAGGTTGTCACAGCGATACTCGCTCTCTGTGCATGCTCGAGGGCCTGCGGATGCACAAAACTGTGTCAGCCTCCCTCTCTCTCTCTCACACACACACAAACACACACAAATACTACAACAAGCTTATTTTTTTCTCTGTTTATGCTATAGTTAAATGTAGAGCTACAAATAAAGTGTAACTTTCTGAGTTACAATTCAGTGTACAATTCAGGCATGTTCATTAGTAATTCAAGTTTTGAAGTTTAATTTTTTGATTTCTGTTTTTCTTTATCATTTTATTAAATCATGCTTAATTCTTGTATTGTTTCCTTTACACAGTATTGTCTATATCTCCTGATTGGCTGTACAATATATTGAAATTATTGAAGCATCACATATGTAAATATCATGATATGCATGTCGCAAGGGCTTGCGATAACCGAATGATTTTAATACTTCAAAAAGGTTTAGGGTGATGCAGATAGCAGCGAATGCTTTCTTTTCCTCCAAAGAACATGAAACATGTATGTTGGTTATGTCATTTTCGGTTTTTAAATATATATATAAATATAACTTAGATTGATTTTACACACTTCTTTACAGCCTCCTGATAATTTCCCAGGACTGTTACTAGGACAAGGCTTAGTAAATAATCAGGAAGCTCATCTGAGAACAGAAGCCATGCTGACACACGTTCAGGTGACTGATTTACCTCCTTAAACTCCCAGTTTATTATTCATTTACTCCTAAAGCATAGTATTCAGCATAATACTATGGATTATCCAGCAGCTACAGCGGAACTAATAGAAACAGCCGTGTAGTCATAAGAGCGAGGGATAGGTCTACACCCGCTGACAAGTCCTGGGAGCTGAGAGATTAATACAGTGAAGTGACAACAGGAGGAGAAGGCTAAAGTCAGTGAATCGGGAGAACAAGGAAGACCATGAAAGCAGTACAGCAGGTGATTCAGTCATTCATAAGCCAATCAAGAGTAAGGACTGGGCATAAGCAGAGAGAAGATGAGGGTGAGCTCAAGTGTTTGAAATCAAATCCTGTGTAATGGGGCTTCAATTGTAAATGTGAATGCAAGCACCCCAGCTTGAATGCCAGAAAGTTTAAAAGACACAAATCCTGATCATCACCAATAAAGATATGCTGGTAACGTCCCGTGTTTTGAACGTGAAAACATTATAACAGATACTATGTATTATTCTAAGACAATGATTAACACACACGGCAAATAACCAGTAAGTATTTAAATGTTAAATACTGTTTAAGGGCAAAAACCACTAATAAAGTGCTGCAGTAAATCTCTACACACACAAGCCAAACATTTAACACCGATAACAGAGTTGGTTATGTTGTGTTTTGCTATGTTACAAGATTAAAGGGTTATCTAATGAGCCACAGGTTGTTTTTCACAGCCTGCCACAGTTATAAAGAACCCCCCTCTGTTCTGAGGGCCATTTTTATGAGGTGAGTTCATAGATGAATTCATTAGGAGGAGTGAAGCTGTGCACTGCAACACGGCAGCTCCTGTGTGGGGGGAGAGACAAGTGCTGAAAAAATCAGCACCCCTTTCAGTGTAAAAAGTCAGTGATTTAGCGCAGGCTCCCATCATCCTTTCACCCAACTCACAACCCTCATCATAGACCTTCATCTCTTCCTGCTTGTGCTCCATTTTTTCTGCTTCTCACTGTCTAACCTCCCTTCACTCTTCCCTCCTCTTTCTTCACAGGTTTTTTTCTGTAAAGCTGACATTCTCACACAGAGCTGAGAACAAGGTAACTATGGTTAGGGTAGCTACATGTTTATTACATATTCAGCTACGATCCTGCCACAGATTAACTATGGTATCTTATGGTAACTCTGGTTGTTATACCCTTCACTGTGACGTTACCATGGTTTTACTTAGGTTAAGTCATTGTTAAATACTGGGTTTTTATGTAATATGGTAGAAGAAACCATAGTTTACTATTTTCCCCAACTTGCCACGGTTAAGGCTTACTCAATAAAAGAAAAAAAATATTCAACTATGTAACCATGGTAAGATCTTGTTCATTTGGGGCCATATTCAGAGTTGAGTTACGCATTTGTAGGGAGTAGTTAATACCAAAAGTGTTCACACTGGTATTCAGACATCACATGTAACTACAGAATTAATTACTGTTACAATTTCATGACTTTGCTTTAGTGGCTTTATATTAAGTTGTGTACACAATTAACTGTCGGTGTGCAATATAAGAAATGAAATGCAAAATAATAGGATGTGCCAGATCAAGCACTATTTTATAAGCTGCTAAATAATGAAGGTCAATGTCATGTTGATAAATTAAACCAAATTTGCAGTGACTAATGTAATAATTACTATAGTACTATTCATGCAGCAATATACTGGCATTATACCAGACTTTTATTTGAATGCTTGACATGATTGCATTCTTATATCATTGTTTGGCTTTTTAAACCTTTTTTCCATTTTTAATTGTCTATTGCTTTTAAGTTACATCGTACTACATTTGAAGGCAAAGAAAATATAATTTATCTGCTTCTTCAGTCTGCATTTTCTATCCCCCATTTTTTTATGTTAAAGGCAAGTGCTTGTGATTAAAGGACATAGTGTAAACACTATTAAAAAACCCTGTCTCTTACAATTCTACTCGAGAAAAATCTAGCCTCCTTGGAGGCATGATTTACACATAGCTAATTTGTGCAGTCTGAATGGGACTCACAGAAAATTGACTTTTACAGCTGAGTAACCCATCTCTGAATACGAGTAACTTTCCCTATACGCCAACCTTATTATATGATGCCATTTTGTTAAAAGAGTAAAAAATACAAAAAAAAAAAGTTTACAAAAGCCTAATCGGTGTGGCATAGGCAACTGCAATATGTGATATAGTGAAGTAATTGTACGTGTACTGTAAGTGTAAGCGTAACTGTACATAGCATTTATATTTCACACAGTAAACTGTGCTGTTATTAAATATTTCTGCAACTGCACTAATATATATCCTTAGCTTAATCTGTGTAAATGGGTATCATGTTTTTTTGCAACAGGTAACATGCAGGGCTTGACTGAATTTATGCCAGTCTGTGTCACAAAACTGGTCTAAGTCAGGTCTATCAAAACTTTTTAGAGAAAAACACTTGACCTGCACTGACATATCATGGTCAAAGAAACTATTTTCTGAGACACAAGATACACTTCTGAGATGCAAGCTACTCACTGCAGTTGTGTTCATCTGATCCATCTCCACAGTCATTGTCTCCATCGCACTTCCAGCGCAGAGGGATACACTTGTGGTTATCACAGCGGAAATCTCCAGCGGGTTCACAGGTCAGCTCCTCTATAAACATGACACAGAGGTCAAGTTTTAATACACACTTACTCACAAAAAAGGTCATACATTCATTAACTATATTTAATCAGATAAGTTAATGGAGAGCACATCCTATTTTAATGACCAGGTCAGCCCTTTTACAAAAAAATAAATAAGTAAAGAGCTAAATGATACCTAGATGTTTTAACACACACAGTCTTATTTCTGCAGTAAAACACACAATCAACACACTAGAGAAAAGGGTAAAGAATATATTGTTTGTTAATGACGATCACAGTTCTGAACTTAATATAGAAACCTGCAATATGTGAATGAGCACACTAAAAATGTATATTTATATTGAGTTCTGTGAATGTTCTGACGACACAGAGTTTAAAACATGACACTGAACAAGCAGCATCTCTCACTTGTCCAAATTTATTATCTGGACTAATTTTACAATTCGAGTCTGCAGACACAAGAGATAACTGAGACATTATTTAGCACCTTGTGGCATGCTGTTTAATAAAGACATGATGATAAATGCAGCACTGAACTTTGAAGGGAGAGAAAATACTGGATTTAATTACAGTTAGGATGAAAGTAGTAAAGGGAGTATAGACACCCCCCCTCAATACAAACACACACACACATACACACACAAAACACACACACGTATGCTGACCAGTGAGTCATAGCAGATACGGCACAGAGGAGATCTGAGAAGTGAGGAGAGGAGAAGAGCAGACACTGCTAAACATACAGATGCACGCACACACACGCATACACACAAACACACACACACACACACACACACATGATCCAAGAGGTGCCCCACCTGGCATTCTTATGCTCAGATTAGGGAGATCTCTCCTCTCTGTGCAGGATGGCACTAATGGAGTGGGGGGATGCTGATAACACTTGGGAGGACTGGAGTTGTGTATTTGTGTGTATGTGCGTGTGTGTGTCAGGGTCAGACCACAGAACACAGAGCTCAATCTGCACTGACAGCTTGCATAAGAATTTTTATATATACATGCATACTGCATTTGCATAAATGCACTTACATATATATGAACATATGAATAGTGCTGGGAGATTGTCATATATGTATATTTAACAGATATTCCACTTGATTTATTTGAGTTAAATATGAAAATTCAATATTAATGATAGTGTTACTGCAGTTGCATCACTAATGTTCTCACTGAGTGCAGCAACCAGTGGAGACATAGAGGAGGCAGGGGTAACAACATCTTAAATAGTTAAAAAAAAAAAAAAAGGCCTAGTCCTGTTATTAGAAATTAACTGAAACCATTCGATTTACTGATGAATTACTTATCCAGCTGCTGGTGTTTAATTTCTCTGCATATTATTTTCTTTAATAAACTTATTGCATTTAATTATTCAGTTACTGTGCCAGCATCAGAACAAATTCTTACATATTATCATCATATAATTAGGACATTATGATATTCTGCTAATATATTTTTTATAATCACACAGCTCTCCATATGGTGACATAAAACACATATAATATATTGCTCCTATTCAATTTAAAGACGCACACATAGGATTACACTGGTGCCTGACACAGAACTAGACACACAGAGACCATAAATCTATGCTGTAGTCTCAGACTAATGGGGGTGGGCTGGGGGTGGGGGGGGGGGCAAGGGGAGAGGTCAGAGGGAGCCATTCATCAGAGCAGGCTCTTCTCTTGCTAATGTACAACTGAAGTGTGAAGGGATGAAAACATAATCATCTCCAACCTCACCACACACATACTTCACACACTACATGAAATTAATTCTCCTAAATTAAAACATCTATTCCCGTTATATTAGCATATTCTCACCCTGATCTCTGCAAATTAAGTTCACAATATTTACATTGGTTTAAGATACTTCAATGTGTCTGGTGACTAAAAGGTGAGGCAGTATATTATCCAAGTACATCGCTGACCAGGTGAGCGTTAAAGGCCTTGTTCAAGTGCACAGCAATGACTCTAGCAGATTTAAACTCACAACCTTTCAGTTACTAGTGACAAATGTTGCTGTGTGTGTGTGTGTGTGTGCACTCACCACAGTTCTGCTCATCACTGTTGTCCCTGCAGTCGTTCTGTCCATTGCAAACGGCCCACAGAGGTACACAGCGGTAGTTTGTAATGCAGTCGAACTCAGTGTGGTTATCACATCGATATGTTGGACCCACTATAAACATAACACAAAGCAACAATCAGCAACACAGTGCAATATACAATCAGTTATCTAATATCAAATATGCCAGATCACTATAAAGATAATTCTGACTTCCACCTCACCACATTCTTGTCCTCCAAACTCTCTCGCCACCCATGCTACCCATTAAGCAGTGCTATAACTAAATGATACACTATTTATTATAAACATTAGCATTACAATTGCTGTGCAATACATACCTGATTTAATATCCACTGACATGTTTATGCGCTAGGCTTGCATTGCATCTATGGCCTACACCTCACATTGTGTTCTTTTAATGTTTGTCATATTCTCTTATAATGCCTGATGTGCCAGTTTATTATTATGACTTGTACGTAAACTTGTGGCATTGTATGAATGTTAGAAATGCATCGATCACACCAAAACATTCCAGTATATTTCTGTGTATATTCCCATAGGTGTCCCTGATGTACTAAAAGTTTGCATGTGAAAAAATGTGGAAACTCAACACCACCTGTAAAAGCTGATTGACTAACAGGGTCTATGGAGGATTGCTTCTTTCACATGAAGTAAACAGAATGTCTCATCTGTTTCACTCATTTATCTTAAAGAATATAAAATACTAATGCAGTGTCAATGCAAAATGATTAATTTTGCGCCTCCAGTGCGATGCAAGTCTGAACAGCAATTGCCTGCTCAAATTTTGTCCATGTAATAATTTTGCAGAATCTTGTTTCTGCCAGTTGAAGACAAAATTATACCATTTGCTCTTAATAATGAAAAAGTTTATTCTTATTAATCTTCTTATTTTCTATCTTCATCTTAATAAGCAGAAGGGCTGTCAAATTGATGATGTTCTATTACCACGGTAAAGCTAGTTTCATATTAGATCCACCACGTCTGACACCAACAGCCTCTGAAAAGGTTTCACTCACATTTAGCTTTTTAAAATATCGCCCACTCATGTCCACACTCTTTCATTCATTTATTCATAATGGTTTGAACAGTTTTTCAACATGTCTCACTGCCTGCAGTCAGTGTTTTACTTGAGTTTCAAGGTCATTTTGATTCTTCTGTGCGATTCTCCAAACTTGTCGTAGCTACTGGGAATTTTAGCGCATGCTAAGATCTAATTTATATATTATCTTCCCCGGACTTGGCATGTGACATAATTCATTTGTAACTCACACCCAACATTTGCACATGCAATTTATCCATATCCACACACTCATTATTTTGAATCTTACTAAAACAGAGGCATAGTGTTCATTGATTGATCAAAAAATGCAACCTGACTCTGAAAACTAAACTTTGTTTGGGTTCAAAATGGATGTACTTCATCTTTGTTTAACTCTTCTTACCAGAGGACAAAAAAATGGAATTTCCACCTGTTTTGGGGGTGCCCATGTTCAGCATTGAATTTATTTGTGATGTCACACTCCACAGTAGTTGTTAATGGGTCAGCTGAAATTAGACACTCAGGGCTTCAAGAATTTGCAGTTTTTCGTACGTATTTCTTTTTTTTACCTAGGCTACTAAGTTTAAATGTTATAGTTTTATCGTAGCAGTTATATACGGTGTTTTACTATCAAAAAAATAAAATAAAAGCTTTAGTTGTGCTGTCTGTTTTATCTTTTTTACCAATGTTATTATGGAGAGATGTGAATTATTTGCCAGCAGGGGGCTCACACCCCTCCCCTTTCCCATCACTACTCTACACACAGAAACCCAACAGTGTCCTGACTAATCTTATAACAGACTTGCGACCATAAAATAATTCATTTGTTTATACTGACGGAAAATGTCAGATAAGTTGATTTCCATTCCACCGGTGGAAAGGAATGCCAGTGTACTGCGAGAAAGGTTTGAGAAACCACACTATCTGAAATGAGCAAAATTAAAGTAAATGTATAATGTTGTTTTTAAGCTTGTCTATCATGCTTGTGAACCCCCCTGATCAAAGCACTACCTGAAAAAATACAACACAAGCCTAACAGATTCTATACTCACTGCACTCATCGATGGGCTCATCTGAGTTATCTCCACAGTCATCATCTACATCACATTTCCAGCTCTGAGGAATGCAGCGGCCATTCCTGCACTTAAACTGGCCGGGACGACACGTTCTGCTGGAGCAGTGTGAGGGCTCCTCGTCTGAGCCGTCTCCACAGTCATTCTCCCCATCGCACTGCCACGCCTCCGGGATACAGCGCTTATTACTGCACTGCCACTGGTGCGACTCACACTGGTGCGTTGCTGAGAGAGGTACAAATCAACTCACAGTGACGCTGTGTATGTTTTTATTGAATTTCTATCCAGCACATCTGCAGCATATGAATGGTGACCATGAACAATTGTTTTGCTATATTTTCTGAGAAAGCACTGCAAAATCTGTATAATTGAAGTCTAAGGGCAGTCATTGGGGTGGTCAATAAATGTTAATAATAAGTTAATAAACCACTTATTTTGCTAAAAATGTTTTAATGAATTTGTTAGTGAAAAATAATGGTAAATTAAGCAAATTAAGTTTAATTTGTCCTTTTAGGTTGGAGCTACTTTTCCAAAGGAAAGAAAATGTAAATGTTTGGTCTGGTTAGAGCATGGATACGTCACACTTTGGGAAAAGTACACGTAACTAGAATTACTGGCACTCCTCTTGGGTGGCACAAAACAAAACATAGTAGGTAACATTGCTGCCTCACAGCTACATGGACCCTGACTCAAATCCTGTGCACGGGATACTGTCTGTGTGGAGTTGTCAAGTTGAATAAAAACATGCTAAGATTTTATCTTGTGTCTGTCTCATCCTAAGACGTTTAATGTTATGGTTGTAGATTAAAATTTCTAATGTATTTATTTGCAGTTACATATTTTAAGTGAGTTTCAAGTAAACTGTTTTTTTTAATTCTATTCCCAGTAAAGGATGATGTTTGTAAATGACTGCCAGCGCTAATGATGCCTACGCTATAGATGCACTGGATAGACATTAAGTTGAAAAAGCAATATATATCCTCAAAAATATAAACAAATGATCCATTACAACTTCAGCATGGTTTAAGTTAAAAGGATGTTCCAAACAAGAAAAGACCCACAGAAAGACTAAAGATTTGATTAAGTTTTTCCATACCACACAGCACAGTGTCCTCATCAGATCCATCAGGACAGTCGTGGTTTGAGTTACACAGGAAATGTGAGCTGGTGCAGTTTCCGTCATTACACTGGAACTGGCCCAGTCTACAGTGGCGCAGGGGGCATGTGGACGGCTCGTCAGAACCGTCCCTGCAATCACGCTGCCCATCACACTTCCACCAGATAGGGATGCAACTACACAGAGACAGACAAAGGACAGAACAAGCACTCAGTTAGAAGAAGACAGATGTAGGTCTCATAATGAAACAACACAGAATCACACAAATCACACCGAGGCCAGACAGAGGTCTGAAGCGCTCACCGCTCATTGTCGGCACATCTATACTGCGTGCTGGAGCAGCTGGGCAGACAGCGGGCCACGCCCCCTATCTGCACAGTCAGGAAGTGGTCAGGGCACTGACAGGTGTATCCCCGCCCTCCAGCTTTTACGAGACATAGGTGAGAACAGCCGCCGTTGTTCAGTCCACAGGGATTGGTTACTGAAGACCGGGAGAGAAACTGTTACACCACATGCACTTACCACAAAGAAACAGAGGTTGACCTCCCTCCTACAGAGATAAGACAAGGGTATCTAAAGACCTCAATCTGTCTTGGGAAAATACGTGATTGATAAAAGGGATTGTCTTTCCTGGCCAAAGAGGGGGAGGAGAGAAAACACTTGCGGCATTGTCTTTGTCTCTGTAAATATTGGCACACACTCGAAAATGGCTTAAGTAGACATTTAAAGGAAGAGATAATGATCAGAGATAATTGGCATAATGGCTCCAAGAGGGTGAAAGCCGGCAGTAGAGCTTGTGATTACACCCCGCTTGAGTTCCTCTGTCCCAGGCTCACCTATGGGCTGACGATATGGGTGAAGCACGTGGATATCAAAGGGTCTGTGAGTGGTGTTGACAAGAGCTTGGCGCCCGGTGCCGTTGTACTTATTGCCTTTCTCCACTGTGCGAGTGTTCCAGTCTGTCCAGTACACAGTGTCCTCAAATACAGTTATGGCAAACGGGTGAGGAAGCACACCATCATACACAGTGTGGCGGTGGCGGCCATCTAGGTCAGAGTACCTGCAGAACAGATTGCATTTTGAAAGTGCTGGATATATTTTAGAGCTTTATTTATGTAAGAACTTTATATTTATAAACTGACATTTAAACACTTAAGAGGAAGACCATGGTTAATCATTGTACTTACTCAATGTAGTTGAGGTGAGCATCAGCCCAATAGAGCATATCATTGGTGTAGTCAATGGTAAGGCCATTGGGCCACTCGATCTTAGAGGTAATGATGGCAGATCTGTTGTTGCCGTCCATCCCAACACGACCTATGAAAGCTTTATGTCCCCAGTCAGTCCAGTACACATATCTGCAAATACAAGACAGAGTTCATTTGAGATCTTACTGTGCTATTTTATAAGACAAGGGCATCTGAAAGTATACATAAGACAAGACTTTTTAAGGCATAGCAAATTGCATTAGTGACATGCCAAAGTTCTCATTTCTCAGTAACTTACATAGTTGTAACATGTCAAACGTATTACAAAAAAATTACATAATAGTATGTAATAATATTTAGAGTTTGCATTCATGTCCCTGCCTCATACCAAATTACGAATAGCCAAAGAAGTCTACAATCTGTTTTCAAACTAACCCCAGACGCTCGAGTTCATATCCAAGATTGACTCTGGGCTTGTTTAGACGAAAGTGCAAATCACTGGATGCTTGTTTTCATACAGAGGTATGATGCAGATCAATTACTATTTCATACATCATGTTTGTGCAAACTCTTTACAAAAATTGATTTTTACAAAAAATATATATATATATTTTGCCAATATTACATAAACATACATCCCTTTGTGGTCACTGAGGTATTATATATTTAATTAGTGGTTCTTTATATAGCAACAATTCAGCTTTTGTTGTAGTCACTGTAGTCAGATGTTCAATTATTTCTTCATTCAATTTATCTAGAAGGCAATCTGTTTCTGCAGACCACAAAATTCCTTTCCATGCCATTATGAAACTCAAAATGGGAATAATGTGAAGGATCACTTTCACACATGGGACGGCCTGAACCAGAGTTCTCTTTAAAGCGAACCACTGATCACCATTTCCAAAACTGCACACAAGTTTGAGAGCATCTTTTGAACTTTGTGGTACCAGGGAAAAAATAGCAAGTGTGAAAACGCCCAAAGATCGCACAAATTTGGTTTTAACACTACTGAATGCATATAGTATTAAGACATTTCATTTGTAAAATGTAATAATTTAAGACTGTATAAGGATCTGCTGACACTCTGCAAAGAAGACTTCAATATTCTAAAGAGAGAGATTAAATACCAGTCACTCACCCAAATTTTGGATGTACCACGATGGCTCTTGGATTCTCAAAGCAGTAGGTGTTGTTAGCATCCACACAGTGCTCAGACAACTTTCTAACAAAGCGTCCGTCTAACTCAGACACCTTCAGACAGTCTAGAAAGCTGTCCACCCAATAAAGCTTCCGTCCCACCCAGTCCACAGCCAGGCCTTCTCCATGCATAATGCCATTCAGAACCACCTCTCTGCCTGTGCCGTTAAAGAACATCCTCTCCACCACACGACGGCTCACATCGATCCAGTAGAGACGCTTGTCAACACGGTCGAAGTCCAGAGCCACGATGCTGCTGAGGCCCTGCAGGATGAGTGAGTAGGCCCCTCCATCTGTAGATAGGTTGCGCAGGTAGTAGCGGTTGCTGAAAATCAGATAAGGGCTGATGTTGCTGTTCTGCCGGCAACGGTGTCCATCTGGCTCCCGCAGGAAACCGGGTGCACACTTACACACATATGAGCCCAGTGTGTTCTCGCAGATCTGACTGCATACGCTGGGCGTCTCTGAACACTCATCTACATCATCACAGCTCTTCTTATCGGACATAAGGCGGTAGCCAGGACGGCATTGGCACACAAAGCTGGTGGGGGTATCAGTGCACTCGTGGTCACAGTGGTGCACGGATGGGTCTGTACATTCATTAATGCCTGAAAACAATATCAAGTGATTACTACTGCAGCAGCAGACCAACTGAAGCTATAACGTATCCTACATATCCCTTAATGACAAGTCAGACATTCATTACCAAAAGGAAAATCATGATCTATAGTAATAGAGCAATACTGCAACTTTATAATTATTTTCATGTCCAATTTAGGCTCAATATTGAGTGTTCAGTGCTGAAAAACAACATTTTCCTTATGTTAATTGTATTGTTCCTTTTCGTATCTACTCACCACAGCCTTTCTCATCACTGTTATCATTGCAGTCATCACTGTGGTCACACACTTGGCTGGACAGCACACAGTTTCCATTGTCACACCTAAATTTCCCAGGAGGGCAGGTAGGGGCTGGAGTGTGGCACAGGTGCGGCAGCTCATCTGATTCATCACCACAGTCATTATCACCATCACACTGGAAGTCCTGCGAGATACAGCGACCATTCTGACAGGTGAACTGGTGCTGTTGACATGCCTGGTACGTACAGCCCTGCTCATCGCTGCTGTCTCCACAGTCATTACGCCGGTCACACCTACCACACAGAACAGATGTAAAACACTTGTTTGTAAGTGCGTCTAAATCAGGTTCTTTTGTTGAACCTTCCGTTGCTCACTTGTCCTTACATACAGTGACATATTTACAGATATACAGTTAATATGTTTATTTTCTTCATAAACTACATGACCAAAGCTGCAGTATTAACATACCTATTTTTCATGGTAAGTATATAAGGACGGCAGTATTAGTTCTGACCTGTATGCGCTGCGGATGCAGAGGCCGTTGCTGCAGGTGAACTCGGTGGCAGAACAGGACCTGCGTGTGCAGTTCTGGTGCTCATCGTACGCATCTGAGCAGTCTGCATCTCCATCACACACCCAGTCCTGGGGGATACACTTTCTTTGTGGGGGTCGATTATTCACACAGGTGAACTCCAGTGGGGAGCAGGTTCGATTAGCTGAGAATTCAAAACCCACCAAACTGATTAGAGAAATACCAATCGAAATCTGCAAATTATTTCTTTTTTTTTATATAACACTTAAATTAATTAAGAAACACAGGTATATCATATTTTACAGCAAAATGGGAATCCATGGCACAATGCTGTCACTTGTTTACCTTATAGAGCATTAAAAATAGTTTGTTGGCTTGCAGTACGGAAGCCAACTGTGGCAATTTAGAGAAGACACCCTTTGTCAGCTGATGTTAAAATACAACAAAAGAAAATAAAAGGTCACACTACTCTATCACTTAAAGAGACAATATTAATGCAAGTCTGCCACACTGACAGATGAACTGTATTAAACATAAAAAAGGCAGCTCTCACCACAGCATATCGAGTAGGCAAGTGGGAGCCAATTTCACTGTTCAAATATTCTCCAAATCCTTATCCATTATCCATTTTTTTAAACACGATTATGTTACACAATAAGAAGTCAAACTATATACTGTACAGAAAGCCATTTGGATTTCAGCCTAAAACAGCACCACTGAATATGCCAAATAGCTTTTTTAATTATAATGCTTGAAATACACCTGCTTGGTTAATTATTTTATTCAGTCCGCTTATATTTATGTCACTTAATCAGAAAAAAAATGCTTCTGTTTTTAAATTATTTAAAATAACCTGACCTACAAATCAGATTGTTTAGTCCATATAGCTATGAAGTAATCCCTTACTACAAAACGACTCAAAATTAATGAAATTAATGAAAACAAGTGACAGAAATTATCATGTTTCCTCTATAAAAATGTCCTGCATGCAAATAAGGCTGTGTTTTTACAAACATAGGATACCGTATGCTAAGAAGATTGAATTGAAAAGATTTATTACAATGAAGACATCTGTTTTTAGATTCGGTTCTCCACACATTTCAACATTTTAATGGCATTACACAATGAGGCATCCCTTTAGGTTCATACTCGCTGGGTTCAATTGACTGAACTTTGGCATCGCATTGTTTAGGCTCTGCAGAATCAGGTTGCGTATTGTGAACAGACACACTAGACAGAAAATGCATGGCAGCTGGAATCCAGAGAGAGCCAGGCAACATACACAACCACAATGCAGCAAGTCAGGCAGGGGAAATCAGGAATGCAGATTCCTTACTCTAACACTTTAGACATCAGCCACGAGCCAGGCTCTTCTGCATTTCTATTGAGCTGTCTGACTGGTCTACAATGAATAAGGAAGTACAAAAGAGGAGAATAGAGGATAGAAGAGGACAGCATTGAACTGGATAGCACTGGAGATGAGATGAGAACTTACAGGGGAACACAGAGGCAAGAGAAAGAGCAGGAGAGAGGAAACAAGATGAGGATCACTAACCACAATTGTGCCTCTGGTCCTCATCACTCATGTCCCCACAGTCATTGTCTCCATCACAGATCCAGGAGGACGCGATGCACCTGCCATCATCACAGCGGAACTGGTCTGAGCTACAGGTTCTCACCATGGTGGCTGCAGGATTAACACACATCACAAGCCACGCCTGAACAAGGAGCAGTGCAATGGCAATGACGAGGAACTTCTTGTGATCTACTCAGTTCCTGACAAGCTAGCAAGATTTTAGTGGCTGTATGCACTTAGAGTGAGCGAATTCATAGAGAGAACAAGTATTATTGTGCTGCATTCCTCTCTTATTCAAAGGCATGAGAAGGTGTGTGTAGGGGAGACTCGTGAAGAGGAGTGTGAAAGGCAACTGGTGGTTCCACTGACTTGTGCTATAGCAACAACACTACAATAAATAATATATTCATTTTAGACATTGATTGCTTAAAAACACTTCTCTGTTAAGACTTACATGCAACAACAATTTAACCTAATCATCTAAACTGACAATTATCACTTCCTAAAACTCAAACATACCTTTGTTCCCTGTGGCATGTTGTGATTCACAATGTTACATCTGGAAGTTAATAAAGTCCTCATTTTATACTCAAAACTTAATGAAATGAATGTTCATATTATGCCCAAAAATGTATGGGCTAGAATATACTGTAATTTAAAAGTACATACATACATCTTAAATATTAAATTCCTATCTTATTAGAGAGACAGCATACTATTCAGTAACTACTACAAATAATTCAGTAACTATAGTGAAATGGATGAGTGTGAGGAATGTGCCACGTCCAAGTTTTGACTGCATATAAATGGTATTGACCAAAATATTTAAATGACCAAAATATGTTTCATCATACCAGCTTTAAGACTTTCCAAGAAACTTGCCTATGACATTGCTGGGTCTCATTTTTAAACATACTGAGTATCAGATGTTTATATTTTCTGGGTATTGCCTATTGATGTCTGGATATTCAGAAATGTTTTCACCTTTGCTGAAATTTGCTTTACACGATCATTCATAAAGGATATACAGAATGAAATGCATGTATGTTGTGCAGTAATTCCAGTGATACAAGTTTATGCGTTTAACTCACTGCAGGTGGAGGGTTCATCTGACCCGTCTACACAGTCAGTGCCACCATCACAGTACCAGTGTCCTGGTATACAGCGCCCGTTTGAGCAGCGGAACTCATTCTGGGTACACGTAGATGTTGCTAAGGAGGCAGAGCAGACTTTAAGTCACAAGTAGTCTTCAAAAAAGGGCTTGTTTGGGTGACTCAGCACAAAACCTCACTTCTGTGAAAACGATCTCTTAATAATGGACCTTTTACGAAATCACAGATAAGCCCACTGTGGCATTTTGCTAGCAAGGCCTAAGTTAAATTAGACAACTTTAACTTTAACTCATTTTCCCAGTGACAAAATGATCCACCTGACCCCCAAAAACAAAACCAACCATGATTATTAGTTACTAATGCTTATTGCTTAAAATGCTAGGTTTTAAACATGACATAAGCTTTTCAGTATGACTACGTCAAAAGACTAATTAACCGTTTACAAAGCAAGACTGAAAAAGTGGCTCACTGTCAATTCACAATGAATTCACTCAACCAATATTTCAAGCTAACCTTAGATTTATATGTGTCATACACTGGACACAGATTAAAATCACTCCTGGACTTAAAATGGAGTGTAACTGAATCCAACACAAGATTTCATCTCTGTACAGGAAACTTGCAAGTTATGACAACATCTAATATTCAGTAATATGGACAAAAATATTGACCACTGCTAAAGCAGAAGGACCAAACCATCAATATATGGTGTCTATTCATTGCATGTACACTACATTTTTATTGCATTCCACACAGAACTTACCGCAGTGTGTGGGGCTCTCATCACTCATGTCTCCGCAGTCATTATCCCCATCACACAGGTATGAACGTGGGATGCAGATGTTGATGCTCTGGCATTTAGTGTGACTAGGCTGACAAGTCCTCTCAGCTAGAGAGCAAAATATCAAATGACAATCTGATCTAATAAGCAGGCAGGTTTTTACATCTTATATGTAAAGAATAAAACACAATGGAGCGTCGCGTTATAGGAAAAAGATCAATGACAGGGTGGTGTGGCACCATTACAATGCCAATGTTGTATCTTTTCCTATAACAGAACATCCGGAAGTGAATTTTTATTCCTCGTATACTGCAGCAATTTGCCAACACTAATAGTTTACAGTTTAAAGAACAGCATGCCATGCTTTTATCCATTTATAGTTACTTTTAATGTTGTGGAATGTTTGCCAAACTAGTTCCTATTACTACTTATCAGTTACATTATAAGATTATAACAGCTATCACCAGTAGTTCCATTTTTAAAAATGTATTAATGTGGAGCATCTACCATACAAGACCCTGTAAATTAGCTGTTGCTATAGAAATCATAACATATTAAAATCAAATATAAATTGGTATAAACACAGCCATGCTGTTATAGAAAATTAATCAATACCTTCTGACTAAGCACTAAGAATTGAGAATTCAACGTTGCTGTCGTATAATTAAACATAATGGAATTATTAATTATTATATTAAGAGTAATATCTGTGGGATCTTGTATAATAGAAAAAATTGGCTATAGAGTTTTAAACTACAGATTTTTTAAAAAGTTACTTTTCTTTTAGTTTTCTCATTAAACTCTCTTTCCACAGGTGATCAGGCATCGTTGCATCACATGCATACCACAGTTGCGTTCATCCGAGGTTCCGTTGTCAAAGCAGTTATTGATGCCATTGCACACGTACTCCCGGGCGATGCAGCGGCCATTGTTGCAGGCAAACTCTGTGTCTGGGTCGCAGGGCCGAAAAAAGCAGCCTTCCTCATCACTGTTATCACCACAGTCGTTATAGTGATCACAGCGGTAGTGGTATGGCACACACCGGCCATTTCCACAGGTATACATGGTGGGCTCACAGGTGTGAAAAGCTGCCAATCACAATCAAAAGAATAGTGCTTTTTTTGAATACCATAAGCAACAATGAAACAAATCTACATGATATTCTAGAGCTGTGATATTGTGCTGACTCTAGTAGCTTCCAATCCAAGACTCTTTATTAGTGAAGCAGTTACAAGCAGACGTTCTAGATTTTCCAAGAAGGTACTTGACTAACTTGGCACTACTGTCAGTGGATAAGTAAGTTAGTTCGCAAACACTAGATATTACCTGAGAGAGAAATAAATGCTGCCACTTGTGGGACTGCATGCAAAAAAAGCAATGCATTTTCTAATGATTAGTCATTTCTAATAGAAGGTTATTAAATGCAGGCAAATCTACATTTATTCTAAAACAGATGATCAAAGAAACATAATCATACACACCAAAAGCGAAATCACTCTTGAATCCTGGAGACAGAAACATTATATTGCATTAGGCAGAAAATGGCCGCACATTAGCAAGAAGACAGAGCAGAGACAATAGCAGTAGTACAAGTAAAGACCACCCATGTAAAAAAAAATAATTGACACTAAATATCAAGAAAACTAGAACCATATCATTGCAGCATGCCAGATAGAGCATTTACAACACAAGAATCACATGTCACAAATCAACCAAAACAACAAAAGGCTGCTTTCACACCAGGCGATTATCCACAACCACCAGTGCACATTTAAAAAAATCCTTTTTATGACTCAAATATATATCTTGCCAATATTCTAATGTTGCAATATAGCTAAAATTGCAACTATTTTTTAGAATATTCACTGGTACGCAATATGACTTTAACCTAATCCTACTTTAACACTTTAACATACAGTCAAATGACACAAGCAGCTCATCTTCTGTTGACAAGAACATTGTTATGATTACAGTTTGCAGTTTTTTGGACATCAGCACAAATGGGGCTCCAGCTAGTACTTTTCTTTTTTCTGGAGAAAAAAGCCACCAAGTTTAAAAGCAGTCAAACTCAGGTTCTACAAAGTCATAGCAAGTGCACTTAAAATGAACAAACTCTTAAATACCTCGAAAAGGTGACTGGATACGAGCACATATGTCAACAAATAGTAAGAGATAATCAAAGTGCAGGTTAGGTTAAAGACTATACGGCTTGAAACAATGGCACACGCCTATCTTACCACACACTCTCTCCAGTTCGTCACTGCCATCACCACAGTCATCGTCGTTGTCACACTTCCATGTTGCGCGGATGCAGCGACCGTTCATGCAGGTGAACTGGCCCAGCTGGCAGCGAGTGCCATTATCAGGGATGCAGTATTTGTTGTCAGCCAGGTACCAGCGACCTTCTGATGGACATTGGCACTCTGCCCCCTGAGGACCTAAGCACAGCAAAATGCCCGTTACTGGGAGAAACAGGCCCAATTATCTATAACTTGAGAAGCTGTTTTGAACTTAAACAGAGATTTATAATATGAATCAAAGAAGATGAACAGTTAAAGGGACACTCTGAACAAAATTTATCTGTGGATACATCTACTGTATTCATTTCTACACACTGACTGACAAAAAAAATGTAGTTTTATGCCAGAATGCTTCTTTAAACAAACAATACTTTTCCTAATTTATTAATGTGACAAACTCTAAAGAACACAAGTTGTTCATCACCTGGAGTGCAGATATGGCTGCAGCCTCCATTAAATTGTAAGCAAGGGCTGCTGCACTGCTGCTGTTTGTTGTTGGACAGCACATGGATGTCCATAGGCCGGGATGGAAGGTTCTGGATCATAACCCTCTGGTCCGAGCCATCGTGCTTGTTGGCTCTATAGATGCTACGTGTGTTCCAATCTGTCCAGAAAATGTGCTGTCCATACACAGTCATGGCAAATGGGTAAACGGCTGTGCTAACGATTACTTCACGGTTAGTGCCCGTCAGGGAACAACGCTCAATCTTCTGTCTGATTACACAGAAATAAACAAACAAACAAAAAATGATTCGTGGATTGTGGTTAAAAGCACATGTAACTGATTTATGTGGTAGACCAACTGTATAACACAAATACAGAGATGGCACAGAAACTTACAAGCTGGCATCAGCCCAGTAGAGCCTCTGTTCATCATAGTCCAAGGTAAGACCATTAGGCCAAACCAAACTGCTGTTAACAATCTCAGTTCTGAAATTTCCACCCAGAGTTGCACGCTCAATCTTAGCATTGGTTCCCCAGTCAGTCCAGTACATGTATCTAAGGACAGAAAAAAATTCTTAAATAGGAACTGAAAGAAACATGGAACAAGATTAGCAATAGTGATGGATGTGGTAAGTAAAGGGTATTTTATTCACCAGAATCTCAAAATTAACTCTAATGAGACATGTAATAGGACAATTGTAAGATTATAGATGGTTTCATCATATAGCACCAATAATATTACTAGAGTACATTCTGCTAACAGGTGATAGAAACCTACCCACTGCACGGGTCCAGCATGATGGCTCGTGGTCTGGGCACATGAGCTATAAGAGTCCTCTGTGACCCATCCACAGCCATGGAGTTGATGGTCTGATTAACATAGTCACTGTAATAGATCCTCTTATTGATCCAGTCATAGGCAATACCATCAGGAGCACCCAGATCTACATATACAGAAGACATACCATATTACTTAAACATGCTTGTCCAACTACAGCTAGGCAAAAAAACCTGCATCTTGGAACGCTAAAATTTCACCCATTAAATTGCTCAAGAGTAAGACATTTTAGGACCCTGTTCTACAATGAAATGACTGAATTATTAATATCACTCTAGCACTAACTGAAGCTAAAGATTCTTGGATATATAATTGAATATACAGTACATTTTTGAATATTTCTGTCGTTATCTAATCAAAATCAAGGGGCTTGTATAATTTCAAGCCTTTGAGACACAAAACATCTGTTGCATGCACCATAGCCACACTGTGAAATAAAAAAAGAAATAAATACAGAAGTAAATAAAGCATACAGTGTATTGCTTTACAGTACCTGAAGCCACCACAGTAGCAGGTGAGGTAGGAGATGATAAGCTAATGTAGCTGATCTTGCTCTGTCCTGCTCCAGAGCTTTGGGTGAAATAAACCCTATTGTCCAACTTGTCATAATCCAGTGCTACAGCGGTCCGGGCCACGTTGACCACAGGGAAAGGCAGGGAATGATCTTCAGGGTCCAGCCGTAGTGAGCGAACCGTACTCTCTGTAGTGTATATGAGGTAATCATCTCGAGACACCACACAGGTCATGCCATCCACAGCCAGGTTCCCAAAGGCACAAGCACACTTCTTGGTCTGAGCGCCAGGCAGCGCAAAGCAGAAATGAGCACAGCCTCCATTAGACACTAAACAGGGATTGTTATTAAGCTCCTGTGCTGACAAGGGCTGCATCCTCCGGTCAAAAATGGTGACGTCTCTCAGCATGTTAATGTTGTCTCTGATCACCACTGGTTGGTCAGTATTTCCTGGTTCTTTACTGACCTGGAAAACTTTTTTCAGGTTCCTATCCACCCAGATAATGTTATTCTCAAACACAGTGATCCCATAGGGAGTTGGGTAGCGGCTTCCGTACCGTACAATCTCTGTCTCACCTCCATCAGGCCGAACCCTTGCAATCATGTCCAGTGAGTCGTCTACCCAGTAGATGAAACCATTCCTGTGGTCCAGAGCAAGCCCCCTGGGTGTGATAATGCCAGATGTGACCAGCACGGTCCGGTTGGTACCATCCAGGAAAGCTCTTTCAATCTTGGGGTTCTGACCATAGTCCGCCCAGAAGAGAAATCTGTTTTTGGGGTCAACCACAATGTGACGAGGCATGTCCACCTGGGTCTTCAGGAGGACACGTCGAAAAGTGGTGTTAAGTCGAACAACTTCAATGTAGGTCTCTGTTAAGAAGGCATTTGTGAAGTACAGGTTCCCTGTCCGAATACAGAGAAAATCATTTATAGTGTGGTCAACTGTTGTGTTAATTAATAAATATTATAACTAACCTGATGAATATGTTATCTGTGCTAATAATCAATACAAATACTACAAGAATTATGGAAAGTTGACGGGTCATATCTTCTGTTCTCTTATCTTTCATTTCTCAGTTACCACTCTGGGGTTTAATTAGGGTGGAGGTGAAATCAGATTGGCACGATCAGATCAACTTCAATTTATGACTCTGTAACCCTTCGGTGTTCAATCATGACAAAATTGCTGACCGAATCTGAGGAATCTTGTCTTTCACATGTTTAAAGGTGGCGATAAAGAAAAGTATATCTTGTCGCATTACAGCTCAGCATTTCTACTCTTACTCCTGTCCAATTCTATCCACAGTGTAGCTATGTTGTAACTATATGGGAGAACCAAAGCCCTGTGTGATGAAAGCTCCTGCAAACAGCAAAGAATTGCATAGCTGAAGCACAGTGTACCTCTTTCAAGGTTTTGATGTCATGCTTGAAAAAATGTATGCACCCTCACAAGGCTTCCTCTTGAAGAATGTACAGATTTTATGTTCAGTATACTGTAGACATGTACAGACAGGTGACAAATTAAAGGACAAAATGGTGGCTCTGTTATGCTGTGGAGGAATTTTGTTGATATTTTGTTGCTTTGTTCCCTTAGAAGGAAGTTATTCTGACTGATCACATTTATCCTATGATGAAACATTTCTTCTAATGGAACTGTTTTCTTCAAAGATAACCCTGCCCCATCCACAGGGCACAAGGGATCACTGAATGGTTTGATGAGTATGAAAAATGATGTAATTCATAAGCTAAGGCCTTCATAATCACCAGATCACAAACCAATTGAACACCTGTGGGAGAATTTGGAGTGACTTGTTATACAGCACTCTCCATCGTCATCATCAAAACACAAACTGGGAGAATATCTTGGAAGAATGGTGTTCATCCCTCCAGTACCCTTCCAGAGACTTGTAGAATCTATGCCATAGTGAATTGAAGCTGTTCTGGTGGCTTGTGGTGGCCCACCAGCTTACTCACACACTTAATGTTAAGATTTCCCATTTAATTTGGTACCATCATAATCAGTGCAGTTGTTCGTGATGCTGTTTTTCTGTGCATGTACGGTGTTGAAATATTATGCAGTATTATTAGGTAGGCAGAATGCAATGTAGACGAAGCCTGAGAGAAAATCTAACATGGAATTGAAAAGACGAAAATAAAAAATAGTAAGTGCACACAGTGACAGTATAATACCCAAAGTCGATTGACACTGTAAAACTGATGTACTTTTACTAATTTACATGCTTGCTAGTGAAAACTCTCATTCAGACCATAGTCTCTGTACTCTGCTGTTCTATACCAAGGTCAGACCATAGCACAGCCACCAAAATTCCTCAGGTTACACCAGAGGATTAGATCTTCCATGCCATTATTTGAGTGGTGTGACCCAGCTGAAAAGCTTCTTATGGTCATCTTACACGCCATCAAATGGAAAACCCTAGACACACTTTGACTTCTGAACTCTTCACTCAACTCTTCACTCAAGCAAGAGATGCAGAGAGCAGTAGGTCCTGTAACAGCTTATTTCTTCTTTGAAGGTTATATATTGTGATTGCGTTCCACTTTCAAAATACAGAGCGTGATTAAGAACAACCACACACCTGCTGCCCAGTCCACGGCAATGCCTCGGATCCCATTGCGTCCAATCCCAGAAGTTACAATGCTGCGGAATCCAGATCCGTCAGGCTTTATCCGACGGATACCATTCTGAGAGGCGACAGTGCTGCTAAAGTCACACCAGTACAGGAACCCAGACGGCATGTGCACATCCACATGCAGAACATTTCGACCTGTGGGACACACACATGCATACTACTGCACTGGCTGAATATACAAATTGGTAGCATACACTTAGTGGCCACTTTGGTACTCCTAGCTTGTATCTACACACACTGGCAATGTAATCAGGTAAATCTACCATATGGCAATTACTGACTGTAGCCCATCTGCTAAGCACAATTTGTCATCCCTCCTCTACCTTGTCCATCGGTACACTGGGATGATCAGTAGGTAGGTGGTGGGCAGTGGGCAGTGATGGCAAGGAAAAGTGGATTGTGGGCCAAAAGTGGCACAGCTATATTTAAAAATGTTGAACAAACATCACCTAAATGTAAAAAATTAGGTTGTGCCGCATTTGAATTTTGGGGGGAAAATCGCTCAGCTGGTACCATCAAAGGTGAATTGTAGTTGTGGTTGAGTTAATCGCTATCAGTCCACAGCAATGTGTGAACATGATGAATGTGGGCCCTCAATGAGCCATTACTCATTTGCTATCAGTGGAGCGACTCTACTGCCCCTGATACACACATACCAGTGCAGCACCCACCAAGACACCACTACCATGTCAGTGTCACTGCAGTGCTGAAAGTGGTCTAATATCAAATAAATATCTCGTCAGTGGTGGGTCTATGGTGGTTTCCAAAGATAGATAAATTAGGAGGGTACTAAAAAACTGTGTATATAAACAGATGGAATACAATCATAATTATATAACTACTAAGAGACCTCTATGGTTGGTGCACCTAATAATGAAAGGACAGCATCTCAGGGCTCAGAGGATGCAATATTGCAAGCATCTGCATTTTTTTTTAATATTTACATGAATTCTTGGGTAATATACACATATACACTCATGTGTATACTATGTATATTCAACATTTTTCTGTAGCACACAGTATAGCATTATAAAAAATTGTAATTGTAATTCTATAAACTTTCAGCTAATATTCTGAACATATACATATACTGATGCACACTCAGCTGTGTAAAATACCAACCTCTCCCTGCCACAGGCACCATGGCCTCAGAATGATCTACTCCCTCCAGACTGAATCCCTTGATGGCAGTGAGCATTGAGATGACCACATAGGACTGGTACGGAGCACAGGTCCTGTTATCAGCATTGAGTCTGAAGCCTGTAGCACAGGCACAGGAGAACAGGCCTCCAGGTCGAGGCAGACACAGCTGCTCACATGCACCAACATTATTACTACAGCCATTAGAGGAGCCGGCAGAGGCTAGAGAGAGAAGAAATGAGAGACAGATTGTGCATATGTACTGTAAATTTACAGAAATATTACAGAAATCCTCCTCTTTTAAAACATTTAAAGCAGTACTGCCATCCACTTCAAATTCATCCGGATTCATCCATTTTGAACTGGACCATGCTGCACAAAAATCACTGTTCCGTACCTGTCCATCTACACTGCACAATACCTGAGTTTACCCCAATATCTCAAAATGCTTATCCAAATTAAGACCTAAATAACCCCAATAACTGCCACTAGTTGCATTTATAATAAAAAGGAGCTCAAGTGTTGAATAACTGTTACTCACTATCTCTGTAGTGCACTTTGAGAACTCTGAGACCAGGCACATTGTTCCTCAGCACAACTCTGCTGGATCCTGTGGCTTTATCCACACGTTCAATCACCTCAAAGTCCCTATCAGTGAAGTAGAGGTAGGGCCCATGCACAGCCACACCCCATGGGTGAGACAAGCCATTAACCACTGTGATGCGGTTTGAACCATTTGGATCTCCTCTCTCAATCTGTTTTGGGTTTTAAAAGAGTAATAGAAGGTATGTGTACTTGTTTTTTTAAATGCAGTAATAGTTAATGTAAAAGGGTGCATCAGATTCTGAAAGGAGTAGACGCAGCTCACCACTCCAGTCCCTGTGACGGCCCAGTAAAGTTTGTTCTCTTTAATGTCTATAGTGATAAACTCCACATGGTCCAGGTTGTTGGTGAAGAGTACAACTGAATTGGACCCGTCCATGTCTGCGCATGCCACCTTGGCTGGAATGCCGCTCTCTGTCCCTTGATCTGTCCAGTACACTTTTCTGAAACACAGCACATAGAGCAGATATGGAGTACCTATTGACTATATGCATTATAAGGACTCAAGATACTAAAATAAGGTTTAGTATTAAGTTTTAGTTAGCACTAAGCATATTATTTCTTGGTGTCATTTCACTGTTACACTGACTGCACTAAGTGCTGGTTGGGATTTCTAGCAGCCTCTGTGTACTGGGTGTGTTGCTGAGCAGATGGCATGAAATCAGACTGACTTGGCAGACTTCATGGCAAGGTGCTGCTAAACTGGGCCTTACCCACGTGCCGGGTCCACTGCTATGCCAACCGGTGAACCTGCACCAGTCGGGGTGCCGTTATTGGTGATGAGAGTTTTCCTGTACTGCACCTCTCCTTTCAGCCTCAGAACCTAAATAAACAAACATTAAAGTGAAATGATGACCCACAACATTTACAAAGTAAATAATTGTTTTTCACATAAGCAAAATTCATTTCTTATTTTTTTTAACTATCTTTTAATGCAAGGCTGTAAGATGTAGAACCTCTATGGACTGCGAGGATGGGTTGGTGTAGTATAGGTTTTGACTCATCCAGTCAAGAGCCAAGCCCACTGGAGATCCCAAAATGGCTGCTGGGGCAAATTCAGTCCTGTTAGTGCCATCTGACTTCACCCTGTGGATCTCACCCTGTATTGATGAATGAATAATCACCTTATTTTATTTCGTGTGTCAGATAATAGAAATCACATCAATGATTATTTAGAATGATTTCTTAGGCTTGAAGGTGATTTCCAAGTGCTTAAGGACACCATAATCATAACAATAACCAGTCCTAGTTAGTATAGGCTAACTAGCTTAGCTTGCTATCTAGCTTAGATTTCTTATTATTACTTTAAAGTTTAAGTTTAAATAAAGGTTTGTTTAATGAAGCAGATGAGAAAGCTGTTTGCCGTTACTGTGACTTTGGAAGCAGAAAATCGAGAGAAGGGAGCATGTGTGGATTTACAGTGTGTAGTTACAGTTAAATTGAGACACAGGTGAAGGTCCCAAAATATTGGCAATGGAATATTTCAGTTCAACATGTTAAATTTCCTTATATTCATTCATGAGTAAGTTTTTTTTTTTTGACAGGTATGCTGTTATCCATGTTTTTCTCTCTTGGCCTCCAACTTGCAACCTGGTTGCAGTGCTTTTTAAAAGGAGCTGCATTCTAGCTGTCTTGCTGCTGCTTCCTATAAGATAACTTGTAAAACCTGCACTGGTGGATAAAACAAATGCCAAGTGTGAAAGCACCCTAAGGCTGTAAAATAAGATTATTAAAGGAATGTCAGGACTCCATCAACCTGACTCACTAACAACAGAAAGTAGATGGCTAGGGAAATAGATTTTCTCTCAGACTTACAGGGTGTTCAACCCAGTAGATCATCTGCTCAGAATCATCAAAATCAACATCGTATCCGTTCTGCAGGCCAGCGATTGGCACCATGGCATCGTTGCTCTTTTCATCAGGGTTGAGAGAAATACCATAAATTATGCTGTCCCTAACAACCACCAGGAAAGGATCGTCCACTGTAAAAGAATGTTATGCAAGTATCATATCATATAGCAATTGATTCAAATGTAAAGTTATTTACACACAGTGACAGATCTGTTGATGGCTTTATGACCTAAATTTGGCCTGGTCAAAAAATATACAACTAGCACACCCAAAAACTGGATAAATAATAATAAAATCTTAACGTCATCCCGATAAGATTGATAGACACTGTAGTTTTGTCAGAATGACTTGGCTAGCATAAATTTGATGAAAGTTGTGCTCTGAGAGCACATTCTGCTGTATCATCAGAGATTACGATCAGTGGGCACTCGCTCATTCCTCATCTGAGCTAATCATTCATCTCTTAGGGCAAAATGTGCTTGACAGTACTGACACAACCTGAAACCTGAGAGTGGCTGGATCATTGCCATAAAGAGAAACTACTGGGTTTAAGATTAAAGTTCTTTGCTCAACCTTAAATATAAGCTAAGATAAGAGCTTTTACAATTACAAATATTTGCCCTCAGAGAGGCAGAGCAAGTTGAAAATGGGATGCTGTTGACAAGATCTGCGCCTCATGAAATACATATCCAGTGTCACTGATGACTACTACTTTGTTCCATACGGGAGGAGGAGATTAACTGGAACAAGGCCAAAGTGAAAGAGACAGACACCGTTCTCAAAAAAAAAAAGAAAAAGTCACATCGTCAGTAGAATGTCACCAGGCTCAGAGATCATAAGCTGGACCCTAAGGACAGGTAAGCTCACTGATACACATGCTCACTAAGCTTAGAAACTACAATGAGACCATGTATTACTTCCCATTACTTTCCATATATATAGTCTAAGTGAAACTCCATGGTATTCACAGAATGAATAAAAAAAGACTACCAGGGAGACAGAAAACAACACATGGTTGCTTGTTGAGCAAAAGGGGATTATACTAATACGCTTCCTATCATTTTCTGAAGGACAGTATTTCTTAGAAAAGTAAAATCTAGTTCCTATATATGAGGTGCTCTGAAACACCAGCATAAAGCAAAAGCATTTTGTGGCTAGTTGCACTAATGGGCAGGTGGCTTCCTCAGAGCTAGTGTGAAATACCTCTAGTGCAGGTGAGCTGGTCATTAGCCAGTATCCAGCCTGAAGGACAAGCACAGGAGTAAAACCTTGGGCCAACTACAGACAGAAGACAGATATGTGTGCAGGGGCTCACTGCACACGGATTGTCACCTAGGCAAAGAGGAAGCACAACCAGGTGAAGTTATCTGGAAAATTATACACGTTATTATACATATAACACATGCCTATTTGTCAGAAGCCTGTGGAAAAAAATGTTTAAAATATTCTGTTTTGTTAGAAATGTACCTGGCGGCTGTCTGACTGGGTGCATTGCCACCAGACCCATGGGCTGAGGCACATTATATAGCATCACTGTCTGGTTCTCTCCATGCCACTTGTTGGCCCGGATCACACGATTGATGTATCTGTCAGTCCAATACACATAATCCTCAAAAATGGTAATTGCATGCGGATGTTGCAGTACCTTTTCATTGAGAGACAAGGGACAAATTTTAATCACACGTTTTAAGGTCTAAAACAGTTACATTGAAGCAAATGGCAGCAAAGGATGTCTCACCAGATCACTGGCTAGAACTTGTTTGCGGTTGTTACCATCGTAATCACAGTAGTCAATGAAATCCAGGTAGGCATCAGCAAAGTAGAGTAGATTATTGGGATAGTCTATGGTCAGGCCATTGGGCCAGTAAAGCTTGTTGGTGATGATGGTGGTCCTCTGCTTGCCATCCATGCTGGCTCTCTCAATGCGAGGGTTTCTTCCCCAGTCTGTCCAGAACATAAGGTGAAAACTGAAACACACAGAAACGCTGAGAATTAATTTTCACTAACACTTATTTAATTAAATGTTGCTGTTCTTTAAGTAATGTAAATAATTTAAATGTGGTATAAAATGAATAAAACACTTTGGGATGTGCTGTTATAGGAAAATAATCAACTTCAGGGTGGCAACAATGGTAGAAGCACACAAACATTTGTTGATTATTTTCCTATAACAGCATCAGTTGTGTTTTATTCCTTACATGTTCTTACCCTAGGTTTCTTAGGTACGTGTATCAGCGCACTTACCCGTTCCTGGGGTCCAGCACGAGGCCTCTAGGATTAGTGACATTCTCACTGAGGAGCACTGCTCTATGGGAGCCATCCAGTTTGGCCACCTCTATGGTCTCTAGGATGTAGTCTGTCCAGTACAAGTTTCTACCCACCCAGTCAACTGCAATACTCTCAGTGACTGTCACGCCACTGTCAAAGATCTGCAAGTGTGAAGAGAGGCTGTCAGTGATATAATGGTTTGTGAGATAAACTCCTCCAAAAAATACTAAGAATTCGTTTATATCTTGGTGTTTTTTGCAATAGAAGCCTGCTCAGCTTTACTGAAGAAGAACTGAGTCATTACCACAGTCCTATCACTGCCGTTTTTATGTGCGCTCCATATCTTGTCCTGGGTAGTATCAGACCAATACACACGGTCTGTCACAGAGTCAAAATCCACTGCCACAATGTTCCGGCCGTCTCGAACAAGGGACCGCACGACATTCGGCTGTGATATGATGTCATCAGTTATTATCTGATTACGACTGGCCACCAGTAGAATGGCCTCCCGAGATCCTGTCAGATTGGGAAAAGAACAACGCTGTGATGCCAAAAATTGCAAATCCACATTTTCAGCATGCTCCTTCTATCAGTCGAAGATTAGATTAAAAAGTTATAAACCCTTAGACAGCTTAAGAGTAGCACAGAAAGGAGCTCTGTGGTAGAATAATGTCTAGAAGAAAAAAAACTATATCAAATGTCAGCATTCTTCAGCAGGTTATCTCTCCGCTGCATGGTTCTATGTCAGAAGCACAGCTCATAAACAAGCCTTTGTCTTGTGATTTAGACCTAATTACCCCATCTGAACGTTTTTGACTGACATATATGTTATTTGTCTTATCTGCAGTAATCCGATCAGAGGCCAGTGAGAAGGAGGCAGGAGCAGACGGCAGCACACATGGCTCCATTCCACCAATTCCAGTCCTACTATCAACCCTAATCCTGAAGCTACAAGTGTGGCAATTTAATTTTGGTAGGGGTTATTTCATGTCAAGGAAATGAAGAAACACAAATGGGTTCAGCTGCCTTTACATTTGTAGTTTGGGTATACAGAATAAATTTTCTGCCTCTTTTTCTGTCCTGTAGAGATACATACCTGAGGCCTTGCAGGTGCGCCCATCCCCTTCGAGTGTGTATCCCTCTTGGCAGTGACAGCGGAAAGAGCCTCGCTCGTTAAAACAATGCTGGCTACACAGGCCAGGGGGATCACACTCATCTATGTCCCCACATGTCTTTGAGTCGTTGCTTAACTGATAGCCCACTGGACATGTGCATTGTGCCCCAAACGGACCTTGGATACAGCCATGAGTACAGCCTGCATTGTTGTCTGAGCAACTCTCTTGGTCTAAAGAAAGAGTGCAACAACAAAAAAATGCTTAAGAAATGTCGGTGATACAATAGTTCTATCTACTGATTGTCTTTTTCAACATTTTCAACAATATCATTATAGCTTAATGTACAATATATTTCACATGCATTTTAATACATCTATATAAAGTGTTATATTACAGTATTAGACACTATTAGAATTAGTGTTACACACTGCACTAAACATTTTTACTACATACAATTCCATCTTCAGTTACACTCTATAATTTATCTATAAGCGGATAATTAGTAAGCACAGTGAAACAGAGAATGGGGTAAATCAGAGTTACATGCAGGGGATTGTGGATTATTAAGGATTTGGCCTACCTGGTAAATGCTCATCTGAAAGCAGTGAGGGGAACATGGAAAAGGGATATCACTGATCACTTTAAATTACCAGATCAGAGCCACACATGCATGATTTGACACATATGATTTCTCATATCAAAGCCTTATTTCAAAACCATATTAAATAACACATATAAGAATAGCAGATCTTAACCACAATTACCCAAAAATCATTAATTTAAACTTTTTTTTACACCAAAGGAAAAAAACCCATCATACTTATACATTTCAATCCTATCAGATTTCAAACTTTTAAAAAATATATTATTTGCAATACATTGCATAAGTAAACTGCATAATATAGGTTGTTAGATAACTATATAACTGCAGCCAACAGCATTTCTGTAATTTAATAACAACTACTGTTAATAAAGAAGAAACTAATCTTTAACCCCTTAAACTCCCAGCTTCGTAGTTAGATATCCATCTTAAAGCTTATTATTCAGTTACTACTGTACTATAAATGATCCCATAACTACAGTAAAAATACAGTGGGTCAAGAATGGAACCCCACAACAGGTCCTGAGAGTGTAAAGAGTTAAAAACACACAGTATGTTGAGTACACCAGCATAAACAGTTAAACAGGTAAACAGCATTTTGGAAAAAGCTGTAAAATATCTGTAACTAATCATGCTATTTTGGCTAAACTGGCCCTACTGAATATCTTAAAGCATTCGTCCTTAGAGGTCAGAGAGCAAAAATATAATGACTTACTGCAGAGTGGAGACTCATCAGCTCCGTTTGGGCAGTCAGGTATATTATCACACACTTTGCTTGTATTGACACACACTGTGTGGCCAGGGCACTGCCACTGCCAGCTGGGGCAGCGGAATGGTGGAGTAGGGCAGTCACGCTCATCACTGCCATCGCGGCAGTCATTGTCCCCATCACACAGCCAGCTGCGAAACACACAGTTGCCATTGTCGCAGCGGAAGAGTGAGGTAGGGCATGTGCGCGGGGGACACCCGTGGTGCTCATCTGAGCCGTCCTCACAGTCTGCGTGACCATCACACTCCCATGCAGAGGGCAAACAGGTACCATCCGACTGGCACTGGAACTCACTCTCGTGGTGGCACATGCCCGGTGGTCTGGTGGCTACAAGGTCAAAGATTGGAATAGGAATCTTGTTCTACTGAACTTAAAGGCTATGCCTTTTTTTGATAAGTGATATATGATGTGTGATATGTTAAACTTACGGCAGCCAGATTCATCTGAGCGATCATTGCAATCAAAAACCCCATCACAGCGGTAGTAGGAGTTTACACACTGGTGTCCATTGGCACACTTGAACTCATAGCCAGTACAGTTGTAAACTGCAGCAGTAAATACAGCAAGTTTGCAAAGTAAGATATAATTCAGGGATATAATTCAGGTCATACTACAGTGAATAAGTTATACTTTGCTTGGCTGCACTGCTTCTTTAAGAGAGAAAGTCTAAGGGAAAGCCAGATTTTAGAATATTATGCGTATCAGAATCACTCTTACCACAGCCCTGCTCATCTGCTCCATCCACACAGTCTCTGTCTCCGTCACATACATAGGCAGGATCAATACAGCGGTGATCAGGACACTGGAATTGACCTGGGTGACATGTGCCTATAGCATCTACCAATCAGAAAGCAACATGATCACGAACAGGAGAAATATGAAATGTTCCAGGATAAGCATGAACCGAACAAACATGAAACACTCAGAAGTTTCTTACCACAGTTGGTTTCATCAGAGCCATCACCACAGTCATTATCTGTGTCACAAAGCCAAGTGCGCGGGATGCACCGGTGGTTGGCACAGCTGAACTGGTCAGCCTGGCATGTGCCTGGGGTCTGGGTAGTACAGTCTCTTTCATCACTGCCATCAAAACAGTCATTGTGCCCATCGCAGCGCCAATTCCTGGGCACACAGCGCTGGTTGGCACAGGTGAAGGCAGAGGAGGAGCAGGTATTGTCTGAAGAGTAGATTTTTTTTGTTAAACCAGAAACAAGACAAAAAAGATAAAATATCTTGTCTCATTTTCAAAAGAGTGGTTTCACTGCTCAGCTTAGAAATTTATAGAAAACTGAATAAATATATTACTGTTAGTTCCACAGTTGGCCTCGTCACTGTTGTCATAGCAGTCGTCTACACCATCACATTGGTAGCTGGTAGGGACACACTTCCCATTGGAGCAGGAGAAAGAGTTGGAGCCACACTGCAGTGTGGGTGGCTCACTGGATGGATCATCCACGCAGGTCTGCTGATTGGGTGCAAGCTTCATGCCGTAAGGGCAGCCACACACGCGCTGGGAGTACGGTGCAGGAAAGCAGAAGTGACTGCAGTCTCCATTAGGATTTGATGGCCTGTTGCAGAAGTTGGAACCTAATTGAGAAAACAGAACGGAAATGCAGAACACAATCTTTCAGTACCACAGGTGTGAACTGTAATATGTCCATATCAGTTTTGAATATGAGATGATGAAGAAGGTCAGAAACATACTTTGAAGAAAATGGACTCTAGTAAGGCATGGATATACTGCACTCCCCATATCCCCCAACCCCTTCAGGATTGAGCAGAGAAAGAAAGAACAAGAGAGAGTGAGATATGGAGTTGATAGAGGGAATGGATGACAGGCCCCTCACCAGTCTGCAAGTCGGCATTGAAAGATTTGACATGCATAATGTGGCTGATTCCTCGCCGGATAACCATCATCTCTCCACCGTCTGTTTTCCGAACACGGACGATTCCTCCAAGACGCCAGTCTGTGAAGTATGCATAACCTACAGCAGAAACACAGAGCGCAAGTGAATGACCTTTGACCCATGATTCTTTACTTCTCTCACATTACATATACTGGATATTATGTCCTTAATCATGATGTAAATTAGTCAAGAGTGATACAAGTAGGAAGCAAATATAATAAATATAATAAAATAGATTTATAAAATATAATAATAAATTATATAATAATAAAAAATAAATTTGCTTACTATTTCTAAAACTATGTTAATCCTATGCCAAAGGTGTTATTTATATTTTATTATTTTATATTTTACCTTACAGTCCACTTATTTTCAATGTATATTTCAGACTCACTGGCTAGTGGATTTACGCAAATACACAATAAAGTGATTTTGCAGAGCTGCTGACTAATACATACAGCGACCCAATCAAAAATGTGTTTGGAGTCCACAGATTTGGAGGTGTGGAAGCTAACACTACTCATAGGAAAATATTCAGGTCTTATGTCTTTCCATTAAAGCCCTAGATAACTGTTGCTTTTGATAATAAACTGACAAGCTTTAATAATGTGAGATGGGAATTCCAGGTTCCTTGTAGGTCCCGGAGGGTTAATTAAAAAAAAAAAAACAACACAAAGTATAACTAAATAAAATATGTATAGCTATAACATGTTTTCGTATTATGATTATAAATATGATGACCCACCTCCATAAATAGTAAGTCCAAATGGATGAGATATCTGTGTAATCCGATCCAGTGACAATCTGTTCTGCCCATCAAAAGTACTGTGCTCAATCTTATCAAAGAAAGCATCAACCCAATACAAACGCATGGAGCTAGGGAGTAAAAATAGAACAGGGAGAGGGAATAGGAACAGATTGAGAGACAGCTTTCATATAAAGTTCAGATAAGTAGGATTAGGGCAGCTCATGTTTCTGGGCAGATTAGCTAGCTTTCAGTTGAGTTAACATTAAAAGTCCAACCTGCCACATATTAAACATTTAAGGCTTTGACAGTGACAGTGAAGACCGACAGTTATGCATAAAAAAGAGAAATAGAGCTTTTTAGTCTGGTTTGTGGTCTTACTGCCATGCCTGGCACACTAATGGTTTACTTCTTTTATTTCTCAAGTCATTAGGTATTAGGATGTTTGGCTTACCTCCAGTCGATAGCAAGGCCATTAGGCCAGCCCAGTGTGGTGTTAACAATCGGCTGGGCATGAGACCCATCACACCAGGACCGCATAATTTTTGCCGGACGGTACCAGTCTGTCCAGAAAATGAAGCTGGCAAAAACACATACATAGACACAGGCTTAAATCACAGTTTGAATCCTCCACCTTCGCCCAGCAACAATCTGCCTGTAAAGGAAGCTTCTTAAAACTCTCACCTAGATTTCTGTATATAAACTAAAAGGTATCGACAGTTTATTCAAGAACCCTGTAGGGTCATCTCTCTTGAGCCAAGTTCTTAAAAGGCACCACAATACCAGCCTTCATGCAGCACTAATCTAGTCTCCTGGGCCGAGAGGACTTATGACTTTGAAGCTATTGGAAATGTCCCACTAGCAGTGCATAAAGACTCCCTTTATCTGCTCTGGGTTCAAAGTAGGAACAGTGTGTGAATGGGTGAGCAACTCCTGCATTATGGTAGGTGTGACTGGATAAAAGTGTCCAGCTTGCTAATGCTTTTCATGGTCTTAAGGAAACAGAGACCTGAGGTGAAAGTGAGGCCCCCTGAGCCTTGTTCCAGGCTTGGTCCTGCTCAATGACTCGTGTTTTCACTCGACGTTACAAACATGACTGTGATTTCTCACCCAAGTTTACAAGTTTACAAGTTTACCAAGTTCCTGTTTTTAATCAAGGACATTTCTGAGGATACAGGTTTACGTCAATATTAAAACTGTAATAACACTGCAAACACAATGAATAAAGTTTTTTTTTTTTCATAAAATGATATAGCCATGCAGAAAAGCCATTCAGTACCACCTGTTAGCTAATCTCATTTTAACTCACCCAACTATTGGATGCACCACTATAGATCTGGGGTTGTTCAGGTTGCGGATGATGGCTCTCCTGGATTTGTCCGCTACTTTCATAACTGATATACTCCGATAGCGTGGGTCTGTCCAGTATAGGTTCTTTGATATCCAGTCATAAGCCAGATCCTCCACACCCTCTACCCGATTGGCTGCAAGTACCTCCCTCTCTGTTGGGATAAAAAAGAAGACAAAGTACACAACAGTGAAACACATTAAGTTCAACAACCTGATAAATATATGCTCAATTTTAATAAAGCAAACACTATAATTAGATGGCCTGAGGTATAAATTCCTCACCTCATCTAAATCCTAATAAGATGATAAGAATAACAGATACAAAATAAATAAAAATACTTAAATTAAAAATGGGCACAAAGATTAAATTGTTCTTTAATTTCCTTTAAACAAGACTATATTAGTTAATAAGTAGAATCTTGTAAGCCTACAGCATTAAAGCCTGTGATGATATACATGTTCAATAATGTTTATAGTAATGTTAATTTAGTGAGTAATCACACCTTGCTGTGAATAGACAAATGCTCAGCGGCAGCCAATATAGCTAAGCCATGAGTCACTGCTTTATAGTGGTACCTTAGTGAGCAAAGACAACTCATTTTACAATACATTTGGCATAGCTACAACATGAAGAAACAGAAGCAGTGGGAAGCAAGGAAAGAAATGTGAAAGGCCAATTAACAAAGGGAAGGGTACCTTGTGTTTTGTATACTATATATTTCCTGATTTTCCCAGCTCCTGCTTCACATCTGCACTGTTCTTACCTCCTGTTATTTCTTTACTCTTATTTGGTCTCATTACTTAGTGTATAGGGGTGTAATGCAATGCCACTATCTCTTCAGATATCTGTTTATCTGTTTTTAATTAAATATGGAAAAAAACAGAGGCAGAAATGTCAGCACTATCAGCATGTCATAAATAAACACTGTAAATGCATCGCACAATGTGGTCAATGTTTGTCCCACGAGCTTCTCATCTGACGCTCCCTCACACCCGCATCAAAGTAAAAACTTCCCACTTGCGCGATTTTCTTGTTGCATCCCATGGGATCCCAGTCCTGATACACTCTAGTCTCAACCAGATGACCAGTGAACCTTTCCGGCAAGCTTTCCATAAAACTGTGCACCTCCAGTATTAGTATCTATATTTGTATCTGTTTAGCACACATCATCTGTTTAAACAAAATAATGTGTTCATATTCGGTTACACCCTAGTGTGCATGTTCCCCCTATTTTGTCCATTTCCCTTGTAAAGTCTTATATGTAATATGATTGCAGTTATTCACTATGTTCCCTGAACCCTCCCTCTTTTCCATAGTTTAACTGAATTTGGATTTGCCTTTATTAAACATGCCTGCCTGTTCTGTAACCCTGTGAACTGTAACCATGATTCTCACAGAGAAGACTCTGGCTGTTAAACTGCCTGCTGTCAAAATTTGATTCACAACCAGAACAAAATTTTATTATACGTGAACTAATTTAAAGGCATTACTCCCATCCCACTCCTGTACCACAATACTCCAGTGGACCCTCCTAAGCCTCCTAACTCTGCCTGATCACTACAGCTACAGCTCTGTGCACACAACAAAAGTTGATATTAATTAAACCAATTGAAGAAGTGAAACCAAAATGAAATCTTTTCATAATCATAAGGATCATGATCTTCAGAAAAGGACAGAGCAATAGAAAAAGTTTTTAAATGGGCCTCATAGCAGTGTGTAGCTGAAACTTCACAGCTTGTAAGGTGTAGGTGAAACATCACAGCTTGCAAACCATTAAAATGTATATTCAACAACAATTTTTCCATACAAAAGTGAAATGTTGCTGGTCGTCGATTTTGAACCAACACTCAGCGGTCTTACCAGTCCCATCTACTTTCTGCTTGAAAATAATGTCCTTGGCAGTGTCAGAGAAAAAGATCGAATTGTCCTCTGCACTGAAGTCCACTCCGACAAAGAACGATGGTGTGCCAGTAATGGGAAGGATGATGTCCTCCTGAGACGAGAGGTTAAACGGGATCCCTCTCACTGCCAGCTGACTGGAGAAGAGCAAGAACTTCCTCACAGCTGCAACATAAAGCACAGAGCGATGTGTTTAGATCTAAAAGGTACAGTATCAGACTTCATCTGAAATTACCGTCAGTTCTCTCAAAGCACTAATCTAACCATTCAATACCAACACCCTTATGATTTTTTTTCAGTCACTGGAAATACCATATCACAATGGTATTCTGCATATGATAAAACTATGGTATGCATGCTAAAACTAAAACATTAAACATTAGAAGCACAGGGAAAGGCAGTAAGCCATTCTTCACTCTCTCTTACCCACACATCTCTTGCCGTCAGGGTGCAGGTCGTAGCCCATGCGGCAACGGCAGCGATATCCCAGACCGCCGTTATCTGTCCTGTGACTCAGCACACAGATCTGCTCACAGCCCCCTCGGTCCGTCCCGCACGGGTTACTTACTGTCAGCAACATATACACCAAACATCACACACATAACACAAAGAATTTCTCTAGCATAACTGTTGAATCTAAAGTCGATTTTAAAGATATTTGTGTCTATAAATCTTAACACTAAAGGTCCTAAACGAACACAGCTTGTGGATACAATCAATAAAAAAACAGCAACAATTATAGATCTGTGAGACAATAATAATTGGCTTACTATAGGGCTGCCTGAAGGGATGTACCACAGCCACACCATATGGTGTATGAGCGGTTGAGTAGAGCACTTGAGGGTTGTTTTCAATGAATTTGTTGGCTTTCATGATGGCCATCTTGGTCCAATCAGTGTAGTACACAGAGTGTTCAAACAGACTTATGCCAAAGGGGTGAGGGATCAATGAGCCTCCATGCATCACCGTTTTCCTTCAAAGCAATTTCATAATGACTTATTCTACTTCATTCATTAACCATGTTTTAAGTACAAAAGACAATCACGGTTGGCAAACGATTGAACGTATATTATGTCCCTGATAGCTTTACTATTACTAACATATCAGTTAACATACAGTGGGATCCAAAAGTCTGAGAGCACATTGAAAAGCTGGGATTATTTTTCATCCAAATTGGAAATAAACAGAAGGGAAGAAAGTAAATGTTCAATATCATGAATATTTAATATTCAAGATTCTGCACTATTTCTGGGTCCCTATTTAAATGTAAGCAAATTTGTGATATTGGCCATGTTAACTGCTTTGTACAAACGATCAGATTTTCCTCATGTCCAATCTCTTCTATTGAAGCATGTGTTCAGAAAGATTCTGCTTTTCACTCCAGCTGTTGTCAGTAATATAATTTGTAATGAAACATGTTGTATTAAATCAGAACAGAATGCAAGATAGGAGCATTTTCGCTAGCGGTCTCAGACTTGTGGACCCAACTGTATGTTAGTAATAGTTAAGACTAGAGCATAAGCCATCAACTGGCGGACAGCAGTCTAAATGCAGACCAAGCTAAGTATTTCAGTGGATAAAACAGATCACTCAAAAAAAACAAAAAAAAAAAACTGTAGCAGCACAGATCAAAAAAAGTAGTTCAGCGACTCTAGTTTTTTTAAACATGAATCATCGCTGCTTTTGTAGCAGATCCTCTGTTTCATAGAATTTTATTTCATTTACCCTCTCAGGTTACTGAAGTGAAGACATGGCTTGGTAAAAAAAAAACCCAGAATGTTCAAATATGAATTGGACAGTGATTTATGCTTCGTTTAATCAGATGACTCTCATCTGTTCAGTCTTGTTACGCATTAAAAGGTAACTGTTGTCACCATTCAGTCATGTTAGCTGTCTATCCAGACCTTTGAAATCAATGGTGATGTCAGAAGTATAACAACTACAGTTACCATCAAATGCTATAGTAAACTCAGTCATTATTTTAGTTAAATATGCAATAAACACAATAAGCCTGTAACATAAAACCATGGCAATATTATGGTCTATGGTGTTATGAAATAACAAAATCATGCTAGTGTCATGTTTCAGTGGTTGATAACCATAGTTACCATAAAGCACCCTAGTAAAACATAGTGTATTTTAGCTAAAGCGTATTTTAGCTAGTACATTTCTGTGAATTTTCATAAGGGTATATTCTTATCTAAGACTACATGAGATAACCTTTTTTGCGTACCTGTGGAGCCCGTCATAAGTGGTAGTTTCTATGTAGTCATAGCGACTGTCCACCCAGTACACCCTCTTGGCATCGATGTCCAGCGTGATTCCAGCAGGCCAGCCTAGCTTGGACCTGATGATACCGTAGCGGTTGGTGCCATCCATGTAGGCTCTCTCCAGACCAGGCTCTCCATTCAGAGTGTCCCAATCAGAGAAGAAAAGATATCTAAATCACAATATAAGAAACATAATTTTAGGATTATCCTTTTCAGTATTATGCATTACAGCTTTAAAAAAAAAAACAAAAAAAAAAACACCTGTACATGAGCCTCACTATGGGACAGAATTGAACTACGACTAGCCATAACTTTTCAAAGTGTCAATTTTTCTGCAAAAAAGAATACATTTTAAATAAAATCACTTAGCACTTTCTTCAGAAAGAAACATCTGTCACTTGCTAATTTAGCTCGATTTGTCCTTCCTTGATTCCATATTAAGTTTCAGTGAATCTCTTTTCTTATTACTTCCAGCTAATCCTTTACTGTATTATATATAAATATCTATCCTGCTTTAATTACTTCGTCCTGCTTAAGAAAGAAGATGAAAGTGTCAGTGATAGATGCCCTTATAAGCTGATTTGGGGTCAGTTTGGTGGTTTCATTTACAAATACTAAGGTTTGAATTTTGTTGAAGCTAGGCCCAAGTAATTAAACAAAAGAAGAAGAAGAAGCTTATTGCAAAAAAAGTTGTGGCATCTGTTCTTTTCCGTCATCGCGTTTTTATTTTAGCTCTGTGCAACCCGTTAGATGGCAGTGCTTTGGAAGCATTTTTTAGATGGCAATGCTGTTCAACGCTAGTTGAAGAAAAGACTTGGTAGGTCAAGAATGATCTGTCTATAGATCACATACTGGTGGACTTATATGAACTCAAAGACACATACTTCAAACATAATTTGAACAGAGTTTTTTTTTTAAAATATCCTACCAAGTTAGCTCATGTGAACCATGTAGTTAGTCCTAGCAGTGAAGATTATAAATATTTGTGAATGAATTAAAATCCTCTCAGAAGAAATTCTATCAGATTTTAGCTAGCCATTTTAGCTAGCTGAAGATTATGAATGTTTTTGAATAGAAGTGAGAAAAAAAAACATCTCAGAAATTGTAAGGTTAGCTCTAATATTAGCTATAATATGAACTTTGTCTGATAAAAATCCACCTCGAAATCCTGTCAGATTAGCTCATGTCAGCTGCCTACATGAAGACTTCCGTATATGGAGTCGATGATATGCCCTCATTTGCATTTATGGTCTTAAAGGTCCACTTACTTAGAACCACTCTCCTTTCCATATATGGACATACTGGGTAATGTCAGAGTATATTTTAATTTATTTAAAAACTCACCCAACAGTTGGATCTAGTGCCAGTCCTCTTGGATTTCCTAGGTTCTCTGCAATGAGTGTGACGCGATTATTCCCGTCAAAGTCCACCATGTCAATTCTGTTAACACTGGCCTCCACCACATAAAGTTTATTGTTCACCCAGTCCACAGCCAGGTTTTCAGGATAGTCAACTGATACGTTTAGGATCACCTGCAAATGTGACCCATCCATGTCCACGGAAAACACCTAGCCCACAAACAGAATGATTAAAGTAAATCAAGTAGCTGGTGCTTAGATTTCTAATATATAGAATGACTATATATACGTAAACGATAAGATAAGAAAAAAATATATAATTTCAAACCATGACTATGTTAAGATATACGGCATATCCTCTCATTTAATAATCGTGTGTAATACGGCCTGGTTTCTGATTACACATGCATCATCCAGCTAGCTTATCTGTTCGGTAGCATTTAAGTGGAGCCACAGGAACCGTACTGTGAAACCACTGCCCTACTGATTTCAAGATGGCACTGGTTTCTCAGGGTGGACCACTTGGCATTGTAACAGAAGCCCAGGCACCACTGCTCTTTGCAGTGGAAACCAAACCCGTCCTAGAGAGTAGGATTCTCGGCTGACCCGTTTACCGGAAACATAAGCTGTGGAAGAAGTCGCTGTTTTGGCTTGTGCACAGACCCCCTGCCTGGAGCCCGCCACGATTCTGTGGGGTTGGGGGTACTAATCGCAGATCCCCACCTCTTGGTATGCCCTCGCTTTTCAGCTCTATGGCTGGGGTTAAAACCTGAGAGCAGCCAAGAGCTCAAACAAAGCCCTCTGAGTCAGCCAAGGAATGCATAAAACAGGCTGGATGCAAACAAATACTGCACAGCCACTTGCTACGCTCTTAGGTTACATAAAATTGAGCAGAAATATGCAGATTAGAGCATATTAGAAACCTTGTGGAGATTAGGAAGAGGTGGAGTATGCTGAAGATCAGATCCAGTCACTCTGGCTGGAGCCAAGCAGCTCTGCCATCATTACAGTATTAGTAGTAGCTACAGGAATCAGTCAAAGAATCGCTGTCAAGCGGCCAACTTCTGTCACAACAACACACATGGACAAACATCAAGCGTGCGGATCCTGAAGAGAGGGTTACATGGGGTACTTTCTCTAAAACTGCCTTGTTCCAGTAGCCTCAGTCGGGGGGCAGAAATCACATTACCACACACATACAGTTTGATGGACTGGTCTTACATTGGAGTTTGGCCAAACAGTGGAGTCTGGTGGTGTGAGGTAAGATCAGTGTGTGTGTGTGTGTGTGTGTTTGAGAGAGAGATAGAGAGAGAGAGAGACAGAGAGAGAGAGAAAGCAAATATGTATGTCCGAAGGGGCAGAAATATTGGAACCTAAGTGCATATCCAAGGAAGAACAAATATAATGAAAAGCTTTGTTGTCATCAACAAATGTAACAGCAATAGCACTTATCCTGTAAAGGTTAGCACCTCAGGTATCTATTAAATACCACTCATTAAAATGTGCAAACTGAGAAACCCTGTCAGATGCCAGAACTTTAAATGGATTTTCATGAGATATACAGTGAGATGCATAGCTGCCAACAACGCTGTCTTTGTTAAAGACAACAGCACCATGAGCAACATGGCCTACAGTGGGAAAGGATCTACCTCAGGAAATTAAAAAGTTTTAAAGAACATTAGGTACTAAAAGCTTATTTGATTATGGCATTAGTTACCTTGTTTTGGATGGTGTCAGTCCAGAAGACCCTTTGCAGCTGGTAATGAAAATCCACTCCCACAACCACTCCTCTGTTCTCAGAGTGAACCAGGACACGAGAGCTGTGACCATGGATATCTCCAATCAGCAAGTCTCGTCCATTAGAAAAGAGTAAAGATGCCACTCCAGCTGTACGGATGCAATTTGAAAACATGTTATCTCATTGTTTCTGTTTTCTTTTTTTTTTCACACAGAAAGGATGAAGAAAATATTTCCATTTAAAATGGGTATATCTGTAATGGCCTAGGATAGGATTTTGCCCAAAGCCATGATACAACACAATAAAAAATTTTAAATTGATGTTGTAGCCAAACAGTTTGAGGGATTTTGATATTATTTTCAGATGTAAGCTCAGTGGAGAACTAAGAACATATATAGTAAAGGAAATTAAAAAATTCCAGGATAGCCATAAATGGGTTAAAATGGAGTTGAAATTCAACAGTACAAGCCTAGCTTATTAAAATGGAACAGTGTATCTCTACTCTCTCGTCAGACTTTCACCAGTCTGTTACTTTTTGTCTCAAAATGAGACCAAGTAATACCTTTTCAAGTCAGAATGCTATGGTTCTATATGGTATAATGTTCAATAGTTTGTTTTCTCACTGGAATCCAGTGTACGTGGATAAAAACAGCCAATGAGTTTGAAACCCCCAAGATCCTGAACCTTGCGGCCAGAAACATGTACAAAAAAATATCAGACACTCTGTGGACCTGTGGGCAGAAAATCTGAAGCTGAGACTAACAGGAAAAATCACTAATCTTGTGATCTAATCTAAATGAAATTTATTGGATGGTAGAAGAATCCAATTTTTCGAGTGCCTGACATGAAAATTGGTGAAATTGGTAGGAAGTAGACATTTCACACAATTATAGTCAGATAGAGACACTGCAATGTATAAACAATTTCTAAAGCAATCAATAAAACAATCAGTCAATTGACAGACAGATAGATAAATAAGCAAACAGCAGTGGGGCTGCATCTGTCTGGCTGAACAGATGCATTAGGCACGGCTGGTCATGATGCCAAAACAGCAAGGATTCAGTAAGGGCTTGCCAGGGTTGTGTTGTTTACTTGCTTCTATTACTTGAAATAGACTTTCCACTCTCTAAACTGGCTGGATATGCCACAGGAGCATAGGAATAAAAAATAGCTATGGCAGCTATTTTTTATAATGGTAGCTAAAAACACGTAATCTGACGTACATGTTGGACTTGCTTATTATATTTCAAGTATATGCATCTAAATATATCCCTAAATACAGAATGAGATAAAACTTTGTTATGATGGATGTGAACTAAAAAGCACTGGCTCCTGGTCAGCTGCCATTTAGTGCACTATATAAGCAAGACTGGCTGAGAAAACAGTCGACCGCAACAAAGCACCCAGGAGAGGTTGAAGAGGAGCACAGGGCAGAGTGCAGGGGGAGGGGTGTTTACTAATTAGATTTAGCCTGAAAGAGAAAAGTACACATTGTGCAACATATCACTATCAAAAATCCATAAACACCTATATATTTCATATCTACACAAACAACACTAAAGTGGAACCAGGTTGTTAATCAAGAAGAATGTTTTTTCAGTTAACAGGTTAAATAGATACCATGAATACATGAATGCAAAGTTTTCCGATAAGTAATGCTGTTTTCAAACCTAAGTAACATGTCATGACCCTGAACTTCAAAAGTATTCTCCAACTTCATCCACTTAATGTGGCCTCAATGACTTTTCCAACAAGCATATAAGCAAGCATATGGTCACACTCCCTCTCTCGTCATAGTTTACTGTATATTCCACATTCAGGTTCGGGTTCAGAGTGACTCACAGGATGTGTTGGCTCTGCAGTATCTGTGCTGCTCTAAAACGTAGCCCTCCTTACAGCTGCAGCGATGCGTACCAATCCGATCTTCACACAGCTGATCACACACACCCCACAACTGGCAGTCATCAAAGTCTATGCCATGAAATAGCGTGAAAAAGACACAAGACACGCGTGCATGAGGTATCACCAGGCACAAGATTCACAACAAGACATCATAAGATGTTTAGGTTTATATACGGCATATTGATGACTGGAATATTAATTAAAAAGTGTTCAGTCTCATGATACTGAGAACTTAAGCTATAGGTACATGGGAAACATCATAAAATTTACCGATGCAGGAGCGGCTGTTATTAACGCTGACCACATAGCCAGACGGACAGGAGCACGTACCACCCTCAGGAGACGCCACACACCGATGCTCACAGCTCAGGGATGCACAGCGCCAGATACCTGGAAATCACAGCAAATAAGAATTCACATTATCTCAATAATAATCTGGCAAACAAGAAACCCCTGATACACATCTGAGTCACATCTTAATAATCAGCTATTCGTCTTAAAGCATGTTATTCTGAACTAATATGAAAAGCATCTATAGGTAGCTACAAGAGTGAGGACTGTAATTCTTGACTACATTTGAGTCTTAAACGTTGGTCACTAACCAACAATGTTAAAGATTCTGGCAATAATCTTAATATAAAATGTTTTAAAAGGCCCAGAATTGAAGGTAGCGGTGGCTTACAATCTTTCTGTTTATTATGAAAAGGTACTGACTGCAGTTGTGTCCAGCAGTAGAGTTGGTCTCGTCTTCCCCATCGGGACAGTGTGGTGTGCCATCACAGAGCTGCTCAATGTGGATACAAACACCAGACGAAGGACACGGCCATTCACCAGGGTAACACTCATGATGGACATTATCTACAGACATACATGATAAAGTATATCTAGTCATTTACCAAGGGAAGCGATATCAAGAATCACTGAACCTGTACACTGTGTAATGGAATATATATGAAATATATATGAAAATATAAGTCACATTTCTTTGAGGTTATTTTTTCTTCAAGCCAAAGCTGAAAGCCCTGCGCCAAGAGCAGTAAAATGAAACCCAAAGAAAACACTGAAAAGGTGACACTATTTTGCACAATAACTACAAAAACAATGTGTGAGGTTTGAAAAAAGCCCAGCAGCCTTATCTACAGTGGAATAAGGAGCAGCTTGACATAGTCTCTATTGCCTGGGAAAACACTGTCACTTTAAATCATGTGAAGTAACCACACTCTGAAAGGGTCACATGGGAGTTGTGGGTGCTTAACCCAGCCACTCAAAGCACAAAACCTTCAGTGCAAACTGGAGACGTCCTAAAAGAGCTCTGGATGATGGTCTGGAGTATAAATGGCCAAGAAAGGCCCAAGTTGTACAAAGCAGCCATCTTATTCTAAAGCTGAGGGTCTGCAGGTTAATACAACACAATTTCTGCAACAGTCATGTTGTACATATCCTATTTCTTTTTGTTTATCCATAGTAATGTTTTCTTGTTGCTGATATTTAGGTATGCTGATTATTTCATAGCTGGCCCAGGATTCACACAAAGTTCAAAACAGACTATTCCAATACATGCCTGCTGGAAACTAATAACTATTGTTAACTTTAAAGATATTCCCATATCTGGTGTTATCCAAAGAGGATGAGTTCCCTTCTGAATCAGGTTCCCCTCAAGATTTCTTCCTCATGCAATCTCAGGTTTTTCCTTGCGACCATCACCTCTGGCTTGCTCATTATGGATCTAAATCTACATACAGATTTCTGTAAAACTGCTTCGTGACAATGTTAAAGTTTAGAAAACACGTGTTTGGGAAGAATTGTATTAGGTGACAAAGAAAAACATGGGAATGTTAATTTTTTTGCCTTTAAATATGTGAATATTATAAAATCTCCAATAGTATGTAAAGTATGGCGTAATGAAAAGCTCATAAGACACCCTGGTATTGTTATCCTCAAAAGGTCTGAAGGAAAAAAGCATTGTTTTTCTTTCAAGAAAATCACCTACCACAGCCTCGTTCATCAGCATTGTCTCCACAGTCGTCCTCTCCATCGCACAACCAGACCTGATGTATACAGCGACCACTGGGGCAAGTGAAGTAAGTTCCTCTACATGTAGGGTAAGCTGGAGTGAAAGGCCATCCCAAAAGAGTCAGTAAATAAAGATAAACTTTCATCCCCAATCAGGCATGCCATTAATGTTAGTTATGTACTTACTGCAGTTCTGTTCATCACTCTGGTCTCCACAGTCATCATCATGGTCACAGAGGTACCCACGTGGAATACACTCTCCGTTATTGCATTGAAACTGGCCACTATTGCATCGCTGAGCTGGACAAAACAAAGCAGTGCACTTTGCATTAGGTTCCCTACCATAATTTTTAGATAGTATAATGTCTGTACATTGAAGTGAGTGTTCTGATTATACATTACGCAAATATTCAATTACAATGGAACTATAAGAAGCAGCATAGCGAGTATATTAAGCCAAATGTGTTGGAATATTGGGGAGAGATTTAGAGAGTGTATGTGGAGTGTGTTTTTCCTGCCAAGGAAGGACACTCACTGCAGTTGGCCTCGTCAGAGCTGTCTCGGCAGTTGAGCACCTGGTCACAGCGCTGGCTTGTGTTATAACATGCCCCACTGGCACACCTCAACTCTGGGCACTCTGGATAGTCTGGAAGAGAGAGAAAGGGAGTCCAGTTCCAGCCATCACTCATTTGTTCCATTAAATATAATTAGTCTGTAATACAATACAGCTACTTATGGTGGATAGTGACAAGCCTGCATGGTCCTCCAAAGGAACGCTCTCAAGATCAGATGTTGGAAACATAACAATACACCCCTAAATTCTATGCTTGGAAGTATTTTGCATAATATGCACTACTATAAATATATAGCATATGATAGTGGGTGCCAAGAGTTTTGGACTAGTGTCTGAAAATAGTTTCTCACTAATCCACCAAGGAATCTGAAATTAATTTCTGACAACAAAAAGCACATTGTGGCTATTTCTGTCCGTCATCAAGCCTCTTAATCTTACAAATTGATTAAAATGCAACAGGAGCTTAGGATGGTGGAGATGTATCTATCCTCCACAACACACATGGACACAGATAGTGGACTTACGGCAGTTTCTCTCATCCGCCCCGTCTGAACAGTCGGGCAGATGGTCACACCTGTACTCCGCTGGGATGCATGCCCCATTTGTGCAGCTGAATTGTGTACTGGAACAGGTCCTGCCAGCTAAGAGAAGATCAAGCATCGCATTTTTTAATATATATGTTCCAGGTGGTCCTCAACTTAGATAACTCAAGGTTTCCATTCTTTAATATACACATGCATGACCAAAGGACACACCACTTATTTGCCCTTTTGCTTCTATAGCCCACACACTGAGGTTATCATGTTTCACAGGGATGGAGGAAATTACATTCTTTTACATTAATGAGAAGGTGAGGAAGGGGAGGACATACGGCAGTGCTGTCTCTCGTCTGAGCCATCTTCACAGTCCTCCTCGTCATCGCATACCCAGTGAACTGAAATACACTCGCCGTCGCTCAGACACTGGAACTGGCCCGCCTCACAGGTCGATTGGGCTGAGAGAACACAGTAAAGCTGCTTAATTAACTCAAGGAAGGAGGTGTAGACAAACCTGCACACTGAGCTTTCACATCAGGAATTTCATATGAAACTAAAGTTTTGCTTTACGGTAACTTCTTCAGCTTCTTTCCAAAAAACTGCCCTGTTTTTCTGTACATAAGAAAAATTAATGTTATGGTTGAGCAGCCTATGAAGTTCCCGGACTCAGATAAACCAACCTGGTCTTTCAGCTAAATTATTCCATTGAAGATAATAATACATTTGCTGTTGTATTCCATCCTTATACCACAGCGCTGTTGAATTCTCAGATTTGATTGGTCAGCATGACTCTGACACTAGTGTCGGCTGGTATGCTAAACACTGCACATAATCACATACTTTGTAACCCTCGGTAAGTCAGTAAAAGTCTTTAAGACAGAGGATTTTTCTGACTTTCTCTTTTCTCAGTAACTCAACAAGCTTCATCTTCAAGAGACAGAAAAAGAGAGGCTGGTGACGGATCAACCTTTTATAGCTGCTATTACATAAGTGAAAAAACAAACTTGTTTAAAGGACATTCCACACCATTAAATGTAACTATAAACTGATAAAAAAGTACAATGTGTCATTCTTTAATAAATAAAAAAAAAGTTAGTATTGGTAAATTGCTGTGGTAAAAGAGGAATAAAACACTTTCGGGTGTTCTGTTATTGGAAGAAAAACAACAACTTTTGGGTGGTAACACTAACTCTACTTTGCATCAGGCCACATCACACCACCTTGCTGCTGATTATTTTCCTATAATAGCACACCCATTGTGTTTTATTCCTTACTTATCACCCTTATATATGACCCAGATACTGTATATGTACTGCATCACTTGTTACACTGACTGCTTGCAATAAAATAAAAGGAGTATGTGTGAGAGAGTTACTCACGGCAGCCACTCTCATCGGAATCATCAGCGCAATCTGCAGTGCCATCGCAGCGCCAGCCTGCTGGGATGCATCTGCCTGTGCCACAGCGGAACTGACCAACTTCACAACTTGAACCTGCACAGACATTAAAACACACATCAGTTCCAGCACTGATTTCTATTATCAATTTCCAAAAAAAAAAAATTAGACTGACTCACTGTGAATAGACAATAAGATGCAAAAACCAAAACAATTCTGTGTTCCGTGTTGTATGCTCTGCATACAAGCCAACCTAAATCAGCACACCCCTAAATCAAGACCCTTCCCATTATCATACATTCACAAAATGGATAGCACTCTTCACTCCTCTAATAAAAACACAGAAATGCTCTTTAAGTGGACGTAGAGGTGAAGGTTGCTATTGATGAAGCACGCAGTTAAGAGCATTGACAGGCAGCGGAGCAAAGCGTGCCAGCCAAACAGCCGACACTCACACAGCCCTCGCTGTTCTCTTCCCGATCCCTCCTTTTGATCTCTGTCTGTGAGTGGCATCTCGAGAGATAAGGTACCACCCTTCTACCTTCCCTGCTGGGCTCTGCGAGATATCGACTGGGGCAGCATAGTTCAGCTGAGGAGGCCTCCATCAGAGCCGCTGGAAAAACGCATTGCATGATTTTGATTGTCTCTCACTGACACTCTGATTAATGGTGCATGCTGTTCCTTGTCAGGAACGTAATTGGGATAAATAGTGGTACCGGGTGGTACCACAGCCCTTACACCCAAATTCCAAAAACTGAAGGGAGATCTTAGTTGAAGAAAGGTGGGTAAAGGCAGGGGCTGGTGTGTGAATGTGTTTTATCACTGGCTACCTTTAAACACGCTCTTTCTGCCTCTGATCAGAAAAATGAATATTCATTTAGGGTTTTCAAAAGGTTTATCTCTTTTCTTTGAGTTGACAGCTTGTATACTGGGAGAAAGAAATCTTTTTGTCTCATGAATTAAATCGCCCAGTGTCCATTCCCTATAGCCAAGACTGAATAAGCCCTATAACAAAGATTGGCTGTAATTCAAATGAAAGGTTTATATTAATGCACTCGTTCTAATATGTTACTGTTTCTAATAGTAACAACTCATTCACAGGGACTTGCATGCCAAATGATCTACATAATCTATTATTGAACATTTATACAAGAAGTCTCGAGTGTCAGCAAGTTTTCTGCCATGGGAAAGTCTTGAGGACAGAGGACTTTGTGCTTTCTGGTTTCTTGGTAACATGACAAGCAACATTTATTTTTTGTCTTATTAACTTCAAGGGAGAAAAAAGAGAGGCTACTGAGGGGACGACTGTTTATAGCTATTATAGCGTAAGCAACAACAGGAACTAACTTGTCTCATTGACATTCCAATGGATGTTAAATGGAACAATAAAAGGTCAAAAAGATTTTAATTATTTGCAAATCACTGTGGTATAAGTGGAATAAAACACTTCGGGACATGCTGCTATTGGAAAATAACTTCGTATCCGCTTTGTGTCTGGCCACATCATACCACTCCGTCGTTGGTTATTTTCTTATGACAGCATATCCTGTTCTGTTTTATTCCTTGCGTGGTGTCTGATTGCATATTAGAGAGTCTGCAGAACACATTTATGTAGCTTTCAGTAAAAAAAAAAAAAAAACAAAAAAAAAAAAAACTTAGAAGTTTTTTAAACTTTATTGACCAGTGGTGCCACTACTCATTTGTATTCATGATGTCATCATGTTTAGAAGGTTAACTTCTCTGCCCTGACTCCTCCATACTCATAAATTATGCTAAATTTCAGTACAAAATAAATGCAACAAATTGTGAAGTATCATTTTATTGATGAACCATGACAATTTTAAGCATGCATTAATTTTTTCATCTAAATCAACGAGTTTGTTACCCGAGTTTGTTGTGTGCAATAACGTCGGTTAAGCCTAGAAAAACTCTGAAACATTTTGAAAAGAACGACACTGAAACCTGCTGTTCACTGAACTGAGAAAACACAAGAAGCTTGAGTGTGTAAAGAGCGGCCAAAGAGCAACACTCAGAAAAAGGCTACACTGTGAGGTCAGCATTTGACATTTAGCCTCCCGGCAACTTAGCCGAAAAATCCCCTGCAAAAGTCGAACCATTCAGCTGACACAGCTTACCGCTTCCTTGTTGTAACACAGTGATATACAGAGACCTGGGAGAAGGACATGTAATGGTAAGTACTCTACAAAGCACTTTACAAAACTACCATGGGGATTGTGTACCAACTCTATACATCATGTCTATCACACATAATTGAGAGGTTTTTCATCTCGTTTTCATAAAGACAGGTACTATCCTGCGGGGATAGTACTATCCGTGCCTAAACCACCTCACAAAAAATAACGGTGAAGTCATTCTCATATCTAGAGGTCCTGACTTGCATTAACAAGGCCACAGCAAACCCGGCACTCTTAAAGCGTGTCAGCCAAATGGATTTCCAATTAACTCCTCCAGCAGCCAATTGGGAAGCCAGCCTTTTTCCTGCTCAGTTTACTAATGATAAAATTGCTCCTCTGCTCGCTCAAAGGCAGGCTTTGTTCAGAGGACACGATCCCGGAGGTTTCAGCAGCGTCTGTAACACACAGGTAGACAACTGGCACACACGGCATTGGCAGAGCAGGACAAGCTCACTGACACAAGTCACACAACTGGAGTTAATCATCTTGCCAGCACTGGTGGAATATGAGCCTTACACAGAATAAGACTGAAGAAAAAAGATTTTGGGAAATGTTTCATATTTTAGTCATAGATAATGCCCTGGAGAAAATCCAGTGTATTCCTGATATAAAGTATTAGTCTCATGCAGCTATTTCAAATGGTAAACTCCAAACCCAGCAGAGGTTTCCCTGGCCCCAACTAGCAATTATAGGCTTATGTCTAAGCTCAGCATCTATACATTAGGTTAACAGCTTCAATGTGACTTTGCCAAGACAGAAATGTATCTGCTGCTGCCTTTAAAATAACGCCAGTGTTTTCTGACCGTATCGGTGCTGGGAAAGGTGACAGGCAAAGTGTAATGTGCTTTTTAAACAGCAACATCCTGTGTGGAACTGCCCAGGAAAACAAACCCTTTACTTAACAGTCATTCGAGTAATTTCTCAAGAGGGGCCATGGCAGATTTTATTTCAATGTCTTAATTTAGGATTAAAAATGGAACTGTCCCTTATTGTGAATGGCAACAATAAGAGAGAAGAGTAACATGATTGTCTCCCTGGTCAATGTGTGGAGAGGGGCTTGTATTATGCAAATGAATTTGTCCCGTTGAAGGCGTATATGCTTTTTTTCTTCCTTCATTAATGCCTTTGCTTAGACTGTTTTGTTGGTTTAGTGTTCTTTTTTTTTTTTTTGCTCCCCTCTTCCTTCTTTTGGACCATGTCTTTTCTAATTAGCCAACTTAAACCCACAGCAGGCGAGAATCCCCAACATTATCTGAGGGGAAAGATAAGGGGGACACCCTACTACCAGTCCACAAAGGGCAGCAGCAGAGGAATTTTCATTAGAATGAAGCCTCCCAAAGGCTTAGACCCCACTGGGTGATAACAATAGCACAATGGGCTGACTGGCTGGCTGGCCTGTAGCCCCATAACCGAAAGTGTCAGTACACTAAAGGAGCCCACAGAGATGGATAGTGAAATGGAGGAATACAGTAGAGCTTCCTGCAAAAAGAAAGCCAGATAGAGACCCCCTTGGCCCATCTTTCTGTCCCTCCTCCCTAAAAAAACAAAAAAACAAAAACAAAAACAAAAAAAAAACCTAAATGGCACTTGCCAGCCACAACATCTCTTTCTAGGCTCGTGGAGGCCATGGGAGAGGTTCTGCCTCTTTCATCAAAGCCGCCTTGTTTTGGTGCGTCGCAGGAGGCTGGGTGAACGTGGTGGGGGGGAAGACGGGCAGCAAGTGCCTGGGCCAGCCTTTGCTGTCAGAGCAGAGGACTGTTGCCCGTTTCATATGGAAATGTATGTGGCCGAATGAAGTCAATTGCTTAACAACTGACTTTGGCCCTTGCAGCTACACTGAAAAGACCCAGCGATACACAGAAGGGCTCTGGCATAAATGGAAAGCAAAGAGGAGCAATGTTGATCAGTGGAGCTGCCTATTAAGTCATTCTGTTCAGCACTGCTGATTTTCAAACTTTTAGCAAAGAATTTAAAGGAGTTGTTAAATTGTGAATTGTATTGTTGCCTTAAATAAATAACAAATTAAAACCTACTGATAAAAATATAAGCAAGTGAAATTCTTATGAAAGTTTTCTAATGTCAATTTTTGGTATTTTTTAAACCCTGAATGCATGGCCATTTTGCCAAACATCTATAGACACATCGGGACATTATCAATCTGGGACTCACATCTAACAGAAAGTAACCCACAAACTACTATTACGATAATATAGAAACTATTGTTAAAATATTTTTCTTTATATAACAATTGAATGAAAAAAAAATTTATTTGCTGTTAATACTGCTGCTAAGTGTACTGTTTACAGTCAGGGGATAAGAAGCTTTTGTTATTGCCAACTGTGTTAACTTTTGTTGGTATTTCTAATATAGCAGCCCTCTTGCGCAAAGATTTACACCAGAAAAGGTTTGCCACATTCTTCTACAATCCAGAATTGGTACGGATTATGCATGAATTATTATGGAAAATGACACAGAGTGAAATCAAATATCAGCAAGCTTTTACTCCATTAAAGTTAATAAGACAATCATGTATCATGTGCCTGGTTATGATAGTCATAGTGGGTCATAGTGAACCAAAGGTCCAGATCAAGGACCAGTAGCAGAGACTGACTACTCAGGATTTGTAAGTCTTTACTGTGTAGAAGAAATGCTTACAAGTGCAAAAAAAAACCATAACTATTAAGTTGAACCATTAACAGCTTATATATTTGACACTTTCATAATCTTGTTTGTAAGTACAAAAAACAATCCCAGTTATAAAATGCATCCATCATCACATTTTCCATGAATGTTCAACTAACCGTAACAATGAATAATAAGCAACAAGCAGCCTTGACATAAACCAGTCACTTATCAACTCTAAATAACTTCATAAGTGCATGTGACTCAGGTGTATGTGCAAAAACAGGCACCTTCAAAACACCTTGAAACAACCTGAAAACCATGCACAACCCGATTGTGACAGATAACTCATTAATATCAATGATCAAACCAGTACTGTCACCTTTAACCCACAGCAGAAACCAGGTCTGAAACAGGAGCCCTAAGGGCCCAGGCGGAAGCACCGCTCAGTGTTAGAAAATGCATCCTGACCTTCTCCACTGAGGCCTTTTGGTCATTTCCTCTCAAACACATGCTGAATAAAGCTGGATTAAGAAAGCCCATTCCTGGCTCGCATTTCTGAGGAGATCAAGCATGGTTGCAAGTTTAAGTTTGAGGCAAACACAATAATACAGATTCGTGTTTGTTTCAAATTGTATCAACCTGCAGTTCCTGAAGTGAATGTGACAGCACTAATCCAAGAGTTAGTGAAGGGAGACTTGCTTTCAAGGTCATAATTGTCTGAGCAGCTCAAAGCAATGTCCTCTGAATGTCTTCAAATCAATGTTAAAGCCATGTATCCAGTACCAGGTGACAACTATGACACATGTTCTTAACTCTGGTCCCCCCACAGAGTACCCTATGTCCTGCACATTGTAGTGTTTTCCTGGTTCTAACACAGCCACTTCAACTGAAGAAAGACTTTTAATTAGCTGATTAGTTCAACTGGGTGTGTTACGGCCAGGGAAAACACTAAAATGTGCAGGACAGGGGTACTCTAGGGCCAGGGCTGAGGAAAATCATGCTGAAATGCTAGATCACTTTAATAAACCTGCCTAATGACTGGTGTAAATTACAAGCAATATTCAGCACCAGGTTCAAAATATATGTTTTGCTCCTTAGGCTCTGTGATCACTTTTAAGCAACATCTACAGCAGTAATTAGCAGCCTGATGCACAGTAAGGAGCTTAGACACACTGAGAGCTAAGCAAAAACAAAGCAGATTACAATGTGAGAGCCTCGGTGAGCTTTAGCAGCACTTTACATTGCAATGTTTAGGGGGCTCAGGTCGATAATAAACCTTAAAACAGCTAAAACAGGCTGCACAGTTCTGTAGAAACAACCCAATAAGTTGTTCGGCTCTTTAAAACTAAGCACTGAACTGTTTGAATTAGCGTTGTCGCAGCAGTAGTGTCTGGAAGTCAGTCACATGCTCTCCTCTGTTACCTAGCAACGGCAAAGCACAGGCAAAAGTTCTCGAGGAGAAGTTTAGAGGAGCGCGAGGCGAGGTGGCTTTGTGCACCTCAGGACTGGGTTTTGTTGAAAAAGAAATGACGTAAGCGAAGGAACGTGTTATAAACTACATTTGGTTTTAAGGGAAGTCAAACCGACACATTTGTATGTGCGGAAATACAGTCTGACAGGAATGCACGCGCTGCAGATACGGTGTCTTAAACGCTACGCCTGTGTATGACCTCATTAGCCATGTTTAGTAACTCCGGGATTGTAATGGTGTAATCAGGCGACATAACGGTCCTGTGCAAGCAAGTGCAATCATCTCTCAGACTTCTAACGTTATATCCCGCCTTATTTACTTAACAGGTGCATTTAAATAATTCCCATGTTCTGTTATTATATGCGACTGATTACTTCTTGCTTTTTCCTCGTGAAGAAAAATAAATAATCCGACTTTTTAATTCCAGGTCTGAATTTTAAAATCTTGCCAAAAATGATCTTGCTATTTTATAAAATCATTAAAAGTCCACGTGTGAAAAAAAGTAATGGCATGTCTAAAGATAACGGATTTAAAACATAGTGTTGCGTCACAATATCGACACGTTTTCATTTCCCCCCCACAAACTTTCTGATTCTCATTATTTTCCCAGACCTGCACAAGAGCTCTGCAGAAGAACAGAGACCGGAGCTGCCGTGTCGTGTCGCCCAGGATGACAATCCCTTTTAAACAGTACAAGTTATTAGGCTACAGTTCGCACTTTCTGTTTTGGAGGTCCCTCATAACACCATCAAATCACCGATTTAGCCTGCAGGCAACCGAATATGTAGATATGAGGAAGGGGAAAAAAATGCTCCAACTCACCCTGGCAGCTGCACTGAAGGCAGTATAAAGTGAGCAGAGTCGCAGTTTGGAGCAGTAGTGCTCGGTGCATGGTGATGCGCGCGCGGCTGCTCCTCGTCAAGCCAAGCACACGGAGCTCCGCGGACTGAGGTGATGCTGCGCGCGCGCCTCTCCCTCACTCGTCCCGGGCTGATGAAAAAGGGCGTGCACTAAAAAGCTTAGACACGACCCCCCACCCCCAAGCACACGCACACACACACACGCGGACGCACACGCGCACACACGCAGACACGGACGCACGCACACGTACGCACTCGTACTGGGCCAAATCCTTTAACCGGAATGCAAGCATAGGCCTACAGGTCATGCACTACGCCGATTCTCTTTTGCTCTCTCTCTCTCTCTCTCTCTCTCTCTGCTTGCCAAGTCTGTTACATATTGGTTTGTATACCTGCATCTCTGTCAACAGTTAACCACAAAGTCCTCATTTTGGGACAGTTTCTTGATTATAAATTTGAAACACACTGCATGTTGTAGAAGCAGAATTTTGGAGCAATCTGGAGTGTAACTTCAGTAAGAGGCTGTACAGGCTACTCTATGTGCTGAAGCATTACTGACAGTAAAAATGACAGGGTAGTGGTCATATGTCTGTGTAAATCACAGAGCAAATGTACATTCAAAAAGGTAATTAGTATCCCACCAAGGATGAAAAATAAGAAGCAAACCTGTTACATCTCAGATTATGTTTTTTCCACACGTGATTATGTGTATAAAAGGTGATCACGTGAAAAACATGTGAAGGTGCAGGTCAGCCTGTTATACCATGCAATTGTACATGGGAACTGAACACACCGTGTCTACAATGTGTGATCACACACTGTGAAAAAGAATTGCTAATGTGATAAATGAAACCACGTGCACTATACTGTATATGAAAAATTAACACGTGAAAATCAAACGTGAATATAAAATGCACTCCATGTGAAAAGTCCACTATACATGACATCGTGTGAAACAAGATGTGAAGTGTCCAAAAACCACAATTATTCCCATGTAGAGGGAAGAAACAGAAAGAATGTGTGGGCAATGTAGGATGACACTGACATGATGACATGAAATGAAAACAGTTCCCCAGGGTTTTATTTATTTATTTATTTATTTATTCATTTACAGTGGTAGAAATCACAACCAACCCTTATCAAAGCTATGTTTATTATTGAATTCCTGATAGCCTGTTATTAGGTTCCTTGACTGGTCGCTTGAATTAAATGAATGGCTTTAATGCAAACTCAGAAACATGTAGTCCTGTAAATAATGTCAACATGGACCTAACGTTCTGTTGGTGTAAAATTCATGAAGTTGAATGTCTCCATTGAATAGCTAGAATATTATTGTCATATCTGATCAACGAGTCTAATATATACATAAAGCTGGATTGTGTTCATGAAGTAAAACTGTGTGTGGGGGGATCCATTGAATTTGTTTATTTATTTATTTTTATTTATTTATTTTTAAGTTAAACGTTTTGAATAATTAGTCTAATCGGCCCTCTTGCCTTACACCAAATTGTTAATACATTATGATATCTTGCGTTATTCAACGTGAAATACAGTATTTTCTCTCAATAGAAGCAGTGGCTCCATCTAGAGGCATAGATAAAAATTGACAATCGGCTGTAATTTTTTACTAAAGTTTTGAAGCTGAGCAATGGGAGAAAGCACTGTGATTATTGTTTCTTTCGCACATGTTCACTCCAAAACAGTATGGAGACTTGAACAGAGCAGAGTGTTGTGCCCATACTGCGACAATACAGAGCATTTCCTAAGCCAGTGCCCCATCTTCCAGAAATTCAGTCCTATAAATAATGTCAGCATGGACCTAACGTTCTGCTGGTGTAAAGTTCAGCAAGTTGAATGGCTCAAATGAATAGCCAGAATATACACAAAGACAACAACCGTTGCTGGAAATGTGGGCAGTCACACTTAGCGAAACATTGCACCCTGAAAAAGCCCTGTCATCTGTGCAATAGGAAACACCTTCAAATCCATCATTCGGTTAATGATCAATCACAGAAAGTGGGTACCTGCCTGGTGAGTTCCACAAATGAGCCCTTGTGCCTACACAGGCCTAAAGATTCTAAGCATGTTCTGCTGAAAATGATTCTTGTTGTCTTACAGCACAAAAACCGAACCCTAAAGACCTATTCAGTGCTCAATGATTGATCCGAAAGAGAGTCTTGCTACTTCCAGCTGCGTTTCAGAAACTACGGCTCAAGAGACAGACTGAGGACCTAGCATTAAGAACAATTAGACAAGATGTGAAGAAACTTCATGGAGCCTCCATTTCCTTTAGGGTATGCTCAACATCCCAGCCATGAAGGAGCTACCAAATCCAGAAAGCCTTTACCTCTGAGCACTTAAGTTTAGCTGAGCACTGTTAACCCATTGCAATGCTACAGCAGAAATATCAACACCTGAAGATCATTCCTTTGCAGCTCATTCACAAAGCATGTCCCCTACTTCTAATAGGAGCAGATCATTCCCATCTGATCACACCCATTGAGCCTGTAAGTCTCGGCCCACCTGGAGGTCCAGCAGCAATCAGAACTAGACTAGGTTTGGTGCTACAAGGCCCAACACGCCTTCTACAGCAACAGCTCCAGCCTCAGCTATGCCTGCACGTCTCTGTCACCCCTCAAATTGAATAAATTTTCCAGAATGTCGAGAGGTTTTGGTAAGGAGATACCATTCCATATAAAAAGGAAAGACTGGTCATGCGATCAAAACAAGATCAGAATGCAATGGACTTGCTACAAGCCAAAGCCACCAGAGCAATGATAGATGGAGTAAACTGCTATGCCACACCACTGCTATGGAAGGCTGACATGCCTCACCTCCTGAAGACCCATGCCCAATCTGAGAAGGACAGAGTGGCAGCTGGCTAGAGATCCTGTGAAGGCAGCTATATACAATGAGCTTCTATGTAGACAACTGCCTAAAGAGCGTAATGTTCTCAGATGATGCCAAGCAGTTAGTGGATGGTTTGCGAGAACTCCTAACCAGTGGTTGGTTTGAGATCCATCCATGGGCTTGCAATATGCCTAATGTCATTGATCATCCACCTAAAGAGATAGCACTGAGCTTTGGCTGTTCCATGACAAAGTTGAACCACAAGAACCCACTCTTGGATTGAGGTGGAACAATGACTCAGATATCCTTGGATACAAAAAGTGTTCAGTGCCAAAACCCATACCCATTATGCAGCACATTTACAATGTGAAAGCAAGCCAGTATGACCCCCTAGGCTTTATTTTCCCTTTCACCACCCATGGTAAAATGGGACAAACAAAAGACTGGGATGACTCCAAGTTGCCAACAGAACTATTGAAAGCCTGGAACGATTGGGAAAATGAACTTCCCACCCTTTCTGAAGTTATCCTTCCACAGTGCTATGTTTCAGCAGACATGGACAAGCCCAGTGTTACAAGAGAAATACATATCTTCTGCGATTCTTCAGAACAGGCATACAGACCTGTGTCATATCTGAGAACTGAGGGCAAAATTCAGCTTGCATTCCTGAATTCCAGATCTTATTGGTGCTCAACTCACCACAGAAATCAGCCGAGCAGCCTTGTGGTCTGATTCCACCACTGTACTTTCATGGCTGAAATCTGAGTCATGCAGCTTCAAAGTCTTCGTTGGGACTTGGATAGCAGAACTTCAAGACCTAACTGACCAGCATGAATGGTGATACATAGATTCACCTAGAAACCCTGCAGATGACCTCACAAGGGTTCACAGCCTAATAGAGTTTGCAACACCAAACAGATGGGGTAAAGGCCCGCCATTCCTACTGCAGGCTGAATTGGAGTGACCAATTATGCCAATCCTTAAAACCCCTGCGGATGAAATGGACAACTAAAAGCTGGTAAGCCTGTATCCACCACAACTCATATATATATATATATATATATATATATATATATATATATATATATATATACAGGCAAAAGTCTTAGGCACATGCAAAGAAATGCTGTAGAGCAAAAATGCCATCAAAAAAAAAAAAAGAAATTAAATGTTTCTACATTTAAAAAAATACTATAAAGAGCAGTAAACAGTAATAAATGAAACAAAGTCAATATTTGTTGTGATGATCCTTTGAATTAAAAAAAAGTGGTAGTCTCAGGTACAGTTTGTGCAGTTTTATAAGGAAACTAGCTGTAAGTTTTACTGCATCTTGCAGAAGCAGACACAGTTCTTCTGGAGACTTTGACTGTCGACTCACTTCTTATTTTTGCAGCAAAACCCAGCAGCCTTCATCATGTTTTTTTGTCTGGAAAAGTGTCTCTTATGTAATCTGCTGCTTTCTTTACTGACATACAAACATTTTTCTGTAACATTTAATTTTGTATATATATATATATATATATATATATATATATATATATATATATATATATATATAGCTTATATTTTTTGTAAATCAGAGGTTTGAGCGCGCGCACAGTCCAGCATGCGCGTGCACAGCAGCGACGTGGACGCGTTACCATGACAGCAGCAATAAAGCCGAACTCTCCGTTACCACTGCCAACCACAGAGCTGCCCAGGCGCTTTGGTCACTACATGGTAATTGATTAAATAAATAAATAAATAAAAGCAACGAAAACAAAAACTAGAAACATTTAATTTCGCTTTTTTCCCCTCAGAGACATGACATCTTCGCAGAGAAACCAGAAAGACGTCAAGCCGGTAATTATAGACACCAAACAGGTAAGGCGCATGGTCTCAGGAGCCGAATCATCCCGTGCTGTTAGCAAGAGATTTTATAACATCAGTCGCTTCATACTGAAGAAGTGACCACAAATTAAAGGTGTGGTGGAGTTACAATCACTGCAGCTGAATAATGCAGATCTGTTTGAGCAAAGTCTCTGTATTTTCATATAACATCTACAGCAAAGAGTCTTTTTCACTCACTTTCACCATTCTTATGCAGAATTTCTTTCTTTCTTTCTTTCTTTCTTTCTTTCTTTCTTTCTAAGCTTGAATAAGACTGGTGAGTTTCTTCTTGCAATAACAAACATGCTCTATTTTCTATTATTTTGGATTTTGGATTTATTTTGGATTTATTTAGAAAACTAGTCTGTAGTTGGAACTGGCATCATAAAGACAAAGGATTATAGGAAGTAAAAGCTTAGCAGACACTCACAGCCACAAATACAGCAACTCTAGATGCCTCATTCGCTGCTTAACCAGTAAAACACAGTAAACTCTCCTGGCCAGCCTGCCTTATCTGCTACATAAAATCCCTCATAAAATAAAAACACATATTCTCTGAGCTTTCCTCTGTGAAAATTAAAACTTTATTCTCCTGCTTTGTGGCGTCTATGATTCTTATATTAAAATGTAAAAATGTATGTGGATGTTTTGAATTGAATTTTATTTTATTTGTATAGCACCATTAACATTGTCACAAAGCAGCTTTACAGAACTCTGGATGTAGCTTTAGATCCCTAATGAGCAAGCCACCGGCGACGGTGGCAAGGAAAAACTCTCTCAGATGATGTGAGGACAAAACCTTGAGCAGAACCAGACACAAGAGGGAACCCATCATTCTCTGGGTGACTGAATAGAGGGATTATAAGTAATGAGAATATAAATTGTGGGATTATAAAGTCACGCCCACCAAGAGGGCAGTGCCATAGACCTGTGAAATGTGAAAGTGCGTAAACAGCACAGCCTTAATGACCATAAATTTAAAAAAAAATAAAGTGTCCCAGCTGACAATCCTGTTGGGATTTTGAGGTTGTGTTTGAAAATAAGCATCTTTCATAAACTCCCTAATGAATGTATTGTATATTCATATATCAATCTATTGGTAGAAGTGTTTTCAAAAGCTCAACTTTTGCTGTTCTGATGAAATGCTGCATCTAAGGATATGGATGATGTCCACCAAGCGCTAGAAAAGCTGAGGGGACTGTCGCAGGAGGAGCGGACCGAGGCAGGGATGCTGCGCTCCAGAATAGATGAGCAGTCCAGCCTGATCTGCTTGTTGAAGCAGCGGGCCGATGAGACGCTACTTCGCTGTCAGGCTCTGGAGCGGGTCAACACCGAGCTGCAGAACCTGCGAGTCAGCATGCAGACGGAGCTGCAGCATGAACGGGAGAAATCCGAGCAGCTGGAACAGAGGTTCATGGACCTAGCCTCCAATCACAGAGAGCTGATCAACTTCAAGGATGAATACAAGCGGAAGAATGCTGAGCTGATGAAGGAGAACAAGAGACTACGAGAGGAGAATGAAAAGCTGTTCAGCAAAGAGCTGCAGGAGAAAGAGGAGACCATTTGCAAACTCTCCCAAGAGTTGAACAACCTCAATGACAAACACAGACACTCAGAAAAAGAATCCCAGTAAGCAGATCAGTCCCAGATGTCATTTCCAGCAAAAGTTATAATTTTGGCTGTCATGTAAAGCATCTTTCACACTTGTTTTTTTTTTCTTCACTATCTTCACTATTTTTATAATCTTTTTATAAACAGCGACAAAGCAACGGTTTTCCAGATGAAATTTAAGGAGTTGATGGATCTCCATCAGAATAAAGAGGCTTCTTTGCAAGATAAACTGCACAACACTCAGAAAGAGCTAAAGAATACAGTGGACATGCATGCAGGTAGAGTTGTCTTTGGCTCAGTTTCGTATATCTGCATTTCTTCACCTTTTCTCAGTTTATATTCTGTTTCTGTTTTTCAGAAGTGGTTTTAAAACTTAGGCAAAGTCAGGAAAGAGAGACATTGAAAGAAACAGAGGCAGAAGAGAGGTTTGAAGCACTTACGAAGGAGAAGGATGAACTACTGGAGCTATCCATGCAAAGAGGGAAAATTATACAGGCAAGTCGTATCTTTCTGCAAAAATCATGTAAAATGTGATACATGCAAAAGAGAAACATATTTCCATTCAGGAAAACCTGTAGTTTACTGGTAGAAAATTTCACCATGTGAAGGTTCTCCCAGGTTCCCAATCATCAGGGTCCAAGCAACTTTTGTAAGTAGGGCCAAATTTGCAATTATTAATTACTTTACAAAGCCTCGTATTTATGAATGTCCACCAGCTTCAAAAAGCATATCAGTCCATCATAGTTTGAGTTTCAGTTATTCCAACCAGACAGACCCCACAACTGACAGAAACACTGCATTAAAAGTATAAAGTATACTAATTTTCAGACACTTTAGATTGTGGTGAGCTAAAGGAAAATTAAATGTACCCAATACACTTGCACCCAGGTGCAAATCTCAGGTGCAAAAGAAATGTTGTAACAAATCATAACAAAGAAGGTCAAAGGCTTGACAGCACCAAATATTTTCAGGGCTGTTACTATGGTAGCAGTAACTGTCAACGCAAAAGGTAGGCCGAATCCCAAAGTGCTCCTTACCTTGTACATATACACTCTCTACATACAGTCGGGTGTAACATAATTGCTTTGTAGTTTAGAACCCTATGTAGTGCATTATGTGTCCACAAATTAAAGGTGTGGTGGAGTTACAATCACTGCAGCTGAATAATGCAGATCTGTTTGAGCAAAGTCTCTGTATTTTCATATAACATCTACAGCAAAGAGTCTTTTTCACTCACTTTCACCATTCTTATGCAGAATTTCTTTCTTTCTTTCTTTCTTTCTTTCTTTCTTTCTTTCTAAGCTTGAATAAGACTGGTGAGTTTCTTCTTGCAATAACAAACATGCTCTATTTTCTATTATTTTGGATTTTGGATTTATTTTGGATTTATTTAGAAAACTAGTCTGTAGTTGGAACTGGCATCATAAAGACAAAGGATTATAGGAAGTAAAAGCTTAGCAGACACTCACAGCCACAAATACAGCAACTCTAGATGCCTCATTCGCTGCTTAACCAGTAAAACACAGTAAACTCTCCTGGCCAGCCTGCCTTATCTGCTACATAAAATCCCTCATAAAATAAAAACACATATTCTCTGAGCTTTCCTCTGTGAAAATTAAAACTTTATTCTCCTGCTTTGTGGCGTCTATGATTCTTATATTAAAATGTAAAAATGTATGTGGATGTTTTGAATTGAATTTTATTTTATTTGTATAGCACCATTAACATTGTCACAAAGCAGCTTTACAGAACTCTGGATGTAGCTTTAGATCCCTAATGAGCAAGCCACCGGCGACGGTGGCAAGGAAAAACTCTCTCAGATGATGTGAGGACAAAACCTTGAGCAGAACCAGACACAAGAGGGAACCCATCATTCTCTGGGTGACTGAATAGAGGGATTATAAGTAATGAGAATATAAATTGTGGGATTATAAAGTCACGCCCACCAAGAGGGCAGTGCCATAGACCTGTGAAATGTGAAAGTGCGTAAACAGCACAGCCTTAATGACCATAAATTTAAAAAAAAATAAAGTGTCCCAGCTGACAATCCTGTTGGGATTTTGAGGTTGTGTTTGAAAATAAGCATCTTTCATAAACTCCCTAATGAATGTATTGTATATTCATATATCAATCTATTGGTAAAAGTGTTTTCAATATGAAGCAATTTAGGATTCACCTTGTGAAAAAAAGCACTTTTTCTAATATAATGTACTTTTAATCCGCCCATTTTGCCTTGTCAGTAATTTGAAACTTGATTGACATGCTGGTAAACCAATCAGCGACAACCAGTCAATGCTGCAGCTGTACCAACCATTTCTGTTTTAAGGATTTATAGTCATTATTTTTTCCAGATTTATAATTCTATTTTCTGTTAATTATTTAGTTTTTATTTGTTATTATTATTATTATTATTATTATTATTATTATTATTATTATTATTATTATTATTATTATTGACTTTTGATTTATTTTTTATTTGTTTTTATGTTTTGAATTTTTATGTTTTGATTTCTAAAATTGCTTTTGATGATTTCTAAAAGTGCTTTTTAAATTGCAAGTACCAGTTAAAAAAAAAAAAACCTGTAGGAGTCTCTTGTAGGACAGTTTAGTGTTAGGTTCTAACACTAGAAACTAATGTTAGTTTTATTCTACAGAAATAAAATGCTATTAAATTTGGTTACACTATTTTACAGGATAAACAAGAGGAAATTCAAGAGTTAGAAAAGAAGAAGAAGGAGGCAGAAAATGCTAGACAGGAAGCAGAGGACAAGTATGAATTCAATACATAGACATTTCATTCAGTCATGTATCAGTACCACCACTGCAGTAATGTTTTCAGTAATAACCTTTAGTGTAATATGTGTTTTGTTTTTTTTTTTTTCAGGTTTGAAAGGCAAGCTGCTGCAGTGAATGCGGAACTGAGAGTAAAGCAGCTTCAGCATGCTCTCGAGAAAGCAGAGCAGACGTGCACTGATCTGAAGAAGGTCTGCTACTTTCACAAGAGTGAAACAGCTGTGAAAAGTTTTATCTCTTGATCTGTCAAAAGGGGGGAAAATATTCTCTGTCAGAATGGTACATGTGTCGTTACATGCTCTGTGTTGTAAATTTGTATCATGTTACACTTTTTTCAGGAGTTCGAGGCATATAAAAAGTACAGCAGTGACTTGCTGGCACAGGAAAAGGAGTTAAATGCCAAACTTCGCCACATGATCAGCTGAGCTCCCTGTGCAGCCACATCTTTCTAAACTTATCCATTTTTTTCTGTCATGAAAGCGTGTGTGTGTGTGCGTGCGTGCGTGTGTGCTTGCACGCGCGTGTGTGTGTGTGTGTGTGTGTGTGTGAGAGAGATTGAGAGAGAGAGAGAGAGAGAGAGAGGATGATAAAAGAGGAAGATCTCTGTAAAAGCAGTATGAACACTGATGAGTCCTGATGAAAGAAGACTAACTGTTAACCTCCACTAGAGGGCAATAACACTGTTTGTTCAACAGTTATGTGTTTAGGTAACAGTTTAGGTAAAGCCTTATATGTGTTTAAGCTACCAAATAATAAGCCTAACATCAGTTTGCCATTTAGAAAAGTCATATGGTGCAGATCAAATGACAAACGCACACACTGACTAAACTTCAGGCAAAGTCTGATGAAGAGTTAGAAAAGGCTGAGTTTAGGGGAGAATATAAGGAGAGTAGGTAGCTGGCTTATTAATTCAGTAAACTGTGTTTTTCAGATGGGGGTGGAGTTTTTTTTTTTTATCGGTGGTTATATTTTCTGGATAGTCATAGCATGAATAAAATTAATTCATTAATTCATGTTCAGTGGTCAACTGGTCAGGGTCAGGTTGGATCTGGAACCTATCCCAGATACACTGAGCACAAGGCAGGAATTCACCTTAGATTGGATACTAGTCAATCATAGGGCATCATGCATATGCCCACACACACACACGCACACACACACACACACACACACACACATTTGCACACTCTGTCACACCTAGGGGCAATTTAGAGTTGCCATTCCAGCTACTAGCATGTTTGTTAGGAGGTGGGATGAAACCAGAGAACCCAGAGTAAACTGATCACAGGGAAGACATGCGAAACAGATCAAATTGGGAACACTAGAGGTGGTGGCAACGCTACCTGTTGAAGTGCATAAACTATATTAAATAAAATGTGTTAAAATCTTTTATGTCTTAGAGTTACACTTGGGAATACAATGTAACACTCAATACTGAATTTTCACATTCAGTAATTAGTATTAATCATAATTATTGTAATTATACTCTTCGTGGAAAACAGCCATACTTGTGTCAGCCTGTGGTCAGGTATGTTTAGCAGAAACAAGTGAACGTGTTTAAGCAGATGATAACAGTACTCTCCTGCTGTATGGAAAAAAAGCATTGTTTAAAGACTGTAGTCCAGCTTAGTAATTTCAGGGTCATTTCCAGTCTAATACCTAGGCTGGTAGCTCTACAGAAAGCCACACCGTGCTCATTTTGTCTTAAAGTTTATGTTTTATGATGTGGAACATCTGGATGCATTCACAGCATTCAAACTTTTGCTCAGCATCCCAATAAGGATTATATTGCCTTCTTGTTATTCATACACATTAATTTTGAACTTTTAATGTTGTTTTATGCTCTCAGTGTTTTATTATTTATGACCCCAACAGAAATAGTATAGTTAAATGTCAAAATGGGCAAAAAAAAAGAGAAAATATATGTATGTGTCAGTCATTATTCATTGTTTTTAGTAAGCACTGCATCTGTTTTATGTGTATATACCACGTACTATGCTATCATCCTTTTTGACTACCTCCTGCATTCGTTTTTCTTTCTTTTTTTTTTCTGTGTTAGTGACTGGCACACCTGCAGCTCAGTTATTTACTACCAGACCCCTTTCAAAGTGTTTTCTCAGTATTCCAACAATGTGTTGAAAAGCCACCAGCAAGGTGTGTAATCCTGTGCTTTCTTAGGAGCATAAGTGTGCAGCAGTTGTTGCTGTTGAATATATTGCCTCAAGTTCAGGCAGGTTTGTCTCTGCAGCATGATTGGCTTTGCAGCCTGCCCTTTACACCCTTGACCTCTCACTGGTCACTCTGAATCATCAACTCCACCTAACCTCTGTGGCCACCTGTTCCTCAAGAATTGCATAGATTTCCCTGACATTTGAATTAGTGAAACTGTTTAGGCTTTCTTTAATTGATAATGCACATGGCATGAATGCATTTCTCCTGTTTTTGATGCTATGTGTGGTTCTCCTGATTTCGGTATAACAGCTTGTATTGTAACAGATAATATAATAGTATAATAGATTATATTCATTAGTGTGTGCCTGTTTTAATGGAAATTGGGAAAACAATGAGCAATGATCAAGCGCAAAAATAAAAGAAGGATTTGCATTCCTTAAGCTATAAATGCTTTGATATGATTTGGTACACTGGCAGGCATTTCACATCTGAGTTGTGGTTATGCTGGGCCTTTGTCAATGCATGTATTATCAGCATGAAGTGCTGACAACTGAGTTATGGTCTGTTTGTCTCTGATTGTATAATATTAGAAATGCAGATTCCAAGGAAAACCTTCATATTTCACACGCCTTGCAGCGTCTTCATAACTGCTCTGTCTTTCCTGTATGATGTGATGCTGTTGAAGAAGTAGCTTACATTCCAATACCTGTGTCTGTTGTACTTCAAAACCTAGCATGGTATATACCCGTGTATTAATACAATTAAAAGGCAGATATGATTGATAATAAAAATATAGCAGATTTCTTGTGATTAAAGCATGCATAAAACATACGGTTACCTGAGAAACAAATATTCGATAGGAAAAAAAGGTATAGGGGAAAATGCAGTGTGGAAAATGTGCATAAAATTCTCTGATAGACAATGAAAAGTATGAGTGCAGGAACATGGAGTGGGTTCATGTCTATACTTGACTTAAGAGTAAATTTCCTGATGCTAAAGGGCTGGGCTGTGTATGATTCATCTGGTTTACACTGAGCACTGAGGCTATAGAGGTTCTCTAGTATGTCAATATATTCTTCGTAATTTTCACTGAAAATCTCTTCTGAAGTTGCAATTGCAACCTTTGCAAAGTAACATCTTAGGATGCGTCTCTGGAATGTGACAAAAAATAAGGCCCCTCCTTTCTTAGGGATTTTTGGCTCGCGTGATTCAGGGAGGAGCATTCCATAGTGTCAGCTCTGCATGTCTGTACCCTGCAGGGATCAGAGCATACAGCTTGGTCTCCTGGCGCATCAGGGTCTGGTTGCCTCCACAGTTTTCCCCAGACATGCAACTACTTGTATCATACCTGCACACAGGTCACAAGTCAGCCACACACACACCCACTCAGTCACTTTTTCTTTGTGCGCAACAGAATATCATTACTGTGCCAAGAACAGGTGACCTTTCAGAAGCCTCCATCTAGAGAACTGCAGTGGGTTCCAAAAGTCTGAGACCACAGTGAAAATGCTTCTGTGAAAATATTTCAGTCTTTTCTAGTTTAATACAACAATTTTTCACTACGATACAAATTATGTTGTAAGCACAACCTGAACGAAAAGTAGAAACTTTGAAATATTTATATGAATTTCAGAATTTCTCAGTATTTGATATGTCCCCCTCTTGCTTTTATGACAATGGAGCTGGCATGGACTCCACTAGTTTGTCTAAAACCTGAAGATCCAGTCAGATCCAGAGTATTCCCATATGGAGCCCCTAAGGGGACATGGTGATGGAAAAAAATATGGGACGAGAGTAAAATTATAATTCGACGTTTGCGTTCCCCGAGAAACTTTGCGGTCGCTCACAAATCTTTTGCAATCCCCCGGAGAAACTTTGTGTTCTCTCACAATTTTTTTGCATTCTCTGGCAAAGATATTTGTGTTCTCTCACGAGAACTAGCTTTGTGAGAGAATGCAAAAAAATTGCGAGAGAACGCAAATATCTTTGCGAGAGAACACAAAATAATTGCGAGAGAATGCAAAGTTTCTCGGGGAACCACGAAAGTTTTGTGACCAAACACAATGTTTTTCAGGGGAACACAAAAGTTTTGTGAGCGAACTCAAAAGCATTGAAATATAAATTTTCCTCCCATCACCATGTGGAAAACCCCTTAGGGGCTCCGTATTCACATACTTTAGTGGAAAGGAAAATATCAAGGAATATGTGACCTCTTTTCGGACTTAACTTTTAGGACGTAAAGTGGTCTCGGACTTTTGTGAATAAATTTTTTTTATTGGTTTCCCATAAACAATAACAACCAATAGCGACAGCAACCCAAAAACACAAACAAACAACAACAAAAAAAAATTAACTATTTAAATTATATACATATATAAAATGAGAGGGAGGGGGACCGCACATAACATACACAAGAAACATAATTAAATTTCAAATACAAAACAAATTAAGCCAAAGACACAACATTCATTAATGTACAAGGTTCCTAACTAAGCTAACAGCAACTGTCCAGTTATGAATTGTAGATGGTTTGGTCTTATGAAACCTGGATTTAGCCCATTCCACGATAAGCACGTCCAAAAAATAAGAACACCAACTTGATAAAAGGGAAATATCTGGTTCAAACCAACCTTTCAAAATTGACTTCTTCGCAGTTGTCAAAGCTGCTAATAACACATTTTTTGGTGGAAGTTAAGACTAATATTAGAATCAGTAAAATCAGACCCGGACATAAAGAAATATCCACCATGAAAAGTTCAGAGAGTAGTCTCAGACTTTGTCAGCCACAGCATATGTGGACATCTGACCATCACACCTATATGTAGGTTTTCCCCCAAACTGTTGCCACAAAGTTTAAAGCACACAATTGTCGAGAATATCATTGTATGCTGTAGCTTTAACGATTTCCTTTCACTGGAAACAAAGGGCCCAAAACGGTTCCAGCATGACAGTACCACTGTGCACAAAGCAAGGTCCATAAAGACATGCTTTGCCAAGGTTGGAGTGGAAGACCTCGAGTGGCCTGTACAGAGAAGAAGTGTGTCCGAGCAGAGCCCTGACCTCAACGCCACTGAACACCTTTGGGATGAACTGGAATGCCAACTGCACCCCAGGCCTCCTCGCCTGACATCAGTGTCTGACCTCATTAATGCCTCACTAAATCTGGAGTGGGATGTTCAAAAGGCACATATGGGTGTCATGGTCACGTGATTGCAGACATACTTTGGCTATATAGTGTGTGTTAATCTAGAAACGTCCAGAGAATTAAAATATATTTATAAAATGCTATTCATGTAATTGTATACTACAGTGTTAATTTTTCCTCTTCCTATCCATCTATCTCAATGCACTTACATTTTTAATTCATTTTCAAATGCACTTCAATAAAAATCCCGAACCACATTCTGTCAAAAAATAATCAGACCATGAAACAAGCATGAACACCTGCATGTAGTAAGATTAACTGCTCCTGGCCTTCAGACCAAACCAGAACATGTACAGTCAAATTATCATTGTAATAAAACTTTCCATTTGTGTTCAAAACCAAAAATTAATCAGAGTTTAGAACAGAACGAGAACACCGGTCCAGGTATTTACCCCTATAAAGATCAACATAGTTTAACATTTGCAAATTCATGGGACTTGATTCATATGAAGAGTTATGATAGTTAAGGTTACAGCTATGCACAAGGTTACAATTTCTACCTTTTCTCCTATGTGAAATAGAAATAAAGCCACATTATCCTTGCTTGTTTGAATTCATAAATATTTTTTCATGAGATCAGGTCTGAAAAGAGTCATCTAGAGAAAGTATATTACACAACAAAATATGAAAATATGTTTGTTCCAGTTGTATTTAAATAAACACTTTAAGTGTCAATACATTATTGTAGTGTTCATTCAACACTGGGGATTTTGTTGAGTTTGGATATTAGAGCTATTACATGAAGATTAACCATGAAAATGAGCTCATTATATAATATGCTGTAATTAAACGTACTACCGTACTGTCATTTTCAAGAGTTCAAGTCTGCTACAAATAAACATCATGACATCACTGAATTGCAGGTTATGTACCAAACCCTGCAGTATCCCATTCTACACTCCAGAAAGGCTTCATAAATACAAAATGTGATTTCCCCTCCCCCTCCTAAATGACCTCAGTACATATAAATGACATACTGTATATCGTCTACGTATCTGATGTATTTAAGAAACATTGTCTACTGTGCAAAGCTATAGACAAAGTCCGTGTTTCAACCTCTCCTCTTCTCCCCTCCTCCATAGCCAGGGGCTGAGTGGGAGTTCTGAAAGAGCCAATGTGGAGATCCCTCCTCTCTTTAAAAGAAGGACAGAAAGCAGCAGGATCTTATTCACCAGCCCAGCTTTAGGATGCCCACTACTGCAGCACACTCACAACAGTGACTGGAACTGATGCTGGAGTTGATCTACACACACGTGGCTTTCACATAGGGACACAAAACACACCTGGACAGATAATCCTGATCAAGGAGCTTTGCAGACAAGAGAGAGTGGGTAACTGCATTTACAATAATACTATTATAATAATAATACAAGTGCTTATCATATCATAATTGTTAAGTGCCTTGTAAGCTCAGAGCTTATCTTGTTTTGGAAGTTGAAGTGTAGAACTTTTTCTCTTTTATTGTAGAGATTGTTGTAATTTACACGCTTTACTACAGTGCTATGTGTCTTGCCTTGAATGCCAAAGTGATACCATAGAAACCCATGTCAAGACAATGAGAGATGTTTGTGCAGCATTTTCTCCCTTTTTTCTGTATTTTTATACTGTTCCTATACTCTATACTGTTTCCCTAAAATAATAATAATAATAATAAGAAGAAGAAGAAGAAGAAGAATATTTAATATTTAATAATAAGAAGAATATTTACATAGCTCTATTTCCTGTTGATTTTACATATAAAATATTGAACTTCAGCTATAAATACTATAAATCTGTGAGAATTATTTTAAAAATTATTAAAATTAAAATTACATTTAATATATTTAACTATGAGCAGCCCAGGTTAGACAAGAACATTGTTAATCTGATTTTAAAAACATAAAATATTGGGCAATATTGTTTCAAGAGATCTTGTGCACTTCACTCAGCTGAGCTGCAAGTGATTCTGAGGATTAACTGTAGGCCTGCATCAGTTGAGTGAAGTGCTCAGGATAGGCTATATTGCTTGTATAGATCATCAAAATATACCAGAGCTAAAAGATTTAGAGCTTTAAGCATCATAAGCAGGATGCTGGAGTCAATGCTGAACTTAATCAGCATCCATTGAATAAGACTGGCATAAAATGCTTTCTGAGGATAAGGTAAGGATGCAAGCTGCCGCATTTAAGAAAAAGCATATATTAGTGTCGAGTCAAGTGGATTTTCTTGTCATTGCTGCATATATCCTGGAATGAATACACTGGAATGAAATGCTATTTCTTTAGGACCATGGGGCAACACCCAGTAATACAGCAGCATGGTGCACAGGACAACATAAAGTGCCAATACACAACAGTGTAAGATGAGCACTGGAAATACAATAAATACATAAAGGAATGCAGAACAGCACAATATCAAATGAGTTTATTATTGTTTAGATTGGTTAATTAATGGTTAGAATGATTTCAATAGCAATGATACACTAGGAAACCTGCCCTAGTAGCAGTATAATGGGGAGAAAGTGTCCACTAGCAGCAAATTTGATGGAAAAGTGTCCCATAGCAGCATAATAAGCATTTTCTCTAATTATGTAAAACAGGCCACAAGATAATACTTATCATTTAAAAGTGCAGGTATGCAGTGATGGTCAAAGGGGTGTGAGATCATTCTAGGATGGATGTTGGGAAAGGATCAGATTAGTCCCAGTAACATGTAGAGTTAGTCTGTCTCATCTTGCCTATGACAGTAATGATATGATGATATGCTGTTTCAGATAACTTGTACACTGGAACAAGGATAAACCAGTCTCTGGGGTTCCACCAATTCTACACCATTCTGTGTAACTTTTGGTTTCACAGAATGGCAATCATGCTGAATGGTGAAAACATCCACGTGATTGCAGACAGATTTAGTATGCAAAAGGGATTTTCTATTCCTACAGACTTTTATGTTTTGACACAGTCTTTGATCATGGATAGCCATGTTTCTAAACCTAGCTAATAAATATAATTGGGTATTATCAGAGAAGTGAAAACCAACATTAGGTTTGCAAATTATATGTTCAAGGGGTTTGTATAGAGAAAGAATATTACAGGGTGATGTGTGACACCATATTTCACTTTTATAGGCTAAGAAGAATCTCCATTAGTACTAAAAATAAATCTGGTAATAGTCTGTAAAGTAAGGTATAAACAAGGCAAAAACTTGTGTGTCTAAACTGAGCATGTTTTCTTGCCTGACCATTAAAATATTATGGCCACTTATGCTATCCACAAGTAAATATTCCCTTAATGAGTCAGTATGATTTTGAAACTGATTAATGTATGGACTGAACAGTTTATGCTGTTGCAGGAGCGTGAGCCATGGGTCAGTGGCTGAGCTGGCTCCTCTTGCTGATAGGACTGCTGGGGGTCTGTACACAGGATTATCACGAGGAAAGGACAGGAGAGAAGAGGACCAGGGTTAATGGTCAAACAACAAACTTCCTGAAATATAATGGAGGTAAGACATATGATAAAAGCATAGACATGCCTTCTGTTGTGTAATATGGTTGTCTTTTCAATGTGGGTATAGCTTTTAGATTGCCAGCTGAAATTAATTAAGAGGAAGTACTAATTATATTTTAAAACATATTGTCAAAGACTGACAGTAATGTACTCTTCCTGATGCATTTGATGTTTAATGTTAATTATTTTTGTCATTCAAAAGAAATCTGCAGAACATAAAAAATGAAAGATCTGCACATCCAATTTTATGTATAAAATATCCATCCAGTAATGCCAATTTTTTTGAGGTCCACAATCTATTTTATCAGGTTATTGTAAATTATAGAATTGAGAATTTAATTATTTAATTAAATATGTGTATTATATTTACTTAAAAAATCAGTTGTTCTTGAAATGTATGCAGAATGAACAATTTATTCTAGAAAAAGGTGTTACATATAATAATTAATAACATAACTTTTCGAGTGTCTACAACTTAACTAAAAAAGATGAGCAGCAGCTTCTTTCCCCAAACATCTGTTGGTTACCATAAAACCCTGCATATATGCATGCTCCAGTTTCTAGTGCGGCTGGCTTGACCATGCTTGTAGAGTCCTGTGAGATGTAAACATAATGGGCGATTAAGTGCACGCGAAACCAGAAGTGTTCTCCTCATCTGCTCTGCGGTCAGAACCAATAAAGAGAACCAGATAAACACTGCTGATTGGGTCTTGATTGGGTCTTGGAATGCAAATTTTCACATTTTGCCACTACGTTGTCAAGAGGTCACTGTTTCCTATATATTTTGACAACTGGAGATGCTATGTAAAAGGTGGGGGGAAAAAAAGAAACCTACCAAGGCCCGGACCTCTGTGTCCTCATAGTCATGCTAGTTATGGCCATGTGTTTGCCTATCCATAATGGGTTTCTCTGCTTTACTGAACGGTGTTAAATCATGGTAAGTGCCAAGCTAAGGGTTAAAAAAAAATGGCGCTGCGAAAATAATCCAAAAGTTTCATTTAGGTAACAGGTGAGGGAACAAGAGAGAATAATGTACTGTATCTATTGTTACAGCAGCCATCTTGGATGAAGACTGTGGTCTTGAACTGGCCTTCCTTGTGGACAGCTCAGAGAGTGCCAAGGGCCATCACCAGCAGGAGAAGAAGTTTGCTATGGACATTGTGGATGGTCTGCAGAGCATCCGTTTGAACACTGGGCGCAAAGTGAGCTGGAGAGTGTCATTGCTGCAGTACAGCAGTCATGTCATCATTGAGCAAACGTTCAAACAATGGAGGGGCACTGAGAACTTCAAAAGCAGCATCGCTCCCATGGGCTATATTGGCCATGGCACCTATACTACCTACGCTATTACCAACATGACGAAGATCTTTTCCGAGGAGTCCAAAGCAGATGGCATCAAAATCGCACTGCTTCTTACAGATGGAGTCTCCCATCCAAGGAATCCTGACATCTTCTCAGCTGTAGCTGATGCCAAGAACCATGGAGTGAAGTTTTTCACCATCGGCATCACGCACACCGCCAATGAGCCTACCAACATTGCCCGTCTGAGGCTGCTAGCCAGCACACCCCCCTCCCGCTTCCTTCATAACCTTCAGGATATACACATCACTGAGAAGATCCTTACTGAGATTGTATGTATGATGCCACTTTTCAAACCTTTCTTTCTTTTCAGACAGGACTGTCAAAGGAGAATAACAGAATGCCTTGTAGTAGTGGGTATGATAGTGTTTGATGGAGTGCATTACAGACGATGTAATGTGATATTTCAGAAGACATTGTCATCAAGTGTCATCAAGAGTAGACATGTGCATGGTGTGTGCTACATTTCACATTAATCTTTAAAGTTTACAAAGAGTAAAGGAACACTGGGAACTCTTTAAGCCCAGGAATTAGCCATACGGTTCCTAAAACAAATTTGTCAGAACTTTATTTCTACTACATTCAGTAGGCTGTCCACATATACGTTTATTGTGAATAAGCTCTAACATTAAACTCATTAAACTCAAATGTGTCATTTTAGCCTGGCAGAATTCTGAACACCCTCAGACACAATTTGTCTGCGGTTTGCATTTGATTTGTACAGATGCACAAAATGTTAGCTATCCTTGTGTTTGCAGTAAACAGTTCTCCTGTCATTCTTTCTTCTTTGGTATTCCCCCAAATCATACTTAAACTGTCAGCACTTGTCATAAAGTTGTTGTGATCCCCTTGGCATTCCTCTTCGTTGGATTACCCTGCAGATGTTTGGTGTATTGACTTTTTTCTCGTGCATGACCCATTATTTCTTTATAATTGCAGTTTCTTCTTAAAGGAAAAACAGGACAAATCAGAGCTTTAAATGGGGCCATACCAGTTAAAGCATTTTAATGTAGTTTCACTATCCAGTCTTTTGTCAATGTGATGTGAGCTGAAACCGGAGTAATACGTTGTATAGGTATATGTTATTACATATAATATTTTGGGCTTCTAACATTATTTGTAACCTTGCAATGGTAGAAATATGTCTTACACTGTACATACTGTTACAAGATAGTAGCGCTAGTAGGAGCTTCTGGAATTTACACTCGCATTAATCACCTGCTGAAATTGTTTGGATTATTTTCCGTTGTCTTTTGGACTGTATCATAACTCAAAGCATGTTTTATGTAATTGAGAGACTTTTCTTGTTTTCTTTTGCCCCCTCACAGGCTCAACTAGCAGAAGATGGGGTACGTAATACTTTGCCTATTTTTGAATGATTCTCTATTGACGTACTGTTTCATTTATATAATTTACACATTTTCAAACCACTTTTTTTTCTCTTTTAAAGTGCCCTGTGTCTCAGAAATGTGCATGTGAGAAGGGTGAGAGAGGACCTAGTGGCCCAGCAGTGAGTATTTTCACTTCTAAACTTAGGAACAAAATATAGATTGTAAGGCAAGGTTCAAACAATTGAAATAATAATTTCTTGCTTTGTGAGAATGGGGATAATTTTTTGTTCTGCTGTTACTTCCATATCTTTAGCTTCCTTAGAACCAGAACATAAAATATTGCACACTATTACAGAAGAGAATGTATTTGCTCCGAGTGTGTGTTCACGGTGTGTGTGTTCACTACTGTGTGTGTGCACTTGGATGGGTTAAATGCAGAGCACAAATTCCGAGTATAGGTCACCATACTTGGCACAAGTCACTTCACTTTATTTGTATGAATGTATTTAATTTTTTTCCCCCAATATGTAGAATCCTTTCCAAGTTGTTAGTGGAAGGTCATTCAAAGCAGCACACAATATTTATACAAAACATAAATAAAAGACATATCCATATCCTGGCATTGGTATAGCTCACAGTCATTTAACATTGTACAGAAAAAAAAATTGATTTTTTTTTTTTTTTTGCAAAAAACATTTGTGCTCTATTACCTATAGATAAGACTTAAAATCTAACAGGAAGAACCTACCTTTTTGAACTACCTTTAGAAATATGGTTTAAAGAATATTTGTGATAAGGAAGCAACAATATACCAAAACGGATGTGCTGAAGATCCTGCAAGTCAAGGTTTCACTGGTTCTGTACAAGCAGTTGTAAGCATGTTATTCTCAAAACAGTATGGACACTGGTGAGGGTCCTATTAAACATCCTCCACTCCTCTAAACTGCCCTTTTGTTCAGTCATAAACAACACCAAGAACTGTCATTCCCCAACTTTTATTCCCTGACCACAGCCACAGGGTGAGGAAGATATTTGCATGAAGCTTTCAATATAGTGGAGGTTGAAAATGATCCATTCCCCTCGAAGTGACAGGAGATCACAGGGTGGGTAATGTGTGAGTTGTAGACGTCTGCCAGCAAACTCCTCATCATTATCCAGGTGCTTTCACTTCATGAAGATTCCAAACATTCTAACCTCAGTAATTGCTCTCATTAGTTTAAAGGCTACAGATCAACCTTCTGCCAAAAGAAACACCTCGAGTGGGATATGTAGCCTACACACACACACATACACACACTCACAAAACCACAGAGTCACCTCTATAACTCGTTGCTTTTATTCTCTCTCTCTCTTTTTTTTTTACTGCCCACAGGGACAGTATGTGTCAGTTTCCCATTCTTTTCTTTAGTTGTCCATAGCTACACAACTATACAAGATCTCTTCTCTCTGCTTCTGGCATTATTTCAGTCAGACAGATGAGGTCACTGGCTTTTTCACTCATTTAGCAGAAACATATGTAATGTCTGCACTGCCTTCCACTAACACAGATCTTCTAAATAATTTCACAGGGAAAGAAAGGTCGCCCAGGTGACGATGGAGCCCATGGGCCTAAAGGTCAAAAGGTCAGATCTCCCCTATCAACATATGTCTCTGTGTCATATTTGCTGATGTACGTGTATGCATGTAAAGGCAAAAGGACGATTTCCTTAAATCGATGCATAGCATGCATTCCTCAGAATAGAAGTGACGCAAATTGTGTCAGAAAATAAATTCTCATGTAATATATGGACTGCTGCTGGATCTAACAGACAAGTCAACTCAAGTCAATTTTTGCCATTCAATTCATATTCAGGTAACATAGAGTAAAGATATATAGGAACATATTACACCATACAGTACTGTGCAAAAGTCTAAGGCACATGCAAAGAAATGCTGTAGAGCAAAGATGCCATCAAAAAAAAAAAAAGAAATTAAATGTTTCTACATTTTAAAAAAAAATACTATAAAGAGCAGTAAACAGTAATAAATGTAACAAAGTCAATATTTGGTGTGACGATCCTTCGCTTTAAAAAAAAATAGTAGTCTCGGGTACAATTTGTGCAGTTTTATAGGGAAAGTAGCTGGTAGGTTTTACTGAGCATCTTGCAGAACCAGCCACAGTTGTATCTGGAGACTTTGACTGTCACACTTGCTTCTTATTTTTGCAGGAAATTCCACCAGCCTTCGTTTTTGTTTTTTGTCTGAAAAGTGGTCTCTTATGTAATATGCTGCTTTCTTTACTGACATACAAACATTTTTCTGTAATATTTAATTTTGTGCTGGAAAACTAATGTTTGGAAATCTAAAATGTTTTTGTACTGACTCGATAATGTAGAAGTCATAAAATAAAAATCTAAAACAAAGTTTGTACTAAAAAAAAATAGGGTGCTTAAGACTTTCACACAGTACTGTACAAGACAGTGTTTGTGCACAGGGCTACATGAATGTAAGACAAATGTAAGTCTTAAAAATCTTAAAATCTTAATTTTAGTAAGTGAGTAACTTATTATCCTATCCTTCCAGGGTGAAGGTGGGTTGAGTGGACTTCCGGGTCGTGATGGCTCAGAGGTGAGTATGCAAAAAAGTGTCAGGATGAGTCTGGACTGGCTCAGAAAACACTTCTGCCGAGCAGCACAGTCTCACTGATTTTCATCAGCATTTCCATTAGCTGATGTAATGTAGCGTTTATAAGAAGCCAACTAACTAATCCAGAATATTGGCTATTAAACATCTTTCTTTCTTTCTTTCGTAATTGTAGGGTAAACCTGGCGACAAAGGAGAAAAGGTATGCCTGTCATTTTAATTTATTTTTATTGACCCCTTATTCTCTTAGGACAGGTCCAGATTCACATTCCTCACTCTTGTAACAGTTTATTTTTTCTACTGGTTTCAATGTAGTTACAGAACAATTAATAATACTTAATGAGTAATAAGGTCTAAGATGAATGCTACAATATTAACCTGAGACTTTAAGGGTTTAATGTTATGTGTTTATATACAACTGTTTCACATAGTCTCATCTGTCTGCAGGGAGACAGAGGTGAATGTGGCACACCAGGAATCAAGGGTGACAGGGTGGGTATAAATATGGAGGTTTATTGTGTTACTTTTTCATAGTATTATACATTTTGAAATTACTATTTTAGTACAGTCTGTCAGTTGTTTCTTAATCTGTTATTAAATGGCCTCCTAGGGTCCTGAGGGTCCTGTTGGCATAAGAGGTTCCAGAGGGTTGCAGGTGGGTGAAAGCAAAGCTATAATGACATACAGGGCCAACTGCATGTGAGATACCAAATAGTAAATGATAGTAAAGTGTACGTGCATGGTTTATTGCACTAAATCATGGCCATACAACAACTCTGCCATCATGAATGGATTTCGCTATGATTATGTTATTTTTATAATTGAATTTTCAGTTATAGAACACTATAATATTAAAGCACGCCTGCTCGTGTTTCACCTGCAGGGTTTACCAGGACCACAGGGTGACATCGGACCAGAGGGCCCTCCAGGCAAGAAGGTTTGTATCTTCTAATCACCAGCAGCTGCCTACAGCATACAGATGTTACTTTAACACGCACACCTGGGGAAAGCTCATAGATGACACAGGAAACCAACAGGAATCACCGTATTTTACATGCTTGCACCAGGTATCTTTCAAAAGTTATGTGTTGAGCAGTCTGGCTTTGTGTTTAACTGCCGGAAGTATCCCGACATGCCCAGTAGGGGTTCTCTGTCTCTCGCACACAAAAGACCTGCCTATATTTTTCATTGCTGTCTTTTTAACAGCCACTCTAAATGACAGCCGTGACAGTTAATAACATCAGTGAGGTGTTTCTCACAAAAGGGAAAATTCAAATGGCTCCTGTCCATGTAGCAGCACGCAGGCACCATTAGAAGAGAGAAGGTGAGACACTTCAGATGTACAGTAGTCAAAGATAAACCTACTTATTTAAGGCTCACTGACTGATAGTATTGCGCTTTGTATACCAAGCAAGCTAAAACAGGAATGCAGTGAAAGAAAAAAAATGTAATGTATGCTTCTCATCATGGACCTCGTCAGAGGGAGGCGCGACTATATAAATATCTCCACAGGATTAGGAATGAGGATTAGAGCCATGTTGGGGCAACGTTCTTGTAAAATTAGTGACAAATGTATTTTTGTTGGCTAACTGCAACCTAAACTTCAGGGTAAAATGCAAATGAAAAAGACATCAAGACAGGCCCACAAGTAAGCAGACAGGATGAAAAATCACAGAGAAAACCTCGAGAAAACCAGTTTTAATAGTTTTACTGAAAACTCTACTTAAAGCCTTCTGTACAGCTTTAATTTTGCAATTGTAATGCACAGATTTCCTTTGTTTTATGTTTATGTTAGCTCCAAGGCATCATGTCTGACAGAGATGAGCTATAACTTGTTCAGATCTAGAAAGCCAAATACTTTACCACTGTATAGACACTGGGCAGACATTTTTGAACTGATTTAAGACATGACTTTGAGTAATTACATTCCTTTGAAGCTTTACACAGGTAAAGTCAGATTTTCCTCTTTATATTTTAGAACAATTTACGTTTATAGGGCTATACTCAGATGGGCTGCAGATGTGTCATACTGCATGAAATCAGTTGCAAAGTATTACTGCATCTCAGTTAGAGTATGTAAATTGACTTAAATTATAACTCATTTAATCGTACTTGACCAAAAAAGCAAAAGTGCAACAATGATCATGTGTTAGCAATAATTTCCAATGTATTTTCATTCTTGTGCTATGACAGGGTGAGCGTGGTTTGCCTGGTCCACCTGGCCTTCAGGGCGAGACTGGGATTGGACTTCCAGGGCCAAAGGTCAGTGACTTTCACACCCACTTCTTCACCAGGATTATGATTTCATACCCAAGTCCTCAACGCTCCTCTCTCTAACATGTTATTATATAGGATAAATCTCTGAAAACATATACGAAGTTGATTGTTAAGCTTGCTGATCCCCCCAGGTTTTCACACCTTCTTTCCTATAATTTCCTTCAAAAGGGGGTTTTCTTCCCCACAGAATTTACTGTAGGCTATGATGGCCTGCCACTATCAGTTACTACAAAATGCATAATAGTACAAAACCTGGATTCAAGTCATGGACACATGATAACCATGTCATTCTGTACTTTTATCCACAGGGTGATATGGGATTTCAGGGCAGACCTGGTCCTCCTGGCCCAACAGGAATTGGAGAACCAGGACCACCTGTGAGTATACAATGATCTATTACCAAATACATCTTCCTGTCTGTCTCGAGATGTCACAAGGGCTGTTTTATTAATAACTTCATGTCTGTTGTCAGCAAATAACCTGCTTACACATGTGTGGCAGGGAACAGTAACATATGATCTACCCTAAAAAAAATGTGATGATGCAATTTTCTAATATTACATTCCCTAATAATATATTTTATAATCAGGGACCTCAAGGTCCACAGGGCGTTCAAGGAGAAAAAGGACCACAGGGAGAAGGATATCCAGGACCTAAGGTAATCATGACCGTTTTCTCTGAATAAAAGCACATAAATATAAAGCACTGACTTTAATTCACCTATTATTTTTTATGCACAACCTATCATTTCATGAAAACAGGCTTTTTAACTGCAAAAGGCAATAACTGCAAAAGTTATCAAAGGCAAACACATTTTGTTGTGAATGATAATTATTTCCATAATCCATCCAGCTGAAACTGAGAAAAAATGATTTATAAACTAATTCATAAACTCTGTGCCTATATAAAATCATTGCAACATCGTGAGCAGATATGCAGAGCCAGGTTGAGATTAGAGTCATTCCAGGTCATGCATGTGAAACATCTGTAGACTTCATGTCTGCACTGCAAGTAACCTTTCTGACTACAGTTCTTATTCATCCACTGTAAATGCACTGTTATTCTCCATGCTCGATCCTGCAAGGTGAATTAAAAGCAGTTTTTTCCCAGTGTTTCCATTTACTTCAAAAGCTGCACAATGTGTATGGAAGGTTGGAATCATACAAAACAAATAAGAACAAGATAAGACTCTTTTATAACTTGCAGCCTTAGCCTTAGAAATCTGTTTGATTTTTCAACAAGCAATGATAATTATCAATAATTTATGATTGAATAAAATTGCAACAGCAACAACTAACTTGCTCGCTATGTACAGCTTAAACAGTACTGATACGCTTTATATACTCGCCTACATTCTTAGAAAAAAAAGGTTCTTCAAGAGTTCTCTGAGGATCCATTGGATAATTAAGGATTCTTAACTTCCAAAAAAAAAAAAAGGTTGTATTTGGTGCTTCATTCTCATTCTTTATTCTCAGTCTAATAGCTGTATACTGATCAGGGTCATGTTGGATCCAGAGCCTACCTGGTGAACACTGGGTGTAAAGGCTGGAATACAACCTGGATGGGATGTAATTCCATCACAGAGCATCATGCACAAACATTCACGCCTAGGGACAATTTAGTGTAGTCAATCTGCCTACAGGCATGTTTTTGGGAGGTGGGGAGAACTTGCAAAACTCCAGACAGTAACCCGAGCTCGGGATTGAATTAGCAACCCTGGAGCACCACTGTGATGCCCCAGTAAGAGTATAGAAAATGTGTAATATGATGGACACACCTATTCCTTATCCTGCCCAGCAATATTTTTTGAATCACGAGTTGACATTTTAAGGTAATATATTTCATTGCTCCTGAATAATTATAATAATTTTAAGCAATCCCATATTATCCCCCTCCCATCAAAATCAGTTCAGTTCAGTAGTAAAGACTGCTAACAGCCTTCCATCTGTGGGTGTCAAAAACCCATCACCGAGAGTTTAGGCAACACAAGTTTTGAAAATAGAGTGCCACAATTATCAAGAACGAGGAGAAAGTTCCAAAAGAAGGAATTGGTGTTTGCTTATCCTGAAATTGTGGTGAACTCTGAAGCACAATACCAGCTATGCAGTGAATTAGGCCTAATGGTGGAGGTAGGGGGAGGGGTATTTGAAGGTCGAAAGGGCTGATGACATTGCTTTTGTCTGGCAGGGAGACCGGGGGCCGGATGGACCGAGGGGGCCAAGGGGACAACCAGGCGCTGGAATCAAAGGAGAAAAGGTTGGCTGTAAATATATCAGCTAATGAATGGTGTTCACACAAACACACCATGCTTGCCACACAAAAGGCGTAATGAAGTACATAAAGGACGGGTAAAGGTCCTTTGAGGAGGCATTAGCCGTGCTGGGGGGCAGGGGAGCAAGATATAACAGATGGGATGGTTAAAAAAAAAAAACTTGAGTTCCAGTGGGAAAGGCTTAAATGATCTCCAACATGCATTATTATCTCAATGTATACATAATAAGACTTAAGGTATACTCATGTAGTAAATGTGCAAAAAAAAAAAAAAGACAGAGGCACTTATTCTTTACACTGCACAGAATTTACTTTCAGTTAACTCATTAAGGTAATCTATAAAATTAGTAGATGGTATCAAGCATAGCCAGTGTGTTTTTGTACTGTGTCTCCTGCAGTTGAATCTAACTTATTCTTCTCTGTCTTGTGGTGTTTAGGGTGAGCTTGGGCCGGCAGGGCCTCCTGGACCAGTTGGGCTTCCTGGGATTGGCATTCAGGGCGAGAAGGTACCATGATTTAAGTAATGATGAATATACTAACGCTGCTTCATCCACTATGATTCACTACAGCCACTTCCAGTTCACAAATTCAAAATCATGCAAAATCATGAGGTCCACCTGTATTAATTGGCAGCCAGCCTATGAAATAGAACTTTGATACCACATAAAAAGCATTCCACACGAGGATAGCCCAATTATATCCATAATGAACTAGAAACTTGCCACTGCATTCTTCAGTAAGCATTACCAATATCACTAAAAAGCATGAAGCTTAAGGGCTGCTAATGGGAGTCACAGAACCATGGTTGATTCATATGATAATTTATTCCTTAATGTCATTTTGAGATATTTACTATTGCCCTGTGTAATGGTATTCCACAGCATTGTATGTATTTACACTGACCAAAACAGGAATTTCAGGGTGAAATATTCCATTTACAACAAATTACAGTAGTGCTGGAGTTGATACAGGTCATCCCCAGAGTAGATGTTCAAAGTAGAAGTCTGAATAGTGGATAACTGTCACTTGTTTCTGTGAATCTATCTGAGCAATGCTGCAATGTGTACAGTTTCAGAATTTTCTACAACATCTGAATAAAGTCTTTAAGACATAATAACAATTTCATTCATAAACAGGGTGTGGAGGGTCCAAGAGGGCCTCCAGGAGGAAGAGGGGCACCAGGAGAGGGTCTGCCTGGACCAAAGGTTAGTGTTATTAAATACACACTGGCCATGGAAAACATATTGCTTATGTTACAAATACTAACCTGTATTTAATCTGTATTAAACAGTAATTTTAATATCAATCTGCACTATGTTTTAGGGTGAACAAGGATTACCGGGAGAGATTGGCAGCCCAGGAGAGAGAGGAATTGGAGAATCTGGACCAAAGGTTTCATTATGCAGATTTTTCTTTTTGTTAAGTGCATGTGATCAAACTTATACTTAGGTGAAGCAATTGCACTCAAATACACACCAACACCCAGACAAACAATAATGATGTTGGAGCTTGTTCTTGATGAATGGTGAGAAATGGAAAGTACAAACACTTTTTCTCCTTTCACAAGGGTGAGCCTGGTGCTTCAGGACTGGCAGGTTTACCTGGACTTCCTGGAGAGGATGGCGCGCCAGGCCAAAAGGTGGAACTGACAATGTGAATGTAGTTTAACACATCAAGATACTAGTTATATCCCATTCCTGATTAAGTAATGTACTATTTACATATCTTTGTCTTCATTAGGGAGAGCCTGGAGCACCAGGCCTGAGGGGACCTGAAGGAGCAGCAGGAATTGGCACACAAGGAGAAAAGGTTAATCATTTGACAATACTTCTTGGTGCCATAGATTTTCTGAACCTCACAAAATCTTGAATAACCCCATATATTGTTCTATCAAGATGGATTATGAGTAAAATAATATTTATTCCTTTTCTACCAGGGAGACCAGGGCCAGCGGGGTGTCAGAGGATTACCAGGCCCACCTGGCATTTCTGGCCCTTCAGGTGCCAAGGTGAGAAGCAACCATGAAGATGTCAGCATACATAGCCATCGATGTCTAAAAATGTTTCCCTACTCAGCTTCTGTCTATTTCCAAAACAGGCCTTTAATCTTCATCCTATGACAACATGATGTGAATAATAGCTTGTAACCACCAATCTTGTTGGATTAAGATGGTACTGTATTTCAAATGTACCTGGTGTTTTTGTAGGGAGAACCTGGAACACCAGGACGATTGGGCATGCCAGGACTTCCTGGGCGAGCTATTGCAGGACCAAAGGTAACAAATGCAAGATGCCAAATCCTGCCACATGTTCTGGCAGGCCTTTATTGCACAGGCCCATTGCTAATGAAAAGAAACATTGTTCCAGTGTTCAGTACAATGTGGTATAGTTCATCACACCCAACTATGAAGTACATTGGAGGAATGATGCTATGACTTCATCTCTCTGTTCCTTTAGGGTGATGTTGGACCTGCTGGTCCTACTGGACCAATTGGAGAAACAGGTTATGGGCTCCCAGGTCCAAAGGTATGTATTATACTCTAAACTCCATAAAAGGAAAACAGAAAAAGCACACAATTTTTTTAATGTTTGCTGTATTCTGATTTGATCCTTTAGGGTGACCGTGGCAATCCTGGACCTCCTGGGCCATTTGGGCCAAAAGGCGAAGGTTATCCTGGACCAGCGGTGGGTATATTAGTACAGGAACACAGAACACCACAAATTTTACACATCTATCACCCATGTTAAAATTGTTTGTCTTTTGCAGGGTCCTCCTGGTCTCCCGGGTCTGCCTGGAGAGCCTGGAACCGAGGGCATCGGCTTCCCGGGACCAAAGGTAGACCACAGCTTATTTAATACGGGTATTCTAGAGAGAAGTGCATGATGTTCGTTTAAAATTCAGCTTAACATACTTGTTACAGGGTGATGTTGGTTTCCGAGGTTTACCAGGTTTGCCAGGCCCACCGGGTGAAGGGATTCAAGGACCACCGGTAAGCGCACAATCACGTTTACATTTTGCTTGCACTCACCTCAGTAGAAATGAACCAGGGTCCTACTGCAAACTAAGCTACCAGAACAAAAAATTTGTCCCATATCTTCTCTTACCTTAATAACAGCACCAATCCAGTCAGATAAGAATGGCGCCAATGTCTTGAGACTGTTCCTGACAATTTTAGACCACTCTTTCACTGACTTAATGTTCAATTCAGCTAGAGTTTGTGGTGTTTCAACTGCTATACTAAATAATCCCACAAATTTTCCATACCATTGTGGCCTAGTGATTTTTGAAGGTAGTCAAAGTCCTAGTATTCCCTCATGTCACACACAGATTTGGTCCTATGCACCCTATAGTACTCATCTTGGAAGGTGAGAGTGTCAGTGTTGCCATCTGGCCAACAAATTACTATTTTGTGTTATGCTAAGTATATATTCATCCAGATACACAACCTATTCACATTACATAGTAAGGCCCCTCTATTGGTATGTGGCTAATCTTTTTGTCCTGGCAGCTTATGAGGGCTTATGAAGACACTGAGTTATGTAAACAAGAATATAACACATATCAAGATATCACATATCAAGAATATAACACATATCAAGATGAGTTTTCTAACAATACAGTTTGTGTCACACTCCAAAAAAGGATTACAACATGGATTGTTTAACAGCACAATTGTAGCTCAGTTTAATAGCCTTTACTTCTACTCCATGGTCATTAACAGTAATGAGACTCGGAGCCCACGACTCTTGCTTCATCCCACATGTCCAGACAATAAGAATTTATATCTGTGAAGTGAATGTGTGGGTAAGGTTGCTTAGTTGCTATGGAGGTTGAGAAAGACAAACTGTCTGTCTTTCTCTAATTAACCCTGTTCTCCTGCTGGTTAAGGGCAACACAGGAAGGCCAGGACCACCAGGACCAGCTGGGCCCCCAGGAGAGGGCATTCAAGGCCACAAAGCAAGTTAATCACATTTTCTCTCTTGAAATATTGCTATATCTAACAATGATTATCCCAGTGAATCAGGGAGTTAAATATTTTGTCATGTGAATCATTCAGGGAGATCAGGGGCCACCAGGTGTCACTGGACCAAGAGGACAACCAGGGGAAGGACTCACAGGTGCTAAGGTGAAATGTCTATTTGTCTAGTTGTTTTATATGTATATATTGATAGACTAAATTTGTTACACTAATGTACTCAAACATAATGTGCCATTTTGTTTTGCTTGACTGCTGACTGCATCCTTTTCTCTTACAGGGTGATAGAGGCTTGCAGGGTGAGAGAGGAATGAAGGGAGTTAAAGGTGAAATGGGTGACCCTGGACTCCCTGGACAATCGGTGAGTCAAGAAATTAAATATTGAACATTAACTTAAATTAGCTTTAGACCAAGATACTGTATTAACCCACCACATTATATACTATTTCGTGCACCTGGAATTGCTGAACATAATGTGAACATATTGTGAACTATAAAGTGCTGTTCCTTAGCTGATAAAAGTTTCCATTTCTGTAACTATTATAGGGAAGACCTGGAGAAAAAGGCGAGATGGGCCTCACAGTAAGTTTTTGAATGTATCCACTAATAAACTCTGATAAGTGGTTAAATATTTAAATTCTAGAGGGGTGTAATTTAAGAAGGATGAAAAAAGAAAACTATATATATAGTTGTGTCTCATGATATTTGAGATTTGCAACAAGTACTTAGGAGGTCAAAATGAAAATGTAAATGTAAAAATGTAAAAATAAAAAAACAACAACTTTTTTTCATGTAATTGAGTACAAGTACTATTATGCGACTGTAAATCCCCTAAAATAATACTTAAATATGAAGTACAATTACTTAAATAGTTTCAACCTCTGAATACCTGAAATTACTTTCCAGAGAGAGGACATCATTAAACTGATCAAAGAGATCTGTGGTAAGTAAAGGAACTCAAGTGAAACAAGATATGTTGCACAAAGAATGTCTTTGCAGTATCTGACTTGTGCTAAATATGCACTAACTATGCGTTACTCCTACGTCTAGGTTGCGGCATTAAATGTAAGGAGAGGCCTATGGAGCTGGTGTTTGTAATTGACAGCTCTGAAAGTGTCGGTCCTGAAAACTTTGAAATCATAAAAGACTTTGTCATAGCACTAGTGGATCGCGTAACAGTAGGCCGCAACGCCACACGCATCGGCCTCGTCCTATACAGCCTGGATGTCCAACTGGAGTTCAACCTGGCACGCTACATGACCAAGCAGGATGTCAAGCAGGCCATCAGGAAGATGCCTTACATGGGAGAGGGGACGTACACTGGTACTGCTATTCGCAAGGCTACACAAGAGGCTTTTTACAGCGCCCGCAGTGGAGTCAGCAAAGTGGCCATCGTCATCACTGATGGACAGACAGATAAGAGAGAGCCTGTGAAGCTGGACATGGCAGTGCGGGAGGCCCACGCTGCCAATATTGAAATGTATGCTCTAGGGATCGTTAACACATCAGACCCTACGCAGGCTGAGTTTCTCAGGGAGCTTAACCTCATTGCTTCAGACCCAGACAGCGAGCACATGTACCTCATTGATGACTTTAACACCTTGCCTGGTGAGTCTGAGTGGCAGTTTATAAATGTTTTTTTCAACCATAGGGCTTAAAGAATTTTAAAAAATGGTTTAAAATTTTTCAATGACAAAAGATAAAGATAAAATTCTGATTTTCAGTACTACCGCTAAACTATCGAATCAACCCAGTTTTACCTGACTAACAAGATATAAAGAGAACAATTAATAGGTAGTACAAAAGTGTAGTTGTAATTGTAGCTTATCACTTTGAGATGTGCAATATTGTGTCTCCTCTGCAGCTTTGGAGTCTAAGCTCGTAAGTCAGTTTTGTGAGGATGAGAATGGAGCACTCATCTACAATCGCATCACCAATGGTGGCAATGGATACAATGGATACAGGCATAACAGCTACAATAACCACAACAATGTCTTATATGGGAATAATGGCTATGGGAGTCATCATGTAGAAGAATTTGACAGGAGGGTTAATGTTCAGAGTGGAACCTACTCTGAAAGAATCAACCCTGCTCCTTTCAGTGCTAAGGTTTGTAGACTGGCTAGACTTATTGAGAAATATGACTTGCTGTGAAATGGAAATGTGAGCTTGATGATAGAAAAACTGTCCCTAATTAAATAAAACAATAAGAAAGAATCTGAAATAAAGAAAAATAATTTTTAAAAAAAGAAGAAATGAATATAATTGTTGTTGATAACTTTTTACTTGGTCTATGAGACCATGATAGTTCTGGTAAGTCCTTGGATTAAAAGGGGTTTCTATCTCTGATCTGTTTTTTATCTCCAGATTGATTTAGAGTTAAGGAGTCATGTCCAAGGTGGCCACAAAGTAACTGATGTCAACATCGAAGTCCCACCCGTACAGCCTGTGCATGACAACAGCAGAACGTCTCATACCAGCATCATATCATCGTCACTGCCATCATCATCATCATCTTCTTCTTCTTCTTCATCATTGCCGTCATCATCGTCATCATCAACATTGTCCTCTTCTTCCTCATCAGGATCTGTTATATCTACTTCAGTGAGCGTAAAGCCCCAACCCCGTCCTGTTGTAGTTTCAGGTAATAATGAAATAACTAAATGCCATCATATAGTACATATGTATGAATATATACATGCAAAGATTTTACTGGGAGCTTTAAAAAGGTTAGTTAAACCATGTTAGAACTCTGTGACACGCATTCCAATCATATCTATTATATGTGCTGATGTCATACAAACCAAGACCACCAGTTGGGTATGTTTGTCCATACCCAAGTGCGATTGTTGTGTTCACACCAAACAATCTGCACTGTGGGACTGAAATGTGGCAGGATTCATGTTAAACAGACTAAATATTGAATATGTGAAGAAATGTTTTTACACATTGAATTGACTTTGGCTCCCTCTACATGATCTGTGATGCTTTTTGTGCAGCTCCTCTGGATCCTCGATGCTCCCTTGTCCTGAACCAGGGGACCTGCCGAGACTACATCATCCGCTGGTATTATGACAAACAGGCAAACGCTTGCGCCCAGTTCTGGTATGGAGGGTGTGAGGGCAACGAGAACCGTTTTGACACTGAGGATGAATGCAAGAAGACATGCGTTCGTACCAGTATAGGTATATTACACAAAACTACTACATAATCATACCTAGGAACATTTTCTTAACATTTTAATTGGCTGAATTCAAAATTCTGTTTCAATACTGTTATCAGCAAATCCTATGCCAAACATCTACTGTTTATTTCCTTAGTGTATTCCTTTCATTGTATATATTTGCTAATCTACTTTCTACCTCTTTCTTTCACAACAGGTTAAATTGGATCTCAGAGCATGATATTTTTACTCTGAAAAAGAACAAAACAAATGGACTAGAGTGATGCTTTTTCTTATTCTTCACCATCTGCCATGAAACTGCCACCAGGACAATACACTTCTTTCAGCAAGTTCAGAAAATATGTTTAACGAAAGTGTAAGAAAGAGAAAATAGGATTTAAAAAAAGATTACTGTGATTACCTGCTCTGTACTAGAGCAGTGCTTATGAAGTAACTCTGCCTGTTCTCTTTCCCTGTACTGCACAAATAACTCATTTCCTCATATACCTCATTTTTTTTTCATCCATCTTCTTCTTGTAGGGTTTTCTGCACTGTGTTTCATTAATATTTTTCAGTTGTACAACTGTATTTCTACATTACACACACACACACACACACATATATATGCACAGGAAAGACTTTGACATGTAGCATAATTATTCATAATCATGAATAAATAAGAATGGTTAAGTTGCTACATTTTTATAGAAAATTAGGTTTTGTATTCTTTACTTGATATCTTAGGAGCAATATGATGGATAAAGTAATTTTTTTTTAAATATTGTTTTAAAAATACCATTCATGTTAACTGTAAAATCTTAAATGTGATTAATGTCAGAAACAGCTGTGAGTACAATGTGTATGACTGATGCTTTTGTACTTTTCTAATAAATGTAAATGTTTTCATTAAGTGTGTCATAATGTGTGACTTTGTTTAGCTCACAGATTATAGTCTTCTGCAAGCTGTTTAAGGTGGCCTAGACAAGACCTATATACACTCACCAGCCACTTCATTAGGAACAATTGCACACCTGCTCATTCGTACAATTATCCGGTCAGCCAATCATCAGTAGTCAGTAGTACAATGGATAAAATCATGCATATACAAGTCAAGAGCTTCAGTTAATTTTCACGTTAAACATCAGAATTGGGAAAAATATGTGATCTCAGGGACTGTGACTGTGGCATGGCTGGTTTGAATATTTCAGAAACTGTGGATCTTCACACAAACAGTCTCTAGAGTTTACACAGAATGGTGCAAAAAACAAAAAACTTCCAGTGAGTACCAGATCTGTGGGTGGAAACACCTTTTTGATAAGAGAGATCAGAGGAGAATGGCCAGGCTGGATTATGCTGACAGGAAGGCTATGGTAACTTAACCACTTAACTTAACATAACTTAACCGGGGTGTGAAGAAAAGCAGCTCAGAATGCACAACACGTTGAACCTTGAGGTGGATGGGATACAACAGCAGAAGACCACATTCACATCCTGTCAGCCTATTAGGCATGTTAGGCTTATAGGTGGAGTTGGATCAAGTACAGCTCCACCCCCTGGACTTTTTGTTCTGACAGCTTAGCAGTTTTGATGAAGGCTTCTGCCCATGCAGCACAATCATATCATATATCATATCATATCATATCATATCATATCATATCATATCATATGTATATAGCTGCTATATATAGCTGCTCAACTGTGTGAGCCTCTGCAGAGGATCTTCAACCTGAGTCTAAAATTGGGGAGGGTCCCGGCTCTGTGGAA
>CM075007.1:20295518-20313883 GCA_037576675.1 Pangasius sanitwongsei | reverse complement strand
GGATTTATGCTGATATTGCCCAAAAACCCTATTTTGTTCAGGCGTTTCCAAACTTTTGGAGGGCAGTGTAAATACACAATTTCTATGGGAAGGTTAATATTTTTAACAATCAAGCTATAACAATCAATATAATGCTGATGTCTATTACAGCTGGATCCTATTAGTGCAGAATGGATTGCTATACCTCCATTGCCTTCTCCCCGATGTCTCTTTGCTATGGGAGAATTTGAGAATCTGATATTTGCTGTTGCTGGCAAAGATTTACAGACCAATGAGTCTCTTGACTCCGTAATGTGTTATGACACTACGTAAGTGTGACATCCATTACCTCGTTTTCCACTCCATATGAGCCCGGTATTTTTTTTTAAAAAATCGCTCCCGACTACTGTTTTTTGTTTCACAGCACGATGAAATGGACGGAGACGAAAAAGCTTCCCCTGAGGCTACACGGGCACAGTGTGATCTCGCAAAACAGCCTGGTCTACTGTATAGGAGGAAAGACAGATGACAAGTAGGACCAGTGTTAAAGCAATGCTCACCATAACAGTCTAGATCCTCATAATATTCTTATAGTGTGGTTCATAGTGTGTTTTTTTCTTTGTACAAAATAGCAAAACCATCAACAAGATGTTTGCATATAATCACAAGAAGTCTGAATGGAAGGAGCTAGCAGCAATGAAAACACCACGGTCCATGTTTGGGGCAGTTGTCCATAAAGGAAAGATCATTGTGGTTGGAGGAGTCAATGAGGACAGTCTCTTAGCATCATGTGAAGCCTATGACTTTGGAACCAACAAGTAAGTGCCGTTATGTAGCCGTTATTTTACATAACTGCTTTTACTGATACAGTACTTTAGACCAGTGGTCATCAACTGGCAGACCATGGTCCAGATGTGGACCCAGCCATGTATTTCAACTGATCCGTCCAGTTTTCTAAACATGAACCATCATGGCTTCTGTAGCAGATCCTCACATGCTTTTATAAAAATGATTGAGCTGTAGGCACTGGACAGCAGACTAGCTACAGGGCTATATGATTAAAAAGTATGTAGATACCTGACCATCATACACATATGTAGACCTTCCCCAGTGTTGGAAACAAAGAATTGTCTATAATGTCTGTGTATGCTGTAGCATTAAGATTTGCCTTCACTGGAACTAAGTTCCTATCCCAAACCTGTGCACAAAGCAAGGTCCACAAACACATGGCTTGATACAGTCGGTGTGAAAGAATTCATGGCCTGCACAGAGCCCTGACCTCAACCCACTGAACACCTCTGGGACGAACTGGAATGCCACATGCCCGCCAAGCTTTATCGCCCAACATCAGTGCCCAACCTCACTAATGCTATTGTGGCTGAAACGAATCCCCACAGTCGCGTTCCAAAATCTAGTGGGAAGCCTTCCCAGAAGACTGGAGGCTGTTGTAGTAGCAACGGGGCAAATACTGCCTTGGAATGGGATGTTCAACAAACACGTATAGGTGTGATGGTCGGGTGTCCACATACTTTTGGCCAAATAGTCTATTAGCGCAGAAAAGGGATCGTTTTCACAGACTTTAATAGATTGTTATTGACCCTCTATGGCCTTATTAGCCACCTGACAACATGTTTTCGTTTTTCGAAAACAATGTTTAATTTACAGAGATGTAACCACTTCAAATCGTCTTATTTGTCAAGTATTAAAAGGTAACCACTGATGCCATTCGGTCATGTTAGTTACTTATCCAGGCCTTGTAAGCTTTATGTTACTGGACTTTTACAAATTTTAGTTGAATAACATAATAATACACCAGATATCCAGTACAGCAATTCTACAAATAACTACATGCACATCACTATGTTGTTCTATATATGCAATCATGCTTTATAATCATTTTTGCCTTGTAGGTGGGAAGCCTTCCCCGAGTTTGCGCAAGAGAGGAGCTCAATAAACGTCGTCAGTGTTGATGGAGAGCTTTATGCAGTCGGGGGCTTTACCATGGTAGGGCAAGATAAAGAGGTTGCTCCATCAGAGATCACAGACATTTGGCAGTAAGTAATCGCTACCAGAATCTTGTTATAAGCATTACAACAAAGAAGGTGTTAGGTTATTATAGACTAACTGTTCATGCAGAAAGCTGTCTAACCTTTACGCTACTATTTTTAATGATAGGTATGAAGAGGACAAGAAGCAGTGGGCTGGAATTTTGAGAGAGATGCGTTATGCAGCTGGTGCTTCCTGCGTTTCCATGCGACTAAATGCTGTAAAAATGCCCAAACTGTAAAAATAGCCCAGGTCTCTGTCAAGGGACAATTTATTTTTAGCCTGACTTGATGATTCCAGTTACATGGAGATATAATTTAGTAGTGCATGAGCATGAAACACACAACTGTTTTAGAGTTTTGGATGATTTCACAAGGATGTCAAATATATTCATATACACAACTGACTTTTTTTTTTAATGTCTGAGCTCAAAAAACCCTGTATTCGTTTAAGATACTCATTCAGACTGCAAAATGAAACTATTTGATGTCAGGTAATTTATTACAGCAATAATATTTATATTGCAAAATAAACAGCTATAAAACAAACACACAAGAGGCGTTACTGGCAGCGTGGTATTTCTCTGTATTCTTGTAGTTAATATAAAGAGAAGAATGGGGCACGTGCACATCATATGCAGTCCATCAACATCCACACACTCCCTGATAAACATACCAGCATGGATGTCCAGAGAAGAATGCATTTTTGGTAACATCATAAAGTGTTCAGACAGTTTCAGTGAATCAGGGCAGTTCTGTGAATAACTTCTTTCTCAAATATTCCTTCCAGGCATCAGGTGTTGAGAGCTCCATAGAATTCCATTCAAAGTGAGGAATCTGTGTTGGAGAGCGGTTCATGAGTCTATCATTTTTCTTCTTTTGTAACTAGATGGTAGTAAAGGAAGAATTCTCTCTTTACTCACCTGCAAAACGTGATATCCTAAAATCTCCAGATGTCTCTTTCTCATCAGGACGTCTCCTTTAAGGTGCTGCGAGTTTTTGCAGAAGGACTTGTAATTCAGGAAGTCTAGAGCAATGCTAAAGAAAACAGGTTTCAGAAGGGCAAAGTCAAATCAGCACTCTAACAAAATTCTATAAATCCGTGCTGTCGAATTCTCAAATCTGATTGGTCTGACAGCAGTGCCGGCTGTAATTCAAATCACAGGTCTAAGACTAATAATAAATAGTAATTATATACTAATATTAATAATAAATGGATAAATAAATGTGTTGTGATATGGTGAGGCTTTCTCTAAGGAGATGTTTATGAATGGAAGGAGTCTCCAGTGCTTTGGAATAGCAAGATGTATGCCATGGGAGACTCTTCAGGACAGAGCTCTTTCTCTGTAACATGACAAGCTCCATTTTTTGTCTTATTAACTTCAAGAGAGAAAGAAAGCAAAAGAGAAACTGGATAAGGAATGAATGTTTATAGCTGCTATAGTGTAAGGGATAACAAGAATGAAATTGTTTTGCAGGCGTTCCACAACATTAAATGTGACTATAATCAAAATAATGTCATGTGGTTTATTAATAAATAAAAACTTGTAATTGTTGGCAAGTCAGTGGCATCACACCACCCACGTTGTTAATTATTTTTTATCTATAACAGCATGCCCTGTCATGATTTTTCCTTACCTGAAGGAAATGTGTACACATTTGATTATGCATTCCACAACCGAGTGTGCAAATTCCGATGTGTACGTACCGATGAGCACCCGGAGGTAGCTCTGTCCTCTCCTTCTCTGACCCCGAGTCCCAGTGCACCTTGCCATCTTCGTTGATCTGCAATTCACTCATTTTACTGTAAGGCACTGCTTGCTGATTGCGATCCAGGACGCACTCGTAGTCTGCAAAATTGATTGAAATATTGTAGAACTATTCCAACTACTCTCCGGGAAAGGTGTGGTGGAAGGCTGAACTCACCAACAGTGTAGAAATACGGCGTTAACACTGCTACTCTGACACAGTTAATGCCTCCAAGCACTTCTCCCAGCATCCTGTGGATCTGCTGCTGGGCTAGATTGACCTCGCTGTGGTCTGCGTGTTTCAGAAAGAGAAATTCAGTTGATTAGCCATCATGGTAACTTGGAAACAAACTTGTGGTGCTTTAAAAGCAGCCGCACTACAGTAGCAGATACTGTATGTATCTTCACTCACCTCTCCTATGGAGCTGCATGCAGTAACGCTCGTGGAACCAGGGCACCTGGAACTCCGGGCACTCGAGACACACGGCACGGTTCAGCTGCATCAGGCGCGAACGCACTCGCATGTTCTGCGCACTTGATAGTGCTGTTAGTGGGAAGTGTATAGGAAGTTGAGCATCATTTAGTATTATACATGATGTATTAATACGTGCCCTGTTTACACGTATTCATTTCAATGATCTAGTATCGAGTATCTCTTGGAGTATCAAGTATCTCTTCCACATAGAGATTACAAAAGATCACATGCAGGCAAGATGCTTTTTAAAACATATTTAAATCTGATTTCTCAAACTACTTAAAGAGTTCTGAGACACATTATAGTCAGAGGTTGTATAAATGTACACATCAGTCTCACCGAAACCAAAACACCTCCCAATACCACAATAAGGGTTTTTTTTCCCGCTATACATAAATGAGTATGTGACGAGTTTACAATGCTAATTTGTGATTTGTCAGAATTACACCACTATGAATTTTCTGACTGGTAGAAATAAGACAAGCATTAAGAAACCTCACATACTCTCGAGCTGTGCATCCAGCTTGGCCAGGAAATCCACTCTGAATATTTCTCTGATCAGTGGCTCTGGAAAACGGTTGGTCAGAGCCAAGACATAAGCCAACAGGACCAACATGTGAGGGTCAAATGAACCTGGGAATGTACAAGACAGAGCATTTGAGTCTAATTCTAGTTCAATTTTCTCTAATCAAAATGGTTCCAGTTTTCAAAAAAAAAAAAAAGCACTCACTAATTTTTGGAGTGAAATGCTGAATGTAAGCATCAAACAACTCGTCCACCTTTGGCGAGTCGTAGTTAAGCACAGCAAATGGGAGCAAAGTGATATAAATTGCAGAGTAATGAATCTAAAAGAGATAAAAAATAATAATTAAAAAAAAATGAAGTATGTATATAAATGCAGAAAAATGCATCCACTATACAATAAATCATGTTCAGATTTACTGAATGTCAAAAGAGCTAAAAAGATCTCAAACTTTTTGCAACCTCATACCACTTTCCCCACACAACAGTCTCTAGAGTTTACAAAGCTGAAGATGAGAAACATAGTCCCTGGTCTTTTTCCAGTCTTCAGCTGTCCAGTTTGGGTTAGCCTGTGCCCAAAGCAGCCTCAGATTTCTGTTCTTGGCTGTCCAGAGGAGAAAACAATGTAGTCTTCTGCTGTCGTAGCTCATTCACCTCAAGGTTCAGGATGCTTTTCTGCTCACTATGGTTGTAAAGATTGGCTATTCGAATTACTGTAGCCTTCTTGCCAGCTCAAAGAAGCCTCTCCATTCTCCTCTGACCTCGTTTCCATCTTCAGAACTACCACTCATTGTTTTTTTTTTGCACCATTCTCTATAAACTCTAGAGACTATTCTGCACTCAGGAGATTAGCAGCTTCTGAAATACTCAACCCAGCCCATCTGGCACCAACAACCATGCCACGGTCAAAGTCACTGAGATCACATTTTTCCCCATTCTGTTGTTTGATGTGAACATTAACTGAAGCTCTTGACCTGTATCTGCAGGATTTTATCCACTGCGCTTCTGCCACATGATTGGCTGATTGGATGACTGCATGAATGACACGGTGTTCCTATTAAAATGGCTGGTGAGCATATATACAAATCATATTTATTTATTAGTACCATTACAACTTTTTATTCTTCAATTTTGTCTCCCACAAAGCCCAAACCACTTGAACTGTACTAAAATGCAAATATGGAACATTTGTATCATATTAACAGCATTAGCTTTATTAAAAATGCAGCTTCAGGTTAGTGTTATTTACCCTTAAGTTACTGAGCTTTAGATTTCGAAACAAACAACTGGCATAATTTTAAATCCATTAAAAGTGACCAGTCAATTAGGCTTATGACTATAATGAGTTATATAATCGATTAAGCTTATTAATTAATGACTACATAATAATTATAACCACTTTGAAACACCATTCACAGAATAAGGAAAAAAACTGACAGCCCATAAAAGCATTTAAAATCACCCTACCTTATGTGTGTTCTCTAAGGCTACGGTGGCGATTCGGTCCAGCAGTGGAGTAGAGCGGTAGGTGGTCCTGGTCAAAAAGAGGACCATGTCTAGCATGTTGGTCCAGGTGAGCTGATCTGCCAATCTCTGAAGTACCACAATTGTCTCCTCAAGCAGCATCTCCTCAAACCATTCCCCTGACATGAATTTAAGCTCCTCCATGAGCAGGTCCAGTCTCTTGGCCACCTGGACTCGCTCATGTGCACAGTGGTTTAGGTTCTGCAGCAGACGCACGTACTTGCTGTGAGTGCTCTGGCTGTAGGAGGGGTCATTTCGCATCCATCTGGCAACGGCCGTTGTGAGTGAACTTAGACCTATCAGGCTGCACTGAGGCAACACGGCATCGATGCGAGAGAAGACCGACTCCTCGATACGTGCAGAGGGCAGCATGGCGAGCACACGGGTCAGCATGATCACCTCGTATATGTGCACACAGGTCTGTAAGTAACTAATAAAGACAGAAATGATGGAATTCAAATACAAAATCTTTTTAATTAAGTATTCGATAAGAGCGCAAATGTTTAATGCAAAACCCTGAGTACTGTGGCTACTTTAAAAAAGGTTGACCTTAAATGACAGGCTCCTTTCTCTAATTCTCAGACACTTATCTCTGGCTTTCACCAATACAGCGATGCATGCTTTGGCCAGTAAACACTCTTCGTTTAAGAGCAAACTCATAAAGGAGAATGAAGCAAAATGCTTCAGTAGATAAATGGCAGTGTTAACAGTGAAACAAATTTAGATCAATACAAAGCAAACCAATACAAAGAATAAAAAATGATACAGTACCTTCACAATTAAAAAAAAAAAATGTACATGTTATTTAATTCTTTTTGAGTGGTTATAAAAGACTATCATTGATGCCTAAAATTTCAATCTTCCCCCAACCTTCCACTATTGTTTTAAATTTAATCCCCAACACTCCTCCATGTGCAACCATAAATATATAGAATATAAAATAAAATTGCATCAGACACAAATGAACAGACAATACAGCAGGGCGTTTACTTATTTCCTTATTCCCGTTAAAGCTTATTCAGAGACTGCAGTGAAAATAGCAAATATACGTTGTTAAAATTGTTTCTAATAGCATCATTCCTTTAAACTGTGCATCAGTGTACAATGCACTGAGGTAAATAATAATAATATTAATAATAATAATAATAATAATAATAATCTCACACCCAAGATCACATTACAATCTAAAAAATACAATAAAAGTAAATAAATAATTTTTTTTTAAAAACTTAGGAAAAATTATGGATAAAAAATAGGAAATGAATCACCTCATACAACTTAATCAGTCAAAGGTTGTTGATAAGAAACGCTAGTATATGTCATGCCAATAAAGCATTTAACTGGAGAGACTCACCGGAGCACTATGCTCTTCAGTCTGGAGAAGAGCTCAGGACTCTGACAGTGCAGCAGAATTAGCGCCTGGATGATCTTTGCAATCTCCACTGGCCTAAACACCTCCAGATTCCTGTGCAGCACAGATGCAATCCTACAAAATGACCACAATCAATCAACACACAGCTATACAGGATAGATAATCTACGCCCTAACCAGCCGTGTCTCAATGTAATGAAGTGGGCTTGAACTCACTCATATATGCTCTAGACTACAGAACAGAGATCTCTAATCACTTCGACATCAGTCAAGCGAGGATGAAGGTCTTACTTATTAATGAGTTGAAAGTTCCGGCTCTGCATCTCCTCCAGTGTCTCGGCAATCACTAGAGCTTGGTGAGCGTTCAGCTGATCAGCCAGCAGCAGCGCTGTACTTTCCAACCTATGACACAAATTCAGCAGCACTAGAAGCTGGATATCGGAAAAAAAACCTCACATTTAAACAGTTCCAACCTGAAACATTTTGAGAATATAACGTGTTAAATCTGGCAGCATTTCCTGAAGCGCATGAGCTAATTTCCTTGATATAGTGTAGGTGCTTGTTCTGGCAGCACGTAGCATTGCTGCATCACAGCTCCAGGGTCCCTGGTTCAATCCTGAGCTCGGGTTACTGTCTGTGTGGAGTTTCTGTGCATGTTCTCCGTGTGTCACTTTCTCCGGTTTCTTCCTACCTACTGAAAACATGCCATTACTTCTGAATGAGTGTGTGAGTACGTGTGCATAGTGCTCTAAGATGGACTGGCATCCCATCCAGGTTGTATGGGATACTCGCCTCACTGCCAGTATTCCTGAGAAAAACTCGGGATCGACCACAACTCTGACTAAGCAGTCACTGAAGAAGAATAAATGAATTAAGTAAGGAATAAAATACAACAGACCGTGCTGTTATATTGAAATAATGCACGTCATGCATTATCCACCCCCTCAACCGCCCTTTGCCACAGCGCTTTGCCAACAGTTACAACGTTTAATGTATTGGTGAACAACACGTTGTCCATTTGAATGATTTATACTTAGATTGTATGTTGTGGAATGTCCGAGAGACAAGTTTGTTCCTGTCCTCACCTGTGTTACAGCTGCGATAAACAAGTCATTCCTTCAACAGCCTCTCTCTCTCTCTCTCTTTCTCTCTAAAAACACAACCTATCATTTTACTGAGAAATCAGAAAGGGTAAGCTCCTCTGTCCTGAAGACTTTCCTGAGCTGGAACCTTTTGACTCTTACAAAGTGCTTCAAATCAAGACTTATTCCATAAATGTTAAATAAACGTCTCCTAAAAAAATTATACGTTTTACCTTGTTAAAACAACAAGCCGTTTTTTAAAACCTGTTTATTGTTAGTCTTAGATGATGTTAAGCGTCTGCCAGACAAGTCCCTGCATATGAGCTGTTACTATAGAATTAATAATGTATTAGAACAAGCGCATTAATAACATGGATCTGTCGTTCATGTTACAGCTGGAACTACTTTCCGAGACGTGCTGTTATACGAAGACAACGCGCACCTTCTGACCAATCAGATTTGCGCATTCAGCCACACCGTGGTACAACAAAGAATTAATTAAGATGTCTACATTACTCTGACTCAGAATGAAGCATCCTATACACATAAAGAATTGTTTATCATGGCTGAAATTCTCAAAAGCATTGCAGCACAAATATTATTGTTAAAATGGCAGAGTCACTTGGAGCACCCTCTCTACTGACTGACTGACTGACTGACTGACCGAGTCCCTGACTGACTGACTGACTGACCGAGTCCCTGACTGACTGACTGACTGACCGAGTCCCTGACTGACACACCATACACACTAACCACAATGACTTCGTTACACTGCACACTTACTGAATAGTGCTTAAATCTTTTTTGATACAACATGATAAAAAGAATTGATTTTATTTTAGGACTACTGTATTGCAGAGATCACCACTGAAACAGATCCTGGACTGTTCTTCGTGCTTTTACCTCTCTCTGGTCGCTGGTCCTGCCAGGGGTCCCAGAGCAATAAAGAGCTTTGTAAAAGACTCCGGGTCAGTGCACGAGTCCATCAGCTCCATCAGCCTCTGCATGGCAGCCTGTCTGAAGTCCCAGTTGCTGAACGGCATTGACTGATACAGTGTCACTACAATACTGAGGTTCTCCACATCCAGATTAGGGACATTTTTCAGGAGAATGCGGCTGCACTTTTCCAATAAGGGCCGATGGATGCACTTGAGATGTCGGAGGAACTGTACTACCCTCCTGGGATTGTTGTAATGGAACGTGTCCATTCTGTCCAGCAGAATCTCGGCTTTTTCAATCAGCGCGTCCCGTAAGTGGACAGACAGCAGTGACGACATACTGATCATGAGCGTGGTCAACACTCTGAGAAACATATATCAAGATTATTTGATTTCTATCTGTGTAAAGGCTTTGTATGGAACAGTGACATGTTTTTTTTGGACAGAGAAAATCAATACCTGGCATCTTCTATTGAATCCAGTCTCTGATTCACAATCTCAGTAATGTGACCCATCAGTGGACTGTGGTGCAGCCCCAGGTCATTCAAACAAATAGATAACTTTGACAGAGTCGTCATGGGGAATCTGTAAAATAGATAAAGCTTGGGTTTAGGCATAAAAACCTGTGTGTTCTCATAAGTCACCTAAAGCTTGAGGATATAGCAATATAATATTGATATTGTAATAAATTTCAATCCATATATCTATAACACTGAGCCATATACAATTTGTATATAATTTTTAAATGATTTTTTTTATACCAATTGTTTCATTTTTCTGTGTTAAATAATTTGCTTAAATGATTACTGATGGCTCACACTGCTCTGTGGCACCAAATATAATTACACATCACATATCTCAAAATACCCATGCTGCATTATGCATACTCTATATCACAAACCTCTTTTAAAGTGTCATGAGATATTTTCCGCACTGTAACTGTCACTCCTACCTTTCCAATCTGTTCCAGGCTTCAACCACCAGCTGCTGAATGAGCGAGTCATGTGGTTCAATCTGAAGTCTTGAAAAAAAAGAGAAACACACAGAGTTGGATGAATAGATGGATCAATCACATCAGTGGTTTTCCATCATTATACAGCTGCATGTGCAAGTGATGCATCCCTCGTGGATTGTGAATGGAAAGAGGGGGAAAAAAAAAAAGAGTACCAATTTGCAATTCTTTTTTTTTTTTTTTAATCACACAAAAACTCTAACAGATCTATCCTGGAGTACAAAAAGTGGGGTTTGGGGGACATCCAGGTGTCCGTGTAAAAGCTCATAAGACAAAAAAATGTTGGAGATACAAGTTATTAGAGAAGATTTGTATTTTGCCTCACATTCAAAAGGAGATATAAACTTTTGAACCAATATTTATTTATTTCACTATTAATATCTTAATGTATTTGATTCTACTCAATTTTATTTGTATCGAGCTTTTAACAGTGGACACTGTCACAAAGCAACTTTACAGAAATATATAAATTCCTGATATAAATGTATAAATAATAAAGATGTAGATGTTCTTTCATTACAAGTAACAAGTGCCCATTGTTAAAAGCAGCTTTACAGAAATATAGAAATTCCTGATATAAAATTTATGTTTATCCCTAATGAGCAAGCCAGAAGCGATGATGGCAAGGAACAACTCCCTGAAACGACACGAGGAAGGAACCTGACAGGAACCAGACTCAAAAGTGAACCCATCCTCATCTGACACCAGATAGTGCAATTATAAATAAGCCCTTTCTATAACTGTGTACTATATAGTCAAAAAGTGCAGTAACCAGGAACTTGTGAGCTTTATGAGCAACTTATGAATATTCTGAATTCATTTTAGTTTTAACATGAAGTCATCAACTGTTCAGTGATGGAGAGTTGCAGTCTTAAGTCATCTTTAAGGTTCTAAATGGCGCCATCCACAGTCATCTCACTGATCTTTAGGCTGTCCATATGGGGCCATCCTCAGCAGCAGCGAAACATATCCGAAGGACCATTTTTGTTACTCGTCATAATAAAAGAATACCTATGTCTTTATTATTTTGTTTTACAGAAATGCACTCGGCTCTGTGTGCGTGCATCTGTGTGTGTAAAGTCACCAAGAGCCAATTCTGTGTTATAGGTGGCATTATGTACCTGAGTCCACCATAAAGTATGTCCACCACCGTCGCATCGTCCATCAGGCTGATCTTGTTCTCAGCCAGAACTCGAAGCGTGAGGAACTGTGGATGAGCCCGGATCAGTTTGACCGTCCGCAGGATTTCCGGTCTCTCCCTCTGAAACTGCCACAGCAGGCCCATGGCAAAGCCCACATGACTGACAGAGAGCTTCGCCTTGTTCTTGCTCACCACGTCAAAGAGCTGGTCCTCTGCCATGCAGGCCCGGAGCTGCCCCATGACGTGGTCCTGACACACAGCGCCACGATGAAATAGTCTGTAAGAGTGACAGCGCAGGGCACAGAGCCTGAGCATGACCAAAGACCAGGGACAGGTCAGCAAAGCAGTCTGCGCTTCATATTCCACTCTTCACAACTGGGTCTTCTAGAGCTGAGGCAAGGAGATGAGATGAGATGAGGTGCACAAGGAGTTCAGAGGGTCTGGACTCTGGTTCTGCTGAGGTTGTGCATCATGGCTTTAAGGACAGGAATTACTATTAGAAGCCTTCCTATTCACGCTGGCATGGATATGGATATAGATAAAGGATGAGTATACTACACCGGAAGCTGGAGATGTGGGAAGGGTCGTCAAGGTAACAGGAAAGCTTTCACTCTATCCTGTCACATCACAAACAGGGAGGAGGAATTATCAAGTATGAAATATATTTAATGTTTTGTAACTATGTCACAATAAAAAGAACTGAAACTCACTCAAACTGGGTTCATGATATGGCTTCATAGTGTTACCAGTCATGTGTGACCTGTCCTAGGCTCGAGAGCTCGCTACTCACGTGGGGACTTTTTTTTTTTAAGATAGCTAGCTCCTAATCTCAGAATATGTGAATATAATAAATTTATGACATGAATTTATTTTAAACTAACCACAGTGTCAGAAGGATAAAACCAGACTATTATAACAATAAAACTGCCTTTAAATGTCTCTAAATAAACCATATTTGGTTGACTTTTTTGGACGCGGCTAGCATGGCATGCTCACTTTGAACAAGTGCTTCCGGATTAACAGTGTGGAGAACCTTTTTTTTGAATTTCAAAATAAAAGTTCTTTATTCGTAACATCTTTGTGTTTAGACTTCAGAGGTCGAAGGAAAATAAAACCAGGACTGTTTTTTTGGACTTCAAATTAAAAGTTCTGTATTTGTAACAGTTTTGTGTTTAGATTTTTTGTGTTTAGAGGTCGAAGTACACATTACATCAAAAAGTACTCCAGACTAAACTACAGAATGTATCTTTTCTTGTAAAAGTGTGTACTATGATCAGGTAAGCAAATAAATAAATCAACAACATTTGGTTCTGTTAACTACAGGGGGCGAAAATGGTCATGTTTGACAAACAGTTTTTAATAAATTTATTCATCTTTTTTATCCTGGTCAGGGTTGTAGAGGATCTGGAATCTATCCTGGAAACACAGGCAGTGCAGTAATATACCCTGTTATGCCAGTTAATCACAGGGCACCATGTACACACATTCACACACTCATTCACACCTAGGTGTAATTTAGAATCGGCAACCTTCCCATCCTGTTTTAGGGAGGAAATGGGAAACCCCGGAGGAAACCCAGGCAGACACGGAGAGACTCCACACAGACAGTAACCCAAGCTCAGGATCGAACAGCGAACCTTGAGCTGTGATGCGATGGCACTACCAGCTGCACCACACAATTAAGATCACAACAAATTTAGTACTTTATTAATTTAGACTTGGTGGAAAGATTGTGCTTTTGTTAACAGCTTTGCATTTTCACTAATATTTATTTACATATAAATATTATATCTAGCTACACAGTCTTTGATATTGTTCTATATAGATGAAACAAGACAGAAATAAACCACAAACATCTTAATACAATCATGACCAAAGTTGGCTAAAGACTAAACATATTATATTTAAGGTGCAGTTTGTATGATTAAGCGTGTCTGTGAATAGATTTTAAGTGCTTTTAGACAAACCTAGCATTTTCAAGATACTTTACCTCCTGTCCCCAGCTGGAACTGAGCAGTTCAACTCTGCTCCTTTTTTGTAAAGAGAACTTACAAGGGATTAGTGGGGGAAGGCTAGGGATGTTTTCATTATAACTGTGATTCAGGCAACAGAGGACAGAAAAGTATAAACTGCTCAGATAGATAGATAGATAGATAGATAGATAGATACATATGTACGTACGTACATGCATAACAGGGAAAAGACCTAACGGGGGGAAAAAATCACAGTTGAAGAAAAGACACATGCGATAAATGAACACTCAGATGCTGAATTCAATTGAAAGGTAAGTTCTGTTTATTTCTGTGACAACATCAGCAATACGGCTCACAATTACCAAGTAAATCCCAGCCGTTTTTTAGCCTTCTGAAAGTCAGTTGTTTCATTCAGCTCCTTTATGCCCTGAGTAGTACTGCACGCATAACTGGGCAGCTGAACCCCTGACTGGTCCTGAACTAGATAACTTGGTCTGATGCCTCCAAACACAGGTCCAAGTCCTCCACCAATGCCCTCCTTTGTGGCCTTGTTCAGAAGGGAGGTGTTTCTCTGAGCCTCGCTGGCTTTCTGAATCACATGCTTGGCATAATTCTGAAACTGATTCTCATCCCCTGCAATAAGCTCTGCATTCTTCGCCTCAAATTCCTGCTCTTGGTTTTTCATGCACTGTTCCTGTGCATGTTTCTCAGCCTAGATGCAAACAAAAGTGAGCAGAAATGTAGTTATTTTAAATCAAGACTTTATGTAAACTTAAGTAAAATTGAGCTGACTTACCATCTGTTGGACATAAGTGTCCTGTAGCATTTTGCCTGCCTCTTTCATTTTCTGGGCCTTGAGTAGCTGCTTCTGAAGGAAAATGATATCTGATGCTTTCTTTGCATTAAGCATGTCAATAGCTTTCTGATTCTCCTCTTGCTTCTTGTAGTCCAGCTCTTTTTGCTAAAATTGTGTAATTGGAGACAAAAATACCCTTAAATAACCAAAAAATAACCAAGTAACAGAAACCACTTTAAATGTAAACCATCAAAATATTAAAAGTAAAATATTGTCTGATTTTGACTCCATATAGTTTAACATATTCCCAAAAATGGACTTTACCACTGCTTCTTTGTGTTCAGCAATACTCTTCAACATGGCTGCCTTCTTTTCATCCTTCTCACGCTGTCGTTTATCCTGCTTGGCCTCAGCTTCTGCAGCTGCCTTGGAGATCCGCTCTTCTTCGTTGGTGGTTTGTTCTTGGTGATATGCTGCCAGTTTCTCAAAAACGGCTTCCCTGTGTCTCTGAACCTCTCTGCCACAATCAATTATTATCATACAACTATGTAATGGTACACTACATGGTCAAAAGTATGTGTACACTTGACCATCACACCCCATATGTAGGCCTTCCCCAAAGTTGGAAGTACACAATTGTATAGGATGTCTTTGTATACTGTAACATTACAACATCCCTTCACTGAAACTAAAAAGCCCAAACCTGTTCCAGCATGACAATGCCCCCTGTGCAGAAAGCGAGGTCCATGAAGACATGATTTGCCAAGGGTGGAGAGGAAGAACCCGAGTGGCCTTCACAGATCCCTGACCTCAACCCCACTGAACACCTTTGGGATGAACTGGAATGCCACATGCCCACCAAGCCTTATCGCCCAACCTCGCTAATGAATCAAATCCCCACAGCCACGTTCCAAAATCTAATGGAAAGTCTTCCCAGAAGAGTGGAGGCTCTTATATTAGCAACACCAGAACCAACTCCATATTAATGCCCATGGCTTTGGAATGGGATGTTCAACAAGCTCATATGAATGTGATGGTCAGGTGTCCACATAAATTTGCCAATACAGTGTATGTTCTATAAACCTTAAAATAATATGCAGTGGCTATTGCTTGTCTCAGGGTCAAAACTAGTAACCATGACTGACAATAAGCATCTGATCAGCCAATCGGCAGGGAGAAGACATATGCACCAAGTTGAGGTGTAAAAGCAGTATTATGACTATAAGTGTGAAATACAATTTTTCAGAAGCATACAGATTTTGAGTACCTCAACATCTCTGCCTCTTTTTCTTTCCTGAGATTCATCATTTTGCCTTTAGCTTTCACAAAAAGCTTTCGTCTTTCTTCTTCCAAATCCTGTTTCTCAGCCTCAGCCGCTTGGATGATTTTCTTGTTGGCAACGAGTTCCTAATTGAAGATAAAATCCATACAGAAGATTAGTCAAGTTTTAGTGCAGTCTAAAGGTGGGTAAGATGACAAAAATATATCACTGTGCTTGAAGACTGCCATATCTCAGAAAAGTGATGTAATTGATCACAATATTGATGTTATACAAACACATTATACCAGTACTACTGCAATCTGATCAGCATGCAATTACGCAACATGAATATTAATTAAAAAAAAAAAAAAAAAACAATTACGGATTATGGTTACAAAAAAAAAAAAAAAAAAAACAAGTGATGAATCTAACAAGGAAGTGCTAACTCGGGGCAGGATGGTCATGACTGTGATATGTGCTAATGTTTAATAATGTCTAATTATTTTAGATTTGGCCAAAGCAAATTTCATATATTGACAAAACTAAAAACGACTAAGTAGAGAGACATCTTCTGATCTTTTTATGCTTGAGAGCTTTGAGAGCTGTTTGAGAGCTGCTTACTTGATAAGCCGTCATCATCTTTCTCTTCTCTTCTTGCTTCTTCTGCTCGCGTGTGGTTTGTTCTTTAATATAGAGCTCATGGACTCGCTTGACATCCTCTGCCTCTTTCTTCTGTTCCATCATCTCCTCCTCTCTTGCCTGCTCATGATCCTTAATCCTAATAAAGAGGGATATAGTTATAACACACAAGTGCTCCTCACTGGGCAAAAAAGAGTTCATATGTTACTAATTTTGATTGTTTATCGCAAAATGTATAGACTCCTTCTGTTTATAAGGTAGCAAAGTGTTGCGGTCTGTCAGCTACTTCATTACATCTGTAGCTAATGGCTATAAAACCGTGCATATGTTGGTTTATCCTATACTTTACTGTTGTTTCAAACTTTCAGCAACCGCCAGAGAATTTTGCTTCTTCTCCAAGGCTTTCAGCCACTCCTGCTGTAAAGCCAGCGCCTCTTTGCGTGAGATCATGGCCAGGATCTCTTTATCAACATCTTTAGAGGCTTTCTCTTTTCTTTTCTTCAGCTCAATCTGGGCCTCCCTCTCCTTCAGGACCTCAGTCATCAGCAGGGCACTCTGGGGGGAGAAATTAACTTCAGTAAACTATAACCAGATTCCACAATCCAGACGCTATCTTCAACATTATAAGAAATGTATATTTATGTGAAGAAAATGGCAAAGAACACGATGTTGCATACAGTATATGTGATGATGTGAGAAATGCAACTGAAACATTTGAATATACTAACATGAAATCCTTTCACTCTGTCGATCTGGTAGTACTGCAGGGTTTTTGCCCTCTCTATTGCTTCCTTTCTTTTCTGCTCTTGAAACTTTGCTTCCTCTTTGTCAATCTGCTTCCTCTCCTCCTCTTCAATTTCCTCTCGGATTTTCTTCGCCTCCAACTTCTTTTGCCATTGTCCCTGTAAATGCATGAACAATGCGTGGATATTTGCATAGAGATTTTCACAGAGAACACATTGATTCAGGCACTCTAGCTACATGATTATACACAGATGTGACAGTTTATTACTGCGTCTACTCTGTACATGCACTCAGTGTGAATTGTATCAGGTAATCCTATTTTATAGGTATACAGTTACTGACTGTAGCCCATCTGTTGCTATACACAATTTGTTAGCCCTGTGGTCAGAAACCGAAACTGATGAAATGCTAGAGGACCATTGAAACACATTGTGCACAAAAAACAAGCTGTAATGTTTACACACACACAACATCATGCATACACATACACGATGAGCCAACAAAGTCGGTGTGGCCAATTAGTGCAGACTTTGTACACAAACCCCGGCAACACTGCTGTGTGGTCTGATGCACTCCTACCTGCTCAACACACCACAGTGTCAAAGTCATAGCTAAGCTGAGAATGTTGACTTACAGCAATGGTGTTAGACCAGTTTTTAACAACTTCTTTGGAGTGCAGGTGCATGGCCTCGCGCTGTCTCGCAGCTGCAATGAGACGCTCGTGCTGTTTATTCACACGATTCACACTATCCTGGATTCGCCTCCATTCCGATGTGGGCAACACGGTCACTTCACGCAGGTCCACGGGTGGATTCGGTTTATTGTTCGCCTCGGCTGAGGTAACTGTTGGAGAATAAGATGTAGGACAAGGTGGAAATTACAGAGAGGTTTGTGGGGGCCTGACCCCACTAATTGTAAAGACGTTTACACATTGAAAGATAATAAAGACCAAAGGTTAGGGGTGGTTCTTAAAAATATGATACGATAAATCGTATAGTATGGTATAATGCATGCACGGTAGGTTGCATGGTATGATGGATGTTATAGTGTGCGGTAGGTTGCATGGTATGATGGATGTTATAGTGTGCGGTAGGTTGCATGGTATGATGGATGTT
>CM075007.1:20283780-20295508 GCA_037576675.1 Pangasius sanitwongsei | reverse complement strand
ATGTTATAGTGTGCGGTAGGTTGCATGGTATGATGGATGTTATAGTGTGCGGTAGGTTGCATGGTATGATGGATGTTGTAGTGTGCGGTATGTTGCATGGTATGATGGATGTTATAGTGTGCGGTAGGTTGCATGGTATGATGGATGTTATAGTGTGCGGTAGGTTGCATGGTATGATGGATGTTATAGTGTGCGGTAGGTTGCATGGTATGATGGATGTTGTAGTGTGCGGTATGTTGCATGGTATGATGGATGTTATAGTGTGCGGTAGGTTGCATGGTATGATGGATGTTATAGTGTGCGGTAGATTGTGAACAGAAAACTTAAAGTATCTCAACTTTTTAGCTGATGGGTTAATATTGTAATTTAAATGGAACTGTGTTAACTCCCCTATGAATTTATTTGCTACACCAGACTTAAATAGTTTAAATTATTGATTGAACAGGCTATGTGTATGTTAACTTATTTAACTAGCAGGTCACTAGTCTGCAAACACTGCATTAATTAAGAAAATTTAGTGTTATATAATGCAGCTAGTAACCATACCATAATCATCGTGGAGAAGTAGGCTGAGTAAATACAAAATATATCACTGGGCTAGTGTTATAAGTTACAGATAAATTCAACAAGACAACTAACTAATTTAACAAGTCAGCTAACTTAGCCATGCTAGCATGTGGGCTATTCACTCACCTTCTCTACTTGACCCTTTTCTCCGGCCATACTGCACAACAGACGCAGAAGCTACTGACATTTTTAACCAGTTATTTTAATTAAGCACGTTGAAAACATTTGATATGTACTACAAGGGAATATCAAGCCCACAAAACTTTTTTTTTTCTTCTACTAGGCAGTATTTTGAACGCTGCTAAGCTTTTCTACTCAACTTCTGCTGTTGCTTAGCAACAAGGTTTACAAACCACTCTGTAGCCCCTGGCAACCTCGCGAGACCGTGAGCAAACACGTGACGGAAAGGGCGTGCCGAGAACGCGCAAAACAAGCACGAGGGAGCTAATCAACTACAGTGAGCACATTAAATAAAGACATAAGACATGTGACCCAAATCTAATATCACTAAACACACGTATATTTTATCTGTTTATTAGTAGATCATGCCGGAACACCTTCTACCCTGATGCAGCCTAATGTGTGTGTATATATATATATATATATATACACACACACAGACACACACACTGTCCACTTTATTAGAAACACCTGTACACTTGCTCATTTTTGCAGTTATCTAATCAGCTAATCATGTGGCAGCAGCACAACGCATAAAATCATTCAGATACAGGTCAAGAGCTTCAGTTAATGTTCACATCAAACATCAGAATGGGGAAAAAGTGTGATCTCCTGACTTTAACAATTGTTGGTGCCAGACAGGCTGGTTTGAGTATTTCAGAAGCTGCTGAGCTCCTGGGATTTTCACAAACATCAGTCTCTAGAGTTTAGACAGACTGGTGCGCAGCAGATCCTTTAAGTCCTGTAAGTTGCGAGGTGGGGCCTCCATGGATCGGACTTGTTTGTCCAACACATCCCAAAGATGCTCAATCAGATTGAGATCTGGGGAATTTGGAGGCCAAGTCAACACCATAAACTCAAACCATTCCTGAACAAGTTTTGCAGTGTGGCAGGGAGCATTATCCTGCTGAAAGAGGCCACTGCCATTAGGGAATACTGTTGCCATGAAGGGGTGTACTTGGTACGCAACAATACTTAGGCAGGTACTTACTTATGTGTCAAAGTAACAAGGTTTCCCTTCTTCCCATAGTGTTCTGACACCTTTCTATCATAGCCAGCATAAATTTTTTTCAGCAATTTGTGCTACAGTAGCTCTTCTGTGGGATCAGACCAGACGGGCTAGCCTTCACTCCCCACGCACATCAGTGAGCCTTGGATGCCCATGACCCTGTCACTGGTTCACCGGTTGTCCTTCCTTGGAACGCTTTTGGTAGGTACTAACCATTGCATACTGGGAACACCCCACAAGACCTGCCGTTTTGAAGATGCACTGACCCAGTCGTCTAGCCATCATAATTTGGCCCTTGTCAAAGTCACTCAGATCCTTACACTTGCCCATTTTTCCTGCTTCCAACACACCAACTTCAAGAACTGACTGTTCACTTGTTGCCTAATATATCCCACCCCTTTTTGTCTTTTTTTTTTTTTTTTTGCTTTGTTACTCTGCTACAAACTCTTGTTTTGTGCAGTTTCTTTCACACAATGAAGTCACAACTAGCACTAGATTATTTTTAAGTAGGATTGAATGCACTAGATTGAAGACTTTGTATAACGGAGCATGTCGCAGAACTAGTTTTATTAAGTGATCATATGTCAAGACTTAGCACAGCTCAAATAAGCAGAAAACAATTTCAAAATCAGATCTGATTCTAAGGAGGCTGAAATATTACAACTGAAAATCCAATAGCAGCATGCAAAGAGGATGGAGACAGTTATAAAAGCAACGCATATGAGTTATTAGAGAACATTAAAATGACATTCAGAAAGGGAACTGCAAAGCTTTTAAGTAATTTCATATTGATGATTTCATTATTAATATTGTACCAACTACTGCTTAGAATACACTGACACTTTCACTGTACTTTGTTCTCAAACCACAATACTGCACTGCTACTTATAATCTCAAGTTGCATCTATGGACCTCGTTTGGTGTTTAGTCTAATGTCAGTGTCTTTTATTGTAGTTAAAAAGTTAAATGTTTTTAGTGTTTTTGCTTTTATAACCTCCCACTCACCCCATACTCACCTACTGTATCCCATTACCTCCATTTTTTTTTTTTTTTTTTTTTAATCTCATTGCACTTTGTTATATCCTATCAGCACTGAGTGTGTTGTGCATGTATGTTGCACCATGGGTCCAGGAGAAATGTTATTTCATCTAATATTCATTAGATATGGTTGAAAAGACAATAACAATCTTGCTGACCTGATAACTTGACTAACTATATTAATTATTAACATCTTATCATTTTTCTCATCTGCAATAATGAAGGAATATCGGTTAAAAAAAAAAACAAACAAACAAACTAGTGTGCTTAATATTGATTAAAATAAATTCCTTATGATTCCTTATAAGCTTGATTGACAGAAATGAATCCACATCTGTGTCTTTTATTAGATCACAGAGACCGTCTCACTATCACGTGGTACATGGTGTACCCACATTACCAGCCAAGGAACTTTCGTGAAGTTTTATCTAATTAGTATTTCTGGTTTGGCTGGTGGAGTTAGGGGGCGGGGCTTCTCTTTCAGATAAGCTCCTCCTCCACTCGCCCCAGTGATCGTGACGCAAAATCAGTTCACGCACGCACACGTGCCCTGCAGCTCCCGCAAGTCGCATCCCGCATCCCGTTGAGAGAAATGGCTCCGGTCGCAATCAAGCGCGTTTTAATAAGCGAAAGCGTGGATCCGTGCTGCAAGAAGATTTTGCAGGAAAATGGAATTGAAGTGACTGAAAAACCCACTATGAGCAAAGATGAGCTGAAAGCGCAGATTAAGGTAAGTGGTCACTTTTTTTTTTTTTTTTTTAAATGATTGTTTTATGTGCTGTATTTTTCTTTTCACGGTAAAGCCTAGGTTCCATGCTAGATTTCTTTCGATGTTTATTTTTTATTTTTTTTTATTCCCCAAGCCTGTTTATCCGTCACTCCAACTCTGAGCCACGCCATTGCCTCCTCCCCCTCCACACGCTTCCCAGAGTCTGATGTAACCTCAGCAACACTTACACAGCCACTTCCAGCATGCTGATGAGCTCTGAGCTCTGATGAATGGAGGGCTAGGCTGTATCCCAAACCGCATCTCACACACACACACACACACACACACACAGTGCTTTAGCCTTGTTACTTTGTTTAACATGCACAACATTTGTACTAAAACTCCACACAGAACTCCCTACGCTGAGACTTTTTGTTTGTTTGTTTGTTTCTGAGAGACTCCTGTATCAACAGCTCAGAGTACTTGCATCAGCTACACCACTAACCCTTGGCCGTGCTCCACATGTCATGCTGAACTTTTCCTCTTTATCACTGTTAGGATTTTGATGGTCTGGTTGTCCGGTCAGCTACCAAAGTGAGCGCTGACGTCATCGACTCCGCCGGGAGCTTGAAGCTGATTGGACGAGCTGGAACGGGCGTGGACAACGTGGACGTGGAGGCGGCCACCAAGAAAGGCATAATTGTTATGAAGTAATGAAAGCGTTTGCTGGGAACTGAGTGGAATTTTTTTTTTTACTGGTCATGCCCTGACTTGCACTGTACTGCAGTGTGTCTCAAAATAACCCTTACTCTGAGGCTTACTTGATCATTTGTTTCATTCCCAGTCTGTCTGCTAGTATATCTTTCTATGAGCTGGATAATTTAGGTATAAACCAATAGGGTATTATTATTATTATTATTATTATTATTATTATTATTATTATTATTGTAGCAGTGAGTACACAGAGACATGGCTTTGCATCTCCTTATTACATTACATATTCTTATTATTCACGAATACCTTATTCAACTGTGATTGTTTTAAAAATTAGTATGTTGCATAACCCAGAAGATTAACCACATGCCATATACACCTAATATGCCTGTGTAGATCGGTGTTGTCTTTAAGTGATCAGCCCCTGATGTTGACACAGTTAGTACATTTGTCTGTGTCTTGTATGTTAGCTGGATAATTTAGTTATAAACCAGTAGGGAAGAATGTTCAGTAGGCCTGGGTTCACATCATCTACTGTTGGACAGTCTTGGTTTTTTTTTTTTTTCTTAACCAAGTATTGAAAAAAGTGCACTTGGGGTAATTTTGTAATGTTAGGATGTGCATCGTTCAAGAGATCATTTAAACGTTTACAGCTGTAGGCTGTTGCAGGCAGTTAGTCTCACTTACTGATCTATCTTAGCAAGTTTTTCATTGTTTATTAACTTTGTCTTTGCCCACCCCAACAACTCTAGAATAATCAGGATGGATATGTAAAGAATACAACAGTGCGGCGCATGCTGTTTTTGCAAAATAATCAACAGCAGGGTGGTGTGATGTGTTTTATTCCTCTTATACCACAATAGTTTCCTGATGTTTCAGTTTTTTAATATATTAATGAATGACATGTCACGCTTCTTAACCATTTATAATTACGTTTAATGTGGCGGGATGTCTGAGACACGAAGCGGTGACTCCTTCCAGAAATGTTAAATAGATGTCTCTTTAAAGAAAGCTTTCCCATGTCCGAGATTATCCATGTATCTTTGTTAAATAACACATTTTAGAATCCGCTTATTATTAGTTTTAGATTATGTGAAATGTCCCTCTGAAGTTAGTGTAAAAATGATAAATAAATATATAAACTTTTTTGTTTGAAATGCAGCTAGCACTACTGTCAGAGCTGCTCTTATAGAAAACTAATCAATACTTTCAGAACAATCAGATACGAGACTTAAACAGTGCTGTGTTATAAAATTGAGTATATTTCATGTGTTGGTTTTTGAAAACAGAACAATATTATACAGGTGTCCATGCATACCAGTGTGAATTTATGCATCATTCTGAGGCACCTAGATGACGGCATGGTATGTCATTAATTTTACAGCACTCCAAGTGGCAACACAATCAGTGCTGCTGAACTGACCTGCGGCCTTGTGATGAGTTTATCAAGGTAAGAGAAACCTGTTGCAATATACAGTCAAATAAATAGGACTAATTTTAACAGCATCTTAATAAAGAGTGTAAAATTCATAAATGTTATGGTTTATACTGTAAGTATTTTGGTTTTCTATATGCCTAATAATCACCTTTTTTTTTTTTTTTGTGGTAGAAATGTTCCACAAGCTGCTATGTCAATGAAGGCAGGAAACTGGGATCGTAAAAAGGTGCTGGCTTGAGTAATTTGCCGTGAATTGTGTAAGCTCTGTTTGAGCAATATGGCATGTGGTGTGATTACAGACACATTGTGTCCTCTGTGCTCATTCAGTCGTCGCTAATTAGCTCTGACCGTTGGGTACATTATGCTTCAGTCTTTCAGAGGAGTTTATCGAATATCTTGTTGATTTTGCAGTTCATGGGTGCAGAGTTGTATGGCAAAACCCTTGGAATAATTGGACTTGGAAGAATCGGGAAAGAGGTGGCCACTAGAATGCAGTCTTTTGGGATGAGGGTATGATGAGCTCATCCACGTCCTGTTCCTGTTAGAGATTTTCTAAGAATGTTATCTCTTGTCCAAGGTCAGTGTACTGATGTGTCACTTTTTTTTGCTGCCAGACCATTGGTTATGACCCCATTACTCCTCCAGAGGTGTCTAAGAGCTGGGGGGTGGAGCAGATGTCTCTGGAGGAGCTCTGGCCCCAGTGTGATTACATCACCGTGCATACGCCCCTCATGCCCTCCACTACAGGTGAGTGTGTCAAAGGGGCGGGGCATTAAGGTGGTTGGAGAGGTGCTTTGTTATTATTATAGATACATATAATTACTTATAACAACTAAATGCCAAACTTTATTCAGCTTACATTGACATTCATGGCATTTAACATCATTATTATAGAAATGAGTACCCAGGAATGTGTCTTTGCTTCCCCCAGTTACAGAAAGTATTCTTATTATTTAAGAATACATTATTCAACTGTGCCTTATTAAAAATACATAAGAAATATATCTGAATAACCTCTTTGCACACCATTTGTTTCTTTTTTTAAAAATTGGGATTCAGCGTAATGCAAATGATGACCGCACCTTATACACCTAATATGTTGTATTCATTGTTGTCAGCACCTGATATTGACTCAGATAGTACAGGAATCAATGCCTTGTACATTTAATGATGAACATTTTAACTTGAACTGATGAAAAAGACTTCAATTTTCGCAAGTGATAATGTTTATTAGTAGTGGATTCAAACTCTTCAGCCCTACTGAAGATTTCACAACTTCCTGGATGTGTTTTTTGGTTAAATATGTTTATTTCAAGTAGTGGCTTGTGAATAGTCAATTTAAATATGTTTGAAATCTTTAAATACATGCAATGAAGAGGTGTTTTCGTTCTCGCTCTCGCTCTCGACCTTGACTGATTGCAGGATTACTGAATGATGCCTCATTTGCTAAATGTAAGAGAGGTATGAAGGTGGTGAATTGTGCCCGCGGAGGCATCATTGATGAAGCTGCTTTGCTAAGAGCTCTGGAGTCTGGGCAGTGTGGAGGAGCAGGTCTGGATGTGTTTGTAGAGGTGAGACTTGTCCGATTAATTATCTAAGGACCTAAATGAAAGCTGTGAAATGAACATTAGTGCATCGATGTACTGCTATAGGACTGAATGATGTAACTCGGGCATAGTCTTCCATTATTGCAGTATGGAATTTAGCAGTTTGTGGTTTAAGCACAGAACTTTCTGTCCCCTAAATAAAATTCTACTAACAAGACTAAGATGAGAAATTGCTTTTAGTAAACATGTGCAATCAGAACATCTTCATCTGACTATTTTCTGACCCTCCGAACTAGCTGTCTAGTGCCACCATTTTAACACTAAACACTATACTGTTTCAAGAGCTCTCCTTCATATTGTAAAAAATATGGATAACGGATTATATGGATATTAAAGCCAATATGGCAATCTGGAGAAGAGTGCTAATGTGTAATTCTGTGTGTGAAAGTGACGATGATGGTGGTGGTTGTGTGTGATATTGGTTTAGGAGCCTCCTAAGGACTGGGCTCTGGTGAACCACCCTAATGTGATCAGCTGCCCACATCTGGGAGCCAGCACAAAGGAGGCCCAGGCTCGCTGTGGCCAGGACATTGCACTGCAGATTGTGGACATGGTCAAAGGCAAAGCATTAGTGGGAGCGGTGAGTTTTTCCCAAACCAGTAACACTGTAACAAATTTGGAATGTGTGAATGTATTTCTTGTCGCATATCTATTTTTTTTTTTTTTTTTAGGATTTTTTTTTTATGAAGAATGTTAAGTAGCATCATAAATCAGAAGAACAATGCCACATTGTTAATTCTCTCTAAAGCTTACAGTGTCTGTTTAACATGCTTTTTATCTGTATGAGAACAGCTGTCAATGTAAATGGTTTATATTTTGATGTTTCCAACGATGATAGAGTATTTCCATTGATGATATAGCTTGCTGGTGAACTAGGCTACACTCTAACGAAGAATTACGTTTGAAAATCCATTTTAGTATGGCACTACGTTTAACATGTCTGGAACATCAGTGCTAAGAGTTTAACTCATTTCATGTTGTTGTTGCATGCACAGGTGAACGCACAGGTTCTGGCTAGCACCTTTACCCCTGAGTCGCAGCAGTGGATCAGGCTGGGTGAGGCCTTGGGCAAACTGCTGAAGGCCTGCAACTCTACTAAACAGCCCTACGACCAAGTCCACATCACCACACAAGGTGGGCCTAGTGTACCAAAGTCCACCTAAACATGAAACACAAGGATACAGGTTACAGCTGTGTGAAGTACCTGAGACGTGTCTTGTTCTTTCAGCAGCTAGTCATCGCCCTCTAGTGTTACAAAGATATACTACATGCTTATTTAATTCAAAGAAACTGCTGGCCTCTTCCTTTAGCGTAGTATATTGTGTTGCATAGGAGGATGGAAAGGTTCTGATGAGTGTGTTTTCTTTTGTTACTGTTCAGGAGAGTGCTTGAAGAAATCAGCTGAGTTTCTGAGCTCAGCAGCTGTTGTTGGACTGATGGCTGAAAGCTCTGAGAATGGCCTTAACCTGGTGAATGCTCTCACGCTAGCGGAAGAGACAGGAATTACAGTAAGGACTTGTTGCCTACACGGTCCTCCTGATTGTCTTATATATTTGTCTTCACAGCTTACGTTTTGGGAAGCAAGTCCATAATCCCTGTTCTACATTAGTGAATAAAGTGCAGTACTTTATGCCTAAAGGTATGGTTTGGAGAAAATCAAATTTACAAGTTTTCCAAAATGTCAGGAAAGACAGGCATAGTGAGAAATTTGCTTCTTTATTTTTGCCCTGAAGTTTCAAACTAACATGTCTAACGGGCAGTGGAAGCTCAGAACCACTCATTAGGTCAATAAAAAGTAGGATAAATTTGTATTTACAATTCCTAATAAATGAAGTGTCCCATTTTGATAGATAAGAACAGTGTATATAGTGCAAAAAAACCATGGTTCAGTCTGTTTGGCTATGTTCAGTCAGGCATCTTAATTCCAACTTTTGCCACAGTTGAGCTGAAAATATTTTTTTGCAGTCTGAACAGAAACGCATGGAAATTTTTGTAAAATAATTTCCAGTGCACACTTGTATGACTGGTCACATCAGGGTACAACACAAACACACTACTTTTAATCACCTGAATTTCAAACTTTCGCCTGGCTGCACTAATCAGATGCATGCCTGCGCTGTTACTATAACAACCGTGTCAGAACAGACAAATCAGTTTTGATTGCCTGTAATTTGCAATGCAGACACTCGTCTAAAAAAAAAAGAGAAAAAAAAAAAAGAAAGAAAAGTAAACATTTAAGAAATAAATCAGATTTGACCTGCTGTCTGAACATAGTCTTTGTGATCATTTAATAGTTTGGCACGAGGCATGTGTGTGATTTTAGTTATGCAGTTTGTTTGATGATAATTAAGGGCCATAAGCTTCCATAATTTTTTTTTTTTTTTTTTTTTTTTTTTTTTTTTTTTTAAACCTACCATAGCCTTATAGCTCTTTTTTTTCCCAGCAAAATCAGGACATCAAACATGTTTTGCTAATCAGCTGCATTTGTTGTAGGTAAAAATGTAATTTTTACTCCAAACTGTTTCTTTTGTTACTGATTAATGAACATAAGACATTGAATGTGCCATCCTACAGCAGTCCCTCCACAGCTAGCTACATTCTTCTGGAATCTTTCAACAGATTAAAAAAGGGCACAGTGATGGGAATGATGCTAAATCCACCTGCATGTTGGAAGCCTCTGTGAATGGCAGTGTTTATAAAGCTTCAGGCACGGTGCAGACCACAGTGCCAGTCCTTCTGGAGCTGAACGGCAGTGTGTTCAGGCAGCCAGTGCCTCTCTCTGGAAACCTGTTGTTTTTCAGGGCTGCAACTTCACCTCAGCTCCTGCCCTCTGTTACCGGTAAGTTAACTGGTCCTAGCTGAATTCTAGCTCAATCGAAGATGGTCATGATTGTATGTTTTCTAGTCTAATATCAAATGAGCAATGCAAGTCTTGTTTGACCTGTTCAGGTGTGCTGGCAGCAGCGGGGGTTGAGATTGATCACTTCAGTGCCTCCAGTGCCTCTGGTGGTGATCAGTGGTACTGCGTGGGGGTTCCCTCCCTGCTGGAAGACCTCAGCACTCTCATGCCCCTGGTGAAAGAGGCAGCGCAACTTGCTGTTTAAGTTCCTGCTAACTGGATGTTGGTGGGAATTTTCTGTAACATTCCAATGTCTTACATTCTAAGTATTCAAAGAGTTTTCCAGTCCTGGGGATTCCCTGCATAATGGATCCAGCTTTTAATCTAATCCCTGTCTTTTTGCATCTGTAACATTATGTAAGTACTATAGACAAGAACAGTTCTCATTAACATTTGCTGATGTTCCAAAGCTGGTCTTAGGCTTCCACTGTAAGTGGTAAGGGAAATGTATTGAAATGATTGGTTGTGGTAATATGCTGCTGATGCTATAAAAGGATATTAGGTTGAAAGTATGTTGGAGTGATCATTTAACCGTTTCACAAATTGGGGTGGGTGTGTTGGGAGCAAACTCTGAAATCGTGGAGGGCAATGAATCCCTAGGATTGGAGATGAGTAACCTTGATCTAACACAAACATAGCTTACTCTTAGTGCACAGGTTCCCAACCCTGGTCCTGGAGTACCCCCTTTCCTGCACATATTAGTGTCTTCCCTGCTCTAACACACCCACTTCAACTCAAGAAAGGCTGTTAATTAGCTGATTAGTTGAATGAGTTGTGTTGGGAACAAGGAAAACACTAAAATGTACAGGATAGAGTGTACTCCAGGACCAAAGTTTGGAACCTGTGTTAGTGCAATATAGAATTACTGTGAGAAGCTTAAAATTCAGTTTAAGTACCAGGCAGCGAGAGTTTGTCAGTGTAGTGGTTTGTAAGCTACATTTGAATTTTCTGAACCACATTAAATAGAACTGCTACTAACAAGAATAAGCAGTGATATTTTTCTAGCAAAGCAGTTAGTAAAAGGATGAATGGATGGATGAATGATGCTTAATTGATTCCTCAGACTCAGTCCTGGAGGACTGGAGTCTTGCACAGTTTAATTTCCCTGATTAAAGACAAATTATTCAACTCATCAGTTAATTAACAGTCTTGGTAGATGTGTTGGAGTAGAAAAATCACTGCCCTGCTTGACTCTAGTCTCTCCAGAACAGGATTTGGGGAAGCCTAAGCTACAATTTCACATGGCATTAAGCGGGTTGTGTAAAGGCCTCAGCTCGGGTTACTGTCTGTGTGGAATTTTGCATTTCCATTTGCCTTCGTATGGGTTTTTTCTGGGTTCTCTGGTTTCCTCCTACCTCCCAAAATCATGCCAGTAGGTAAACTGGCTACTCTAAATTGCCCCTAGGTATGTGTATGTATGTGTGTGTATGTGTGTGTATGTGTGTGTATGTGTGTGTATGTGTGTGTATGTGTGTGTATGTGTGTGTATGTGTGTGTGTGTGTGTGTGCGTGCATGTGTGCGTATTGTGCCCTCCACAATATTTGCCACCCTTCATAAATATCAGAT
>CM075007.1:20259115-20274465 GCA_037576675.1 Pangasius sanitwongsei | reverse complement strand
CTCTTATGTAATCTGCTGCTTTCTTTACTGACATACAAACATTTTTCTGTAACATTTAATTTTGTGCTGGAAAACTATTGTTTGGGAATCTAAAATGTTTTGTACTGAATCAATAATGTAGAAGTCATAAAATAACAATCTATAACAAAGTTTGTACTAAAAAAAAAAAAAGGGTGTCTAAGACTTTTGTTTAGTACTGTATATATTATGAAAATAATATAAAGTTAATATTTTTTAAATAATACTATAGTATATTAAAGTAATAATAGACATTATTGAGCCTTATAATGAATGATTCAAAGTTCTTACCCTGCATCCAAGACAGCAGCTCCTATACTGAGCACTCCACATCCACAACCCAGATCAGCAACCAGTTTATTCTCAATGTCATCAAATGTGTTGTGGATGGTGTAGAGCATGCAACCTGTAGCAGAAAATATACAGTACTGTGCAAAAGTCTTAGGCAAGTGTAAAGCAAAAATGCCTTCAGAAATAACACAATTAAATGCTACACACACAAAGAATGACACTATAAAGTGCAGTAAACAGTAAGAAACTAAACAAAGTGGATATCTGGTGTGAGGAGCCTTTGCTTTTTAAAAAAGGCATCAGTGGTCTCAGGTCCACTTTGTGCAGTTTTATAAGGAGATTGGCTGGTAAGGTTTTACTGAGCATCTTGGAGAATCTGCCACAGCTCTTCTGGAGACTCACGTTCACAATTGCTTCTGTTTTTGCAGGTAAAACCTGACAGCCTTCATTAAGTTTTTTTTTTTTTTTCTGAAAAGTGTCTTATTATGTAATATGCTGCTTTCTTCAATGACATACAAACATTTTTTGTAACATTTAATTTTTTGTTTGAAAGGTAATGTTGCTAAATCTAAAACTTTTAGATTATTATTTTTTTTTTTTAAATTTGTATTAAATTTGTATTTAAAAAAATTTGAGTTCTTAAGACTTTTTGCACAATACTGTACATATTTTTTTAATGTGTATGTTGTGGTCTGGGAAAACCTGTTAGATGTCGCTGTGGATGAATTGTGGCAACAAAAAAAAACCCAACCAAACAAAAAAAAAAAACAAGGCTACAGGACACCTTGACTTTAGAAATGTTCTTTTAAAGCTTCCTGGAGAGACTGGATAAGAAGCCAGTTTAACAAAATTTGTGGTTAAACAGCCATTCTGGCTAAAGATGTCTTCCTAGCCAAGTGTGATTTCCTGAAACAGTGAATGTCAGGCTTTGATCAAGTTATTGGATTGCTGCATGGTCTAGTACAACGGACAGAAGATCAATTAATTCAGTTTGTCATGATACCGGCTGTCAAAATGTCTGTGATTCTCCTGAATGAAATTTATAAATCTTTTTACTTCTGGGGGTAACCCATGCAAAAGAGAATCATATTTCAGTTCAGCTTGTCATTTTCAGAACTGTATACTGAGAACATCAGCATTTCACCATGTGCTGGCTTTTCCCATTTATTTTCACATTTTAGAAAACACAAGGCAATATTTTTAGAAATGTGACCTTCAGGTTATACAAGTGATTCCTCAAATGAATTATTAATAATCACAACAACTCCACAAGTACTGTTACCTGCTATATGTGGGCTGGTGGGATACTGCTCAAGGAGGATCTTTGGTTCCTCGAACCCGTCCACTTGCTGAAGGCAACTCTCCAGTTCTTTCAGTTTCATGGTTATAGTAAAGGTGTGATGAGAATTCTTTCAGTAACCTGCCTGTAGGACGATTCACAGGAAGGAAATGAGATCTTGATAATCAACATCAGAGTTTTGACTGGAAGGTATTGGGGTCAGAGCATCAGGGACTGTTAAAACTGGAAGTTCACTCAAAGTATTAAAGCAAGTTACCAGTGCTAATCTGATGTTAAATTGGTGGAGATTATCACTTATCAAACACTATACACATGGTTATAGTTAATATTTGGTTATTATAGTTATAAGCCTAATGGACTGGTGACTTGAATTAAATGGGTTTAAACAAAAGATCAATAACTTTGATATTTCGGGGAAAACTAGGATAAAACTAGGATGCTACAAAAACAGCGTAGCAGGTTTGGGTTCTGTGGCTGGAAAATTAATTAGTAAAAGACTCTAATAGCTTTAATAACTTAACTGAATTTTCCAGATATGCCTCATGTGCCTATTATTTCTGTCTATTATCTGTAGGACAGTTTGTCTATTATTTTTGCCTCTTATTTGTAGGATAGTTGGATTTATATTATTTTATATGTACACTGGCAGTGTTTTGTTTTGAGAAACCCTTCTATATTACAGAATATGTACAACATTCATTCAGAGCTGAGAGCCTGGCATTTCAATCAGGCAATTCTCTGTCACAACTAGAGTTTACAACAAACCATGGTGCACATGAAACAGTGACTTAACACTGACCCCTGAAAGACAATGACTGAATGACGCTCATTTAAAAGCACAGCTACAAACTAACAAACTAAACCTCCAGTCTCACCTGTGTGTACTTTAAACAAACTGCTTCCCCCAAGTATTTAATGAATATTACTAAAGCATGCACGCGCTCACCAAAAAGCTTCGTACATTTCTCTATCAAAAGAAACTACAAGCACTAATAATTTTTAATGTGTTTGCCAGATAGCTGTATTTAGTTTGAAAACTATAAAATTGTTTATAAGAACACTTACATTTACACCTTGAAGTGTTCAGGTATACGTGCATGGACCATCATGGCTGGATAGGAAACATCATACTACCCTACTAAATAGTGTGTACTAAATATAGTAAAAAGCGCTATATATCCTCAGTGGAGTTGCACTAGTCTGCCATACTACATAGTACGGTAGAATGAAAGGACTCTTATCGCTACAGTTCACTTCCGGCTTAGAGGTGCCGTGAGAAACGTCAAAACAAAAGTCCTCCGTTAGTAAATTATAACATCAGAGTCCTGATGCATTAGTATTAATCCAGTGATATTTTCCTTGTCCGAATGTGACGTATATGCAGAAACCATATAAAGCAAAAATATTTAGCTTATTTCTTTTGTAAATTCTGGTTATAAATATGAAATAGAACTAATTAACACGTAGTGTATACTGTATACATTTATTGTATAGCTTGAATGTAATGTATTACATCCCATTCTAAATTTCTCTCCACTCTTCTGGGAAGGCTTTCCACTAGATTTTGGAGCGTGTCTGTGGGGATTTGCGATCATTAGAGCATTAGTGAGGTCAGGCAGTGATTTCGGGCGAGGAGGCCTGGGGTGCAGTCAGCATTCCAGTTCACCCCAAAGGTGTTCAGTGGGGTTGAGGTCAGGGCTCTGTGCAGGCCACTCGGGTTCTTCCGCTCCACCCTTGGCAAACCATGTCTTCATGGACGTCGCTTTGTGCACAGGGACATTGTCATGCTGGACCAGGTTTGGGCCTCTTAGTTCCAGTGAAGGGAAATCTTAATGCTACAGCGTACAAAGACATTCTAGATAATTGTGTGCTTCCAACTATGTGGCAACAGTACGGCGAAGGCCCACATATGGGTGTGATGGTCGGGCGTCCACATACTTTTGGCCATATAGTGCACTTAAACGAAACATAATAAAGATTTAAAGTCAATATCAGACTCTAAGTCAAAACAATAAAAGTAATTACTTTACTTTAGAATAAAATAAAATAAAACAGCTTCCTGCTTTTATCACATTGGTCTCGTCAACAAAACTGAATGGCAGGTTTATGGGTATATGTGGTGTTTCACAGCTAAATAACACATATCAAGTAAGGAATAAAACACTTTTTGGATGTGTTGTTATAGGAAAATAAGCAACAACAGGGTGCTGTGATGTTGTTACCACCTCCAAATTTTTTTTTTCTTATACCAGCATGTCCCAAAGTGTTTTATTCCTTTTATACCACAGCAATTTGCCAGTGATTACATTCATTTATTTATTAAAGAACAACACATCATACTTTTGATCTATTTACAGTTATGTTTAATGTTGTCGAATATCTATGAAACAAGTTCATTCCTGTTATCAGTTACATTATAACAGCTATACACAGTCATTCCCTCACTTTCATTTGAAGTTAATAAGACTGATGGATACAGCTCCTTACAAAGAAACCACAGCATCCTCTGTCCTGAAAACTTTCCTCTGGCAGAAAACATAAAGTTATTGCTTTATCTCTGACTGTTACAAAGCACTGGCATTCCAAAAGTGCTACATCAAAGTATTCTGACAGAAAGCTTCAGCACATCATTAAAAGTTTTTCTTTGTTAAATAACAATGAGTTCTTTTTTTTATTATTATTATTATTATTAGTCTTAGATTCTCAAGATACTGCAAATTAGCTGTTACTAGAGAAAGCATAATGTATTAGAATGAGTACATTAATATAAAGCTGTGATTTGAATTACAGCCGGCACTATTGTCAGAGCTGCTGTTATTGAAAATTAATCAACACTTCCTGACCAATCAGAGAGAAAGATTTTTCAACTGTCTGCCAGAAAATCAGAATATCAATAAAATCAGGTAGACAAAAAAACCAAAAAAAAAAACAGACCCAGACAATGGTGAAGAGTATAGTTATTAATCAGGAGTTAATGAAAGATCTGAAGTCCGTAACTTTTTGTACTTTATATCTTTCCCAAAGAGAAATAAAATGACAAGAACCATCGTGTAATTGATTATTGTATCTCTATAATTCCCACTGACTCCTTCTGACTGCTGTCTTCTTTTCTTTCTTTGCCTTACTCGGCTCAATCTCACCCATCACTGCTCTTGTTTTTTTGTGCATCTGCTCATGAGAGGGGCAGCAGAGACCACAAACAACATCAGAACATGTGAATGAAAAGCCGGCCTGTCTGCTCCCTCGGCTTTAACAGTCCAACGAGCCCATTTTATTTTCTATTATGTGGGTGTAGAATGGGGTGTTCTTTTAATGTATGGAATTTAAGTGTTGGGTGGAGCAGTATTTAGTAAGGAAGCGTTTTATAGCTTAAAATGGTTAAGGAGATTGAGTGCAAGTGATGGGGAGTTGTGGTCACGGCTGCTGCGGTGAGGAAACCCAAAGCCTGCCGTCTGACCAGCACCACAGTAACAGCATACTTCCCATTCTTCCTCCAAACCTCAGGCCAGCCATGCCAATTCTTCTCACTGAGAGCTCAAAGGCTCCCCTCCTCCCACTCTGGGATGAATGGAGGCTTGAGGAGCGTATACGGTCACTGTGTGTGAACAGTCGTAACTGTGGAATGTAATTCATTGTAATGGTTTTTGGCTTTTTTGTGGTGAAGTTGCAAGTTTATTTTTTGCCTGTTTTTTTTTTTTTCTCTCTGTGTTTACATGAATGGCTAAGAGCTGGACATATGGTATGTGTTTGTCAGATTTAGCATCCTGACACACCTACACATGCACATAATACTTCTCATGAAGTAAGACAGCATGAATGGTGGGATGGATGATGGATGAGTAGAAATGTGCACCCATTTAAAGATTTTCTGAATGACCATCCCAGAGTGCTGTCCATTGTAATATCAGTAATGCTTAATAGGGGGCAGTATAAGCCAACTTCAAGCTGCTGGATTAGTGGCCTGTTTGTCCACTCTCTGGACTATGTGCTCTTTTCAGAGAGACTCCTCAGCCGTGAGCAGCCTGATGTTTTCCCTAGAGCACAGTGCCAGCACAGTGGCAGCCATGATGAGGAAATGATAATGGACAGTGCTCAGAGCAGCACTAGCTGTCAAACTCGCTTAGAGAAATGTCATTGCCTTTCTTTTTCTCCTCTCTGGCTGGCAGCTACCGGCGTTTACCGTTTCTGCTGAAAACATGTAATGCTGTACTTGTCTTCTGCCTAGCTTGTTTTGGTGTGCTCATGTTTCTGTGCCCTTTGCTGAGGTTAATGCTCAGATCAGTCACAATGTAGACCAAGCACAGACAAATTAGCAACACAAACTTGAAATTCTTCAGTGCGTTTCCAAGGTCGAGTGTGATTTTGGCACATTTACAAAACACTACAAAAGACCTCTTGAGACATTTCCTTTTTTGTGATGTCACCCCAGTTTATCTGAGGTTTCGCTTGAGATTTCTCGCCACGCCGTTATATTTTCAATCGTCCATGAGAAGATGTGTGTTTCTGAATTAGAAAAAAAGAGAGATAGATGGAGAGTGAGATGTGTGAATGAGTGGTGGAGTCCGAGCGCCAGGGTGACGCAGGCGGCCGCAAGAGAGGGCTTATAAAATGTGAATCATCTTGCACCCTGTTTTTAGACAAACCATGAAAATGCTGGAATGAGAGGGCACTTAATTTAGCCTCCTCTTTTTTAACTTTCCTGTGGCTGGTAATTCATGCATAGCAGCAAGCAGACCGGATTTTTGGGGGAGAAAGCATTGAAAACCTTTGACCAGGCGGCCTAGCACCCAACTCTGGAGCCCATTAGTGTAGCCACCAAGCTGCCGTCCTTAATCAAGTGGCACCACGGAGGAGAGGAGATAAGAGAGTACAGAAGAGATAAAAAGGAAAATGGAGGACATAAAAATTTAGGACTTCTCTCTCTCCTCGCTCTCCTCTGCTCTCGGCCAGCATTTTGGGCTAATATACTATTTTCAACTTTTGTGCCCTTGAACAAGGCATTATTCTCAAGTTCCTCTAGGAATGTCTCCACTCACCCTGGTGTAATTATAATATGATTTCAGCGCACTTCCCCTGCTAATGCTTCATATTTCAACACAATTTTAAAAGAAATGAAATCATTAAAAGCATTAACAAGGTCTCTTCTCATTCACTACTATGCAAACAGCTAATGACAAATTAAAGGGAATAAAAACAAAATATAGTGTGTCAGTAAGCAGTTGGGCCACCATAAGCTTTTTCTTTAATATGATACGTGTCTATAGTCACTTCTGCATAACGGTGAATCATAAGGCACATTTTTAAAGACCCATTTAGCAGTTTAAGAGGTTTGTGCATATGCCCTACTAAGTCATTTTACATCCTTTCGTAAGGGTGATTTGCCTCCAGTAGCTCTACTTTTTAGACTTCAGATGGCTGCAAAGGGTTTTATAAGGTTCAATCAAAATCCATCTATGCGTTCTGGCTACATTTGTATTGCAAACAGCCAACAGATTAAGGTTTGCAGTCACTGATTCTCTTAGGATATGCCTGAAAATTGTTATATTGCACCACTATTGCAGTAGTGTAAGCTCTAATTCAGGCGTGAATATGAAGAGCCCTAGAAAGTGAATAGTAGTGCAGAACGCAGAGGTTATGACAGTGTGATGGTTATAGGTTAAATTTCTGAGAGGATTGGCATGAACTTTGGTCTTCTTGGAAAACAGCAACTACAATATCAAAGTCCACGAAACAGATGTGGGTTTGTTTACAGCAAGTGAATTAACTGACAGATATTCATACTTACATTTAGCACACAAGACCATGTTGTTAAGAGTGTTAAGTTTGGTGAACTTACTTACATGTTTGCCTTAGCCTTTTCAGTTGGAATCTAATATTTCTTTAATATTTAATATTTAATATTTCTATACTCTAGGATGATGAGTTTCTAGAAAAGACTGTTCCATAGTACTGCAGTAAGCAAGTCTTTTCATTTGTTCTGTAAATATTAAAGAATCTAATGTACATACTATATGTATGAGTATTCAGTCATTCCAAAACATGCTAGTAGATGCTTTTCAGTTGTACTCTCACTTTATAACCTTTTCAACCTGTATATGTATTGCCATAGCTTTAGTATATTGTATTGTTCCCACTTAATATTATTTTTATGATCCATTTGTGTTTATACTATTTACATACGGAAAAGCCGAAAGAAGAAGAAGACTATTTACATACAAACGAGTGACCAATTAAAGGAAACCCAACGTAATATGTTTTAGTAGAAAACAGAACAGCTTCAGTGTGCCTTAGCGTAGACGTAACTGTATCTTCCAAAAGTTATTCCCCCAGCTGATTTTTTTCAACGTGGTGGAGAGTGATGTCTTTCCATGTTACTCGAAAATCTTTCATAGGGGTTCAATTGGGTTGAGATCTGGTGATTGTGAAGGACATGGCATATAATTTACATCTTCATAATCATCAAGTCATTCAGTGAGCCGTGACTGCTTAACTGTATCATTCAATGCACCTGTGTGGAAGCATGTTTCTCCACACACTGATTCAGGTTTTTCTTCTAATATTTCCACCAGTCTGTACATTGTGTGTTAAATAGTGAGCACCTATAATAGCCAAAAAGCACTTTATTATTTTGGTCACTTGTAAATACAGTATATATAATAAAATTAATAGAATTAAATTACAGTATGTGCAGCACAGTAGCACAACAGGTAGTGTTTGTGCTTTACAACTCCAGGGTACAAGGTTTGATCCTGAGCTCTGGTAGCCTGGTTTCCTCTCACCTCTCAAATGCCAGTAGGCAGATTGATAACTCTAAATTTCCCCTTGGAATAAATGAGTATGTAGTGCCCCCTGCAAGGGACTGGCATCATATCCAGGGTAAATTCCCTACTTTCAGATCCACTGTGACTGTGACCAGGATAAAGAATGCACTAAAATGAATTCAATTCTATTTCAGGGTATATAAAATAGCAGGGCAGCACAGTGGCAGAGCTGATAGCATTGCCACCTCACAGCCCCAGGGTTCCTGGTTTAATCCTGAGCTCCAGTTACTGTTGCGGCAGAGTTTCACAATTTCTCCTTGTGTCTGCATTGGTTTCCTCTGGGTTCTCCAGTTTCCTCCCACTTCCCAAACATTTCCCACTATGTGGATGGGTGACTATAAATTGCTCCTAGGTGTGAATGAATGTGCAAATATTGTGTGTGTGTGTGTGTGTGTGTGTGATGCTCTGCGATGGACTTACATCCCATCCAGGGTGTATTCCTGTCCCACCCAATGTTCCCCTGATAGGCTCCAGATCCACTGCAACTCTGACGAGGATGAAGTAGTTTTTGGACATGAATGAATGAATAAAACTAAGTGTGTGAATTGAGGTGAACAGAAAGATTTGTGTTTACAGCTCAGGACTTGCAAGCCTTACTGCAAGCATACTGTCTAATGGCATCACTGAGACATCCACAGTGTTTTTTTTTTTTTTTTACAGTGAGCTACACACTGTCCTGGAACTCATTCTCCCTTTGCTCCATTCTCTTTCCAATGGGGAAGCTTGTTGACAAATTAAGACGTGTCATTTCAGTTTAAAGTGCCCTGCATGGATTACAGCAAGCATTCCTTGAGCACACAGCAACACATATACACACAGCCTCAGAGCATAATAAGCACTGTCCCGACTATGTGGTTTGCGTTTCCCCATGTGCAATCGTAGAGAAGCCACATGAAAAGCTCTCGGTATTAAAGGACAAGTCTTGGTTGGGAGGGATTTTGTCATGCAACAAGACTGTGTTTTTTACTTTTTTCTTGACTTTTTGGAGAAATTCAGCCACTGCTGCATTAGTCAGTCAAACCACACTTTTCTCCCTCACCACTGGGTTTGTAGTGGTCAGCGTTTTTCATTAATGGGTAATTGGGTATATCTCTTCAATTTTTTTTTTTATTGTCAAACACCTGTTTTGAAGCTTTGTATACTGATGGGAAACTAATCATGACACAGTAATGTGGTGGACATTTCACTATTAGCTTAAAGCTTAAAGAGAATCAAAATAAGTAAGATGATAAATGCGTGGCCCATTTCTATTCAATATAGTTCAGGGTTTTTGCTCAAAAGCACAACAGTAGTTCTGTGACAGTTCTGGGATTTAAACTCACAACTTTCCTACCAGCTCAGACCCTTACGACTATCTCTCATGGTAGCTCAGACCCTTACGACTGTGCTACCATGTCCCTAATTATCTGAACGCCAGCATATCATGTCGTTTTAGGGAACATCCCATGTCCATTAGGCTATGCTACCTAACTTCAGTTCAATTCAATTTTGTTTGTATAGTACTTTTAACAATAGACATTGTCACAAAGCCACTTTAGATATAAATGAAGAAACTCTGAGAGTCAAAAGGGAATCCTCTATTGGGTGACACATGAGAGTAGGATTACAAATAATTACAGTATACAGTTCATTTCCTACACAGAGTTTTATCTTGTCATATCACTGTTTTGTTGTCAGATTCATGATTTCTAATAAATGAGCTGCCAATGAACCCTTCACAGCCCATTTACTCCCTCTAGCTGGTGTCCTTGAAACACTAAATTCTTGATTTTTGAGCTTCTCTTTTCCTCTGTCCATCCATCCATTCATCTATCCATCCATCCAACTGTCCATCTGCCTGTCCACTAATCCATCAATTGATCCCCACCTGCTGCCTGTTTCATCAAACAGGAGAAAGAGACAGAAGTGCATGAAGACAAGAAGAATCCATTATTACAGAGAAACCCAGAATAGACATCTTTTTATTACAAGCCGGTCCAGTGGTGGTGGTGGTGAGGAAATTACAGGGAGCTCTTCTCACACATAAAACGGTTGCAATCCTGAAACCAGGAACCTCAATAAAGGCTGAATTAGAAAATCTTTAGTTTTTCACTCCCCTTATTTTTTAAAAAACATTTCTTCATTTTTTTCCCCCTCTCTTCTGAGTTTTGTTTTATGTTGTGCTTCAGCAGGCTGTTTTGTGGCTTCTCTCTGAAGCCTGTGGTAGGAAAATACGCTCACTTGTGGCCAGCTGGAATGCCACTCCTGAACTTAACATCTGTTGGGAGGAAGATGTTAAAAGGGGTAGGGTTATAGCATGAAAAAAAGCTGCTAATCTTATGCTCAGATTTTGCAAATTTGTGTCATGTGTTGCGCTGGAGCACACAAACAGTATCCTCAAGATGACTGTGGAAAGATGAGTTGGTCTTTAGATCTCTGAGGCTCTTATATGGCTCCATATTTATGTGAAATACAGAGTGGTTACTCCACATCCGCTCCTCGATTGAGCATTTAATTACTTCTTAAACAGCTCGTCATCTATGGGTAGTAATATATAACAGGTGCTGTTTGTACTTCAATGAGAAAGACAAACCACTTTATAGATATTACTCCATATTTTCCTCTAGTAACCTCCATGTTATAAATGCAGTATCATGTTATTTCTACAGATGGAACGTTACAGTTGGGGTACCAAACTACACCATCTCCAGGTAAAGCTTTCCTGTTTTGATTCAACAGCAAATGGCATCTACCAGTTTCACCACAGTGGAGAGCATCAGCAGTCTGGTGGTGGTGCAGGGTATTGTGGGCCACTCCCTACATGCTGCTAATTGGTGTAATCACTGCAGTAATGAAGTATGGTGGTTTCTCCAAGTGTGATTACAGGTCGTCAGTTCCCAGAGGAAATGAAGGGTTGGGGAGCAGAGGAATTCTCTGTGATATGGGTGTTGTTACTCATTTACGGGATGTGCGAGTGAGGCGTGTGCTGTTGTTTTGACGCTGTTGCTGATGGTAGCTGCTGTCAGGCATTCTGTCAGGAAGTAAACAAACTGGGTGCAGATGGCCTTTGATATTCGCCAGCTTCCTTGTTCGAGTCTTATCTTAGAGTTTGCCACTTTCTACAGGACGTAGTGCTTTGTGAGTGTGTGCCCAGAGGAAGCTTTCTTTGCCTAAATGTTTCTCTTTGATATCTCAGGCTATTTAATAGTGATTCTCACTTGGGTTTCTTTTAGATTTCAACTTTGTCCCACATGTTTCTACTAACATTCTTTAGGAGAAATACAATGACAAAAAAAGAGACACACCAAGCTTAGTAAAAGTGGGATTTGAAAACACAATCACTTGAATACAAGGTGATGGCATTACCACTGGACCACAAGTATTAGGCAACACTTCAAAATATTCACTTACTAGTTACGAGTCATTTATGATTCATGTTTTGCACAGTAAAATCAAAATAAAACATATTTGAGGGGAAGGGGGTTTTAAACCAACTGGTATAACGTTACTGGATTTAAATGTGCTCACATAAAAATCTAAATAATTTAATTTGGACAGTGAATTAGTAGACCACCATATATATCATGCACATATATTTTTCACCTGTATTACTACATCTAAAATTAAAATAATAGTTTACTTGTCTGTTAGTGTACTTCTCTTCAAGTATGCTTACAAATGCTAGCAAATAAAAGTACTACCATATCAAAAATACACTATAGTACTTCTAGAGAGTATATCAGAAGTAGACAGTACTAAATATACAATAGATAAATACACATTTATCTAGTAATATACATGTATTTAACAAATGTACATTAATAAGCTTTTAGTAAACTTGGCAGTATAACTGAATGAACTTGTTACAACTTCAAACTGAACAGAACTGAACAGAATGCGTTACTTCTTTGAGGTCTCTACTGAAATTCAGAAATACAGTATGTAAATAAGTGTCCCTTTTCTTTCCATCTGATTCAGTGCTATTTAGGAGAAACTACAGAGATAATAAGGAGATCTCTTTTTTAGACTTTTCCCTATGGGTGTGTCTGGAAGACAGGAGCAGGAATTGCCAAAATGATACCATGGTCATCCTAAACTAGTTCATATTTTACTAATTACTATTTACATTTACTATTTTAGCTGTTGTATTAACTCACACAGCTTTAAAGCTTTTGGAACTATTTCTAGATTCTTGCACAAATTGTTTCTAAAATATGAACCATAACAACAATTAAATACAACCTTAGTTCACAAACACATCCAACATTTTACACTTTGGATGTAAAACGTCTTTAGCAAACTAAAGCTGAAGTGAATGTGCGTTAGGAGAGGGTAAAGACAAATCTGCAAGATTGTGACCATGCAAGACCTGAGTTTGACAGCCCTGATTTAGACTGGATTGGTCCAGTAGGATAATTACTTCTTAAACAGAGAGTAATTGGAGGCTGGTGTTCCAATGAAATCATCTGTGACTTTCACCCGCTCTGCCATTTAAAATACCCAGAGTCTAGGCTGGACACTCCAAAGTGACACTGGCATAGCGAAGGCACCCTGTGTGGTGCTTTAAAAAAGCTTTATTGCTATTATCCTACAATTCCTCAAATATGTGCACATGTGAGACCAAGACAGTATATGGACTGACTCCATGAACGTGGACAAACTGAGAATGTTAGCTATTTACGCAGGTTGATAGCTAATAATTCTTCAATTCTTTCCTTCTTAGTCCCTGCATAGTTACTTATGAGTAACTGAACACTATTATAAAGTGTTACCATTCATTTTGTTCATTATCAGTTACCATAATTTGACAGTATTCTAGCTTTCTAGCTAAGCTACATGTCTTGGTGCTCAATGGCCAACTTACTTTTGTAAACCTGTTTACAGTGTTTTGAGACTGAGTATATAAAAAAAAATATTTATCTACATCTATTTAAATAACACTATCTAAGTTGGTCTTATTATCTTACTGCTTGATAGCCAGGAGTTATTGCCTAAGCACACACCCATATGTACTTTTTGTACACCCCATTCCAGATTTACTCCCCCTTTGCTGCTATAACAGCCTCCACTCATCTTGGAAGGCTTTCCACTAGATTTTGGAGCGTGGCTGTGGGGATTTGTGCCCATTCAGCCACAAGAGCATTAGTGAGGTCAGGCACCGATGTTGGGTGAGGAGGCCTGGCATGCGTTTGGCATTCTAATTCATCCCAACCGTGTTCAGTGGGGTTGAGGTCAGGGCTCTGTACAGGCCACTTGAGTTCTTCCACACCAACCTTGGCAAGCCACGTCTTCATGGAGCTTGGTTTATGCACAGGAGCATTGTCATGCTGGAACAGGTTTGAGCCTCTTAGTTCCAGTGAAGGGAAATCGTAATGCTATATACGGACGTGACGGTCAGGTGTCCACAAACCTTTGGCCATATAGTGTACCTGTTACAAGCTCTGCCTATGCAGACATTGATGGAAACATTTATGTTATTTCAGGACACACTCTATATATTTTGCCTATGCTGATATTTTTGTGCCCTTTTTTAAATACATAGTTACCCATTTAGGTATGTTTAAGCTGGCTACGTCTACTGTAGCCTGCTAAATTGAAACTTCAGTAAAGTAAATGAAGTAAAATTAATTAAAATAAATTAGTAATCATTTAGATGAACTTTATGAGATATTAAAGTGGAACTCCAGATTAGTCCAAAGGGTTCACATGCTATTTTTCTCACAATTGTATACTGTACATTTGCAGAGATTTTGCCTTTTTTTTTAAAGTTACTTCTCTTTGATGCTAATTTTAGTTTAGCTGTGTTAAGATATTATCAAAAATTTGTCCTAACGTATTAATTGTTGGTCATGTTGTACAATATACATGCAAGCATTTGGTGTCCAAAGAAACATAATTCTTTAATTTTTAAAATAACTAAATGAATGAATTAGTTATTTTTCTATAAGGTCCGAGTAAGTCTTTATAGGATGGGTTTCTGTTTACCCTTTTACCATCTTCATGGCAATGAAATAACCGTTTCTGAGAAATCAGTGACTCACAGAGTTGGCGCCTATTTTAACTCCCTGTAATGTGGTGTCGCTTAGTTAGCTTATTTTTCTGAGTCTCTTTTTCCTTGGGGTTTCTCTGAATCACCTTTACTATGCGAATGATAAACTTATCCTCATTCTACAGACCTTAACACAAACACCTAGCTACATTTAGGGCAGCCTATTGCGCTATGGTTTTACACACAGATGATGAAATAGGACATTCACCATCAAAGTCCACTGTGAGGTATTTATGGAGAATAATTTTCCTCCATCTGAAATGCGGAAAAAAGGAGTCTTGTTTTCAGGTTGTTTGCTATGGTTGACTTGTCCTTAGGTGAAGAAGAACGAGCTAAGTCTTCTGTGTCCTGCTTCCTAACCTCAGAGTTAACCCCAGACTCCGTCTGCCCCCACGCTGCACTACTTAAATAGGGACAGTATGGGGCTTATGGCAGAACCTCAGATAGAGTGTGTGTGTGTGTGTGTGTGCGTAGAGGTGGCAAGGCAGTGATTAATGCTGTTTATGGTGACTTAACGTGTTTATGAGAACTGTATTCTGCACAGATTGACTAAACTGTGATTGTCTGATTAATCAATTATGCGTAGCACTGACTCAGTGACAGTGTGCAGTAAAATGACGGTCAACAATTGGAACAGTTCCTTCCACTTAAAAGAAGTGTTTACTAACTGTAAATCATAATGGCGTACTGAGAAGTATTCAAAACCACTTCACTTTGATATCTTTAGTATTTACTGTGTGTGCTGCCTTCCTGAAAGTGACGTGACCTTTTTTTTTTTTTTTTTTTTTTTTTTTTTTTTTTTTTTTTTTTTTTATAAAAAATAAAATTTTTTTTAATTAAAATTTTAATAAAAAATAATTAAAAATTTATTTTTTTTAAAGTGATAAAAAAT
>CM075007.1:20216033-20259105 GCA_037576675.1 Pangasius sanitwongsei | reverse complement strand
TTAAAAACAAATCAAATTTTTTTTTTTTTTTTTTTTTTGTGTGTGGTGGTTTTTTTTTTTTGTTGTTACTTTTTTTTTTTTTTTTTTTTTTTTTTTTTTTTTTTTTTTTTTTGTGAATCATCAATCATAGTTTGCTACTTTAACATTTGACTAACCATGCCAGAGAAATTAGGGAGTTTACCTGGGATACAATTTTTAAAGGGCACTTTAATAGGGCTACTGTTCCTTAAAATTAAGTATTCTTTTTTTTTAACATCAAAGTAATAATACTTTGATGTGAATATCATTTTGCGCACTTTGCCCACCCGTGCAAAGAGGCGCGGTCAGTTGAAACAGTGTCGCAGCAATGTGTGACCTAGATTCTTTCCTTACATTATCTCTAAATGTCTGCTGTTCACTGACCACTTGTGTCTGATGGAGGTTTTTTTTTTTTTTAATAAAATTTGTCATAGAACAAGCATTTGACTCCCTCCAGTTTTTAACCCTCAGTCTAAATAGCATGTACTTTTAAATACATATAATACATATATATATATATATATATATATATATATATATATATATATATATATATATATATAAGCAATATACCTTAAATTAAGTCAATTTCTGTTTTCTTGAAATTGAGTGTTTGTCAGGAGTAGGAATAGATTCCCAGGAAATCTCAACCCAGACATTACTACCACCTCTTGCTGTAAAGATCAATATTGACCCTTGTGGCAATTATAACTCCTTCAACATGACTCACCCCAGTGGGGCGTATGTCAACAGCAAGCTTTTCTGATTTGGATTACCTGATCAAGGTAGAGTGAATTTTAATTTTGTTAACTTCAATATTTATCCCTTACCACCGCACTGCTGACCACTGCTGTGCTCATGGTTTGCCCTAAAACATTAAAATGAGTTTTAAAATGTTACCCAGCAAGCACCGCAGTTTACATTAATGGTACTGTACTCCAGGATATGCAAGAAGTGCTTTTAATATCTGCCTACTACCATCCAAGAACCAATTTGCTTGTAGTTATGATATTATCTCATGATGAAAAATCTAGTGTACAGGAGCATCATGCACTTTCTGTTCTCTCTCTTTCTGCCTTGTCAATCAATGAGGGGAAAAAGTAGTTAAATCTCTCTGTTAGCCATACATGTAATTACAGCTTGCCAAACTGTTGCTAAATATGCTCTCACTGGGTTTCTGGTTTTGTTTTTTCCCTCCCCTTTCCCCTTTTGAAGGAGTTCTAATTGGTGGAGACAGTGTGTCAGGATTAGAGGCTGGGTGTTTTAAACCCCAACCCCCCCCCAAAACCACAAGGTCCCCCCTCCTCTCTAGGCTCTGAGCTGTACTGCAGTTTTTGTGAAGACTTTGCAGATCTGCGTTTACTGTGGTCTGCCTTTCAGTACCTCTGCACTGTTCTCTTATAACACCTACAAACCCCTCTCCCCAAACACTGCTGCAAACCTATTCTCACACACACTAGGCGCAGGGATACGGGCAGACAATCTAGCTGCACTTTATTAGACCAGACTTCTTTGCTGGCTAGCCTTTCAGCTCGGCCTGGGAGAGCATTTTCCCTTAGGCTGTTTATCCTACAGTATGCACAAGTTACACTTTAACCAATTATGATAATTAGAACAAAAGCAGATAAGGTGAATGTGAACAGGATTGTTAAGCTATGTGGTGTGCAGAAATGCAAATATAATGGAGGTATTTCATCCAGAGGTACAGAATTTTGAATTGATATTAGGGAGACTACAGAATGAACCATGACTGGTAAGAAAAACATCCAATACTGTTCTATGTAAAGTGTGAAAGCCCTGCATATGACCCTTACAACAAGATCTGATTGTGGTTTCCGTAGTAAAAACCAAAAATGACCACCTTATTTGTATGTCAGCTCCCATGGTAGTGCTCTCCTGCTCTGATGCTGTATAGAACAGATCTGGAGGTGTAGGACAGGTGTATGAGTGCAATCAATCAGCTTCTATCATCACCTCGTCTTGCCAGCGCTGTCGACTCTGCGTCCACTCCATTGAGGGTGCTGTACTCCTGGTGCACCTCAGCCGTCTCCACTCCACACACTTCCTGTCTCAGCAGCACGGCTTAAGCAAACACAGCACACAAAAGCCCCACAGTGCCACAGACTGCGAGCCAAACGTGAGATACTGTTTAAGCCCTGGTCCACGCTACTGTCAGAGTTGCTCTGCCAAGGCCTCTCGGGATGTGTTCGTGTTCAGTTTTGATGAATGTAATATACACTAATTAAGGCTTCTCTTCAGTTTTATTAACTTGAAATCATACACCAGACGTAAACGGACATGATGGGCGGGAGGAGAGAGAGAAAAGGCTTCACACAATACCCACTATATTACACCCTATTGTCCTCACTATACACACCAGCAGCATATCTCTAACAGACTCGTACTTGGACCACTTGTTTGGTTTCATGTTAAACGAAATAGAATTGAAACAAATGAGCAATCAGTTAAATCTTTGGGAGTAACCTGCAGCAATTGTGTGCCCACACAATAAATATATGAAAAATAAAAAAGCATGGCCATGTATGCCCATGCCCGCTGCCCGACAAGGCTGACCCCCTGCTGGGAGCATGGAGCCATGTTCCTGTGTAAGTGCAGACTGAATTTCCTACATCCACCTACCAGACTGCTTAATGCTGCAACCTCAGATTAATCATTTGGCCGTGGTTGTAGCAACAGTGGACACAGAGCTCATACATGTCAAGCAGAAGTACCGTAAAGATCAAATTTTGCATTTAAGTATATAAAATTTGTGATATATTCTGCAGCCTGTGCCTTAAGTCTACATAATCTGTCAATACAACCTCATAGTACAAGCATTTAGAGTTTTAAGGTACACAGATCACTAATAGCTTGTTTACAGTTGCTGTAATTTTCCATAATGGCACTGTTGTACAGTATGACTTCTACGGAGGACAGCTTCAGTATCATATCAGCCGAGTACTAATTAACCTGGCTTTGGCTGCTTGTTCATAGGAAATGGGGGCGACACAGCATCATACTTGAGTTATGTCGCTTTTTGTTTGCTTTTTTCATGACTGTGTTGCAACAGAGTTCAGTGGACCTGGAGCTGTGAAAGGATCCGGGAATAAAAGGCTAAAGGAGACCAATATATTTACCTCCTTCTCTCACTCTCTCTCTCTCTCTCTCTCTCTCTCTCTTTCTCTCCCTTTGCCTCTCGCCGCTTCCCCTTTATTCCTCAGGTAAAACATTTACAGACACTTAGTCAATAAATGTTCAAGCTGTTCTGTCATGTGAACTTGTGCAGGTAATGCAAAACCTGCCCATTCTGGAGTTGTAGGACAGCTCAGACTAAATCTTAGGTTCAACTGCTTGATCTCTCTGCTTTTTTTTAAGCAGATTTGGTGATTTTTGTGGGATGAGGGATCTTTGTTTAGCCAGTCAAATAAAACCTCCAGTTTAAATAAACAAAACATTGAACTTGTCAAATAAAAACCACCAACTTGTTTGATTTTGGAACAACCATTTAGGAAGGTTGAACTTTCAGTGGTTTCACCCAGAATCTTTACATAAATGCTTCATGTGCAACCTTTTTGGGCAGGAATATGTCAAATAAACATTTAGACATGAGAAAACATGAAGACAAGCCAAAAAAAAGTTGGACTTGGTTGGTCAGCACAGCTTCCTTAATATTTAAAAAATGTGTATTGTATCTCTCATCATATTGCATTTTATATGACACAGGCATTAACAAGTCAAACAATAGATCTGAACAGTGGTACACAAATGGCTTCATATGTTTATAGTGCCAAGAAAACACACCTTCGAGTCTGGATCACTCCAGCATAGCTGGGCATTGAGCTGATGTGAGTTCCTATCACATCTGGCCTTACAGACCACAAAGTTTTCTTCCATTCTCCATCCATCTCTCTTGTTCTCTCTCTGTCTCTCTCTCTCACACACACACACACACACACACTCTCACGCACTGGTATAGCAAAGTCCATTACTGCTCTAAAAATATCACGAACTGCAAATGCAAATAATTATATAAAGGCTCATGAGCACAAATATATAAATATAAAGTACATAATGAATTTATTGATATTTGCTTTTTCAGAGCTGAGGGAGTGGCAGAGCAGTGGCGCACCAGAGCGGCCCTGGTGCTCTTTAAAGTGGTGCTCTGGGCTGTGGGAATGTACGCTTTTGGGTCGTGGCACTGAGCGATGGTGAGCAACCCTGGCTTTCGCTCACACAACATCCCTGATCGCTCCGCTTGCCCGTTCAGGCTATACCTTTCATTTCATGAGCTTTCCATAACATGCCAGCCACCATATTAAGTGTCAGGATATTTCTGCCTTTCCTCTCTCTGGCTCTCTTTCCATCTCTCTCTCTCTTTCCAACTCTCTCTCTTCTTCATTTTGACTCTTTTTTTCTCTCTTCCTGTACTTCTTATTCTTTTTTCTCTTAATTTACAGAAGTCTAATTTATGTCCAGGAAAGGCTGTTCTAAAGAGATAGTGTATATGTTGATTAAAGCTTAGGAGACAATGGCATTAGTCATTATTATTTCCACTGATTAGGAAGTCAATCCGATGAATTCTGCTCTTCTGAAGTAGCGTGATTGAGCGCCAGCTGTTGACACGTCAACTCCAAGATCAGAGGGCAGTGTTTTGGTTATGGTGCATCTGGACGCTGGTCTCTGATTGCACTTGTCTGCTTTAAATCACTATTGATGACAAATTTGAGCTGAGGTGGGGTCTTTAGCACACGCTAGCTTGGCCCAGCAGCAGCTCCTGGTTTTCAGCGGCTGTGTGGGCGTTGCCATTATTACTTCCTTCAGATTTTAATCTTTTGTGAACATGAAGTTTGTTCAATGAGTCCACTTCAATTTCCTTCCTACTCTGGATTTCAACTTTCAATTGTGAGTGCACACTGAAACCCTCCACCCATGTCTATATGTGGAAATAAAGTTCAAATTACTATAAGTAGATATCCTTAGATGTACGGGAACTTTGTAAATTGTCTGTCATGTGAGCCTATCATTTATGAGCTGATTATTTAGGTATTAAATGCTCAAAATTTAAACTGGCGGCTGTCGTGTGCTTAAAGTAGTTGGTAAGTGAATGAGTGATAATGTGCTTTTCATTAAACCTAAATCACTGACTATAACTCTGCTCGGATTGAAATCTATAAACCAAAGCAGTAGAGTAAATATAACCTTACTGTAAACATCCTGTTCAGTATAATCGCCATAGCGCAGCTCCTTGACCTGTAGCTGCGCTCAACCAGGCCTTCTTTTCTCACCTCCGCAGTCTACACGAGCTGAAAGAGCTTTGGACTAATTTAAACACAACACATATCTGTAAGCTAAGGTACAAATACAGTACACACACAAATCGTGATGACAGAAAAGCTATCAGCAATAAATCAGACTGTGGTTTCTGGATGATATAACTAACTCCAGTCAGTCTGCTGCTTTTAAGGACTTTTTCTTCAAGCATTCCCCTTGATGATATGTGAGCCTGCATTCATTGCAGTGCGGTATTTTTGTCCATTATGGTGCTAGGTGAGCACGTTTGTGGTGTGGCCGTGTTTACCTGTGGTCAGATCTGCTATACTGCCCTGCTGTGAGCCTTCGTCTACATATAGGTGAGAAAGGGAGTGAGGGGACCTGAAAACAGATGCGGAAAAAGTTAAAATTAGACGAAAAGGCCCTACTATTTTTCAGGGCTACAGCCATAAACAAAATACCAGTCGGAATGACCAGGGTGTTCATTCACTAATTTAATTGGTTTGCTCAATTCTGAACCTCACATAAAACAAGGAATCTAAATAATAATAAAAAAAAACTGTGCATGACTTCATCCTTCAGGTACAGCCTAGTCTGATAAATCGTCTGTCCCTCTCGAGGTGTCAGTCACTTTAATTCAAACCATGTGCTAACTGTTTTTAACCTTTTGCAGACTCTGTGATTGATGAGACAAAAGAGAGAGAAGCAAGAGAGAAAAGGAGAGAATGGATCCTGCGTGTCCATGTTGTATGGGTTTGTCTCGCGATCCTCTGCGGGATGCCGCTGTCACCCCGGCTGTGGCTAGCTGCTCTGCTGCTGCTGCAGGCTTCAAAGAGTGCAAGCCTGCCCACAGCCCTAATTAGAGGGTCCCTGCCCGGAGCTGGGGACAAGCTAGCGGAAAGTGTGCGCAAGTGCACACACCACGCTTCGCTAGCAGCAATCCGACATGGGCCGGGGATGAAGGGAGGAGTAGCAACCTCATCAAATCTGTCCCATGATTCCTCTGCTTTTCTCTCTTATCCACAAACACACTTTTCTCACTTCCTGTTTTATTCTCTCATCTTCTCATTCCTGTCTCTTTTCCTGTACTTTCTGTGTAAACACCGTTGAGGGAAAAGGAAGCATTAAAGAAATGTCTTGGTTTAGGAAAGATGAACAGCAGCTAGCAGGAAATTACTTGTAGCATTGCAACTTGCAACATGTTATAGCTTCTATTCAAGTACTTGTGTGAAACAACCCAAGACAGCTGCTGTGGAGATGGATGTGGAGAAACATGTGCCGCCCAAAACCCCAAGCCCAAATGAAAAAACAATCACTACGCTTCAGTAATCACCATGACAACTCATCCTCATCCCTCTCTTTCCATTATCGTCTCCTTCCTTTTTCGCTCCATAAGCAGACTTTGTATACTAAGGCTGTTTATGTTAACGCTGGCCCGTCATTGTTTATGTTACCTCAGGTTTTAACTGTTTTAACCATATTGTCACAGCCTAGTTAAAGGAAACGGGCTGTTAGCCAGCACACAGCTGGCAGGGCCAGCGGCGGTGTAGTAAAATATAAATATAATAAGAACGTTTTTGAGCTGGTGTATCCATTCTGAGCAGTGAAACATCACCACAATGACCACAGCTGTGGCATACGTGCAGGAACGAAAAAAAAGGCCAGGCCTCAGGAGCCTGAGAGAGGGAGCCAGCAGGAGCAAGGAGCAGGCAAAGATGTGCAGCACGCGCTTCAGCGCCATATTTAATGCTGGAGTCAGCATATTTATCCTAAACACTGGTAGCATCCTCTCATGTTCATCATCAACTTCACAGACATGATCATGAGCCTTTCTGTTTCGACTTTAAATGACTTATGGTTTCTGTACATGTATGTCTTCACCTCACATCTACATTGAGCTGAATTTGTGAAGGGACCTATTTCTAGTGCGATGCAATAACAGCTTTGAAGACTGAAATCTGAAATGACAGTCCAGTACCTAACTGCTCTTCCTAATAACAGTCTTATATTTAGCTGAGAGGATTTAGGCCAACGGAGATCAGGGAGGATTTGGGGTAACCAGGAAAAAGGAAAAAGTGAAGGTGGTACTGAAGGTATAGCGACAGAAAGAGAAAGCGAGGGGGCAGCTTCCACAGGCTGCCATTGATGCATTGAGTTATTCAGGGCTCTGGACTTTGGGCCTCAATTACAGCTATTTGGCAGGAGCACTTACGCAGAGAGACGCGGCTGTGGCAAGTCCGGACCACGCTGCCCGACCCTTCGCTCTTCCCCTGGGCAGTGCTTTGTTTTTTTAGCAGGCCGCTAGCTCAGGCCGCTTTTAGCCTCTGCTTTTAGACATCTCTGGTATTATTTTTTCCTTGCTCGCTCCAGCGATGGCCTCAGCCGTTCAGGGAGCCCAAGTGCTTGGAGAGGGAACAAAATGATCAGTCACTGACAGTGTGCTTCCTGTATGCAAAAATTCTATGACATGTGTCTCATCTCTTCATTTTGCTCCAAGAAAACCTTCAACCTCTGCTGATTTCGGTATAGATTTGGATTAACTGATGCAGAGTGACTACTCAAAAGTTTGTGATTGAGGCTCCTAATATGAAGAGACAGGGAAAGAGAGAAAGCAATTGTGAGAGAGAGAGAGAGAGAGAGAGAGAGAGAGAGGACTTCTCCATAAGGCTGTTGGGGACAGCAGGAAGTGGTGAGGGCAAAAAAACAGCAACTATTACCTTGAGGAGAACGAAAGGCAGACTGAAACACCGAATCCCACCGCAATCCACAAGAACGCCAGTCCTGCAGTATAAAAACAACTAAAAACAGAGTTGTTTACCATTTAATACTAGGAAAACACCAATTTGCTTATGCTCTCTCTCTCTCTGCCTCTCTTTTTCCTCCTTCTCTTCCCATTACATCTTTTGTGGGTTAAGTCCTTGGGTAGCTCTAGTACTCATGTGACTGCCATTCGCTTACTTTACTGTCACTGATTGGCTGGCATTATGTGAAAAGCACCCATCTCCCCCCTGGTTTATCCCTCATGTCCTCTCATTTCACAAGAGAAAATTAATAACTCTGCTACATCAATGGTCTTGGGCTGCAATCTAAACTGCTGCTCTCGCACGCCTGATGCTCAGCAGCCGCTGTGGCACTCATAGCCATTCAGGCTGTGGGCTCTCCTCCTGAGGGTGGAAGGGAATTCTGATTGGATATGAACACATCTGAAGTATCTGAAGTACTATCAACAGTCTAGTTCAATAGGCAGGCCTTCAGGTGGCCATGTTCTTAAATTTACTTCCTCCAAAGGGACAAGGACACACTCCATAGGTTCCACACACTCTGTAACTGGGTCTTTGTGACCTACAGTTTTATCTGCCCTACAAGTACATCTGTATGTTCCATATGCACATACATGTAAAGCTGCTTTCATTTCACCCAAGCGTCCCTCACAAAGATATTTATTACAAGTGTAGTGCTGCATCCTCTCCTGCCTTTCTAAGTGATGGACAGAAAATGGGCATTTACACACAACACCTGTTCCATTCATTGAAGAAACTATTTATTATAAGTGATCAAAAGCATAAATGCATTGGTGAAAGAGTGAATGAGAATGAGATAGCAGTCTTTTTTGGTGAAAGAGTGAATGAGGATGAGATAGTAGTCTTTTTTGGTGAAAGAGTGAATGAGGATGAGAGTCTTTTTGGTGAAAGAGTGAATGAGGATGAGATAGCAGTCTTTTTTGGTGAAAGAGTGAATGAGAGTGAGATAACAGTCTTTTTGATGAAAGAGTGAATGAGAATGAGATAGCAGTCTTTTTTGGTGAAAGAGTGAATGAGGATGAGATGGTAGTCTTTTTTGGTGAAAGAATGAATGAGAATGAGATAGCAGTCTTTTTTGGTGAAAGAGTGAATGAGAATGAGATAGTAGTCTTTTTTGGTGAAAGCGGCAATGAGGATGAGATAGCAGTCTTTTTTGGTGAAAGAGTGAATGAGGATGAGATAGTAGTCTTTTTTGGTGAAAGAGTGAATGAGAATATGAGAACCGTCTTTTTGGTGGAAGAGTGAATGAAAATGAGATAGCAGTCTTTTTGGTGAAAGAGTGAATGAGGATGAGATAGCAGTCTTTTTTGGTGAAAGAGTGAATGAGGATGAGATAGCAGTCTTTTTTGTAAAAGAGTGAATGAGAATGAGATAGTAGTCTTTTTTGGTGAAAGAGTGAATGAGGATGAGATAGTCTTTTTTGGTGAAAGAGTGAATAAGAATGAGATAGCAGTCTTTTTTGATGAAAGAGTGAATGAGGATGAGATAGTAGTCTTTTTGGTGAAAGAGCGAATGAGGATGAGATAGTAGTCTTTTTGGTGACAGAGTAAATGAGAATGAGATAGCAGTCTTTTTTGTGAAAGAGTGAATGAGAATGAGATAGTAGTCTTTTTTGGTGAAAGAGTGAATGAGGATGAGATAGCAGTCTTTTTTGGTGAAAGAGTGAATGAGAATGAGATAACAGTCTTTTTGGTGAAAGAGTGAATGAGGACGAGATAGCAGTCTTTTTTGGTGAAAGAGTGAATGAGGATGAGATAGCAGTGCTTGATTTTACTCTTTACTTCTCTGTCCCACATGAGGACAGACAGACCTAAACAGAACTAAAATATCTTATTATTAAATACTCCCCTGAACCAAAATACTTTATCCACACAAATAATAAAAAATATAAATCAACGCCAGACCGCAAACGTTGGTAAAATTTGCTTTTGAAATGGGCGCAAAACCACAAGCTTCTTTTTGGCAAATATTTGAGGAGCTAATTTAGAAGATGTGTGGCTGTTTTTCTTTCTCGTTTAAGAAAGAGCTAACAGAGTGCAAGTGTCACAGATCTAGCTTTTCTCAAGGCTTTCGCCACCGGCCGACCGACAGGCAGACTCATCGACAGAGGCACACAGTCTTCCATCTGTGTAAGTGGAGCATCCTCTCTCTCTCACTCTCTCTCTCGCAGTGCGGTAAAATAAGAGCCGCGCCTGTGAAAGCTTGTTCCTAATTATACTCTGCCCTCTCCCCCTTACCTGCTCCATCTGCAATTAGAACAGTGGAGCCCTCAGGAGAGTCGTGCCACTGTCCATCACCTGAGTACAGCCTGGCACAGACTGCAGCCCTGTGACTGAAGATAAAATTAGGCTGTATTCTCAGTCTCAAAGACAGAACAATACTGTGTGCAATCACTTCGGCGATTGTGGAAAACTGCTTAGTGTACTTTGCTACCCTGAGCTGGTGGGACGTAGGTTGTTGACCTGGCAAATTAGAACCATGATACAGAGTACAAGTGTTGTTGCTTCTAACAAGAATTATAGAATTGATAATAAAATTATTTAGTGATTTTCTTTTTTTTTTTTTAAGTAGCCTAATCTGTTCCAATTTTAAAACTTTGTACACAAGGGCAGATTCATACTTCATAGAGGAATGAGCACACTGGTGACACGAGGTGGCAGACGTCACCATGAAAATCAGCCTTATTACCCCGAATGCACCCCAGCTCTGACCTCAAACCACATCTCTGAGAGGTCTTTTAGTCCTCATGTATGCAGACTTCATGCAGACTTAATGAATCAATCCTACTTCACATGCTTATTTAAGTCATCATAATAGATACTGTACTTTAGCTAATACAATAATGTAATTATGTGGCCATTCATTTGCACCCAAGAAACAATTCTTGCCCTGTACATACTTGGATGGTGCAATCCCTTAGTGTGCTTTTACCCCCACTTTGCCACCCCATGACCTAGAACCTGGACACACTGTTCATTTTAATAACTAAAATGAGTACAGATGAACAATGGATTTCGTTCTCGGGATCAGAGCAATCAACGTGTGTGTGTGTGCGTGCGTGTGCCGTTTGTATATCTACTCACGTGTGCGCACGCTCACCGGGTCAGTGTAGGAGGAGGAGGAGGAGGAGGAGGAAACGAAGGCTGCTGTTAGTCTGAGGTTTGAGGTGACTCAGGGCCACAACACTGCGCGCCGATCCGCGCATGAAACCAAGTGCACTTCAGTAATCAATGTAGAGGTTGGAAAAACTGTGGTACACAAAGTGGGAAACAACAGCAGTCCTGCTGCCATCAGCGGCGTGCTTGCGTGCGTGTGCGTGCGTGTGTGTGTGTGTGTGTGTATCAGAGCGGCCGAGTCGGCGGTCCGTGGCAGAGCCGGTGTGTATCGCGGGGGAGGAGTAGTGGCGCAGGCGGGCAGCATAGGGGTAGGAGTGCAGGAGCGCCAGGGCGCGGTCTTTACTGCTTTCTTTACTGATCACTCCAGCTCCAGAGACGAGTGGACGAAGTACGCCAGAAGGCAAAGGCGAGCGCAGAACATGAGGATTCCTCCTCACAGCAGCCGGCTCTCAGTCTTCACTGCGCACCCTGTCAGTCTGTCACTGCGCGCCGCTTTCCGAATCTCTCCGCTAAGTTAAATAAACGGGCTTACCAGGATTCCCGCGTATTCTCGAAATAAATGGACTCGTTCTCGTTTTCATTTCGCTGTTTGTCGTCAGTGCGTATGGAGAGGCACTGTCCTCTCGGCACCACTGGATCTTGCTTTTGTTTTGACGTTTTCGCCTTGCGACGCATGACAACCTCGCCGTAGACCGCGCGTACTTTTTGCGCACAGACGATGACGAGGATAAAAGCAATAAGGAATTAAAGATCCCTCAATTTATTTACCCCCCTGTGGGGGAATAAGGAGCTAAAAGGGGAGTGCGGAGGAAGGGGGACAGTTTGAGTTTCACCCTTGACCCGTGGCCCCCGTAAGCACTCCGTGTTTGGGGGCTTTCTTGTTTTGAGAGGGGGTAATGCGTGTTCCCGCGGTGCTGGGGCTCCTGGTCGCCTGCGCGCTGATCTGCGCCCCGGTGAGCGAAGCGTGCGGCCCGGGCAGGGGCTACGGCAAGCGGCGGCCTCCCAAGAAACTCACGCCGCTTAACTACAAGCAGTTCAGCCCGAACGTGGCCGAGAAGACGCTGGGCGCCAGCGGAAGACTCGAGGGCAAGATCACGAGGAACTCGGAGCGCTTCAAGGAGCTCACGCCCAACTACAACCCCGACATCATCTTCAAGGATGAGGAGAACACGGGCGCGGACCGGCTCATGACCCAGGTAAGCGATTCGATTACGGGCCCATTAGGAGATGCGCTCGGCGCCGGGGATCCGGTTACACGGCGCATTTGGAGCAGCCGCGCACCGCTCCGCGTGTCTCTCTCTCTCCCTCACTCCCTCACTCTCTCTCTCTCTCTCTCTCTCTCTCTCTCTCTCCTCGCCCTTTGCTCCGCGTTTAAGGCTTTAGTGAAGCGCTGCTATCGATCGTCCCTGCTTTCATCTGGGCCAGGTTAAAGGGAGATTGATCTTTCTGAGCGCTTCTTCTGCACAGAGAAAGCCCCTGTGCTGAATTCACACTCACAGCCTTCACTTCACTCATGTGTGCGGTGTTCATCCAGCACCACAGGCTACACTCAAGCAATTTAAACCAGAGCTGTCATTTTCAGTGGAACATGCACGGCATGTCTCAGTTTTATAGTTCACTAAGTAATACAGTACTTCTTTGGACTTCATACTTTTCCACTGCAGATCTCCTTCACTGAGGAAAACACCTGCAGTGTTAACTCTAAAGAGTTGGACTATATAAGCTAATTCAGTTTAACTGAATTTGGGTTTACTCATTTAGTTGCTTATCTGCAATGGTTTTACCCAGTTACCATGTAACCAGAAATTACTATTTCTATTATTTAAACTTTTTTATTCCTCCTCCTCCTCCCCTCTTTTCCTTTTGTGTCTCACTTATGCAATGATTAAGTTATAACAGGCCTATGAATTTCAATGAATTCTTTTGGTCTTACAGGCTATATTTACACAATTTTTTTTTCTAATAAGTGCTTTATATATAAACATAATTGAATTGCATGGAATTGGATGGTCAAAGTTTGATCTAACACATGTACAAGAAGGTTGTTTACACCAAAGTAGTTGAGTATCATATACCTTTTACAACTGATTAAGCAACACATTCACTATTATCTTGCCCTAGATGCTTAAATGCATCCATGTTGATTATTTTAAAATGATTTTATTATCTGAATTTTATTTAGTATACCAGTGTAGGTTGGTCACCTGCAAGGAGGTAACAGGTGCTTTACCATGACAGGTATAATTGATAAAAAAAAAAAAAAAAAAAAAAAACAAGAACGGTATTAACTATGCCAGCACACAAACTGAGCAAAACACCATCATTTAGCAACACAAGACATTCTAGAGCATCTTATATGCCTTATTTAGAGACCATAAACCATCTGACAGTTACGTCAAGAATAAAAAAAAATAGCTGAAGTCGTTGTGGTTTTTTGCTTTCAGAACAAATATTGCTGAAAATAGCAGGCTGTCGTGTTTGTGTTCTGTGTGTTGGCAGTGTCTGCTTGTTTCTATAATAAAAATAAAATTATGACTAATATACAAGGAATATAAAAACTTGAAAACGTGAAAGCATGTCAAAAGCAAAAACCGTTTTGTTAGTATTTTTTAAAGGTTTTCTAGGTTTCTTTTTTAAATGATGAATGAATAAAGGTGCGACACTGTAAATCATGTCTTTGAGAAAAACAAACCTGCTGTTATACCTTGAAGAAACCATCCTGCCACTATGTTTGCTCAGATGTTTGAGGAAGTAAAAATGTGTAACTGCTTGGCGTTTGACGCAAAGTATTAACCCAGAAAAGAAGTACAATTCTCTGAACAGGAGGATAAGGTATGAAGATGTGTTTATGATTTAATGAATTCAAGGGAATTTCATGAACAATATATTTCACATTTTTGTTGTAGGTTAGACATTTAGAGATCATGAATAAAGGGGTGCAGATGTTTATATAATCTTTGCATCATGTGTCCATGTGAAATCTGTTTCCTTGAATCTACAGTGATTCCTACTTAAGCACTTTTCATTTGTGTTGCTATGACCACAAACTTTGACCATCTCCGACAGTGACCTTTGTGCTTTACTGATCACTTGTTGATTGCGTGTCAACATATTTTGCTCTATTACCGTGTGTTAAATTGTCTTTGTGTTAAAGTCCCACTTACTATTTCCTTTTGTCCCCTTTCCAGTTCCCTCACTTGCAGCATAATTTAGCATTAATATTATTGATCTTGTTATTGACCAGATATGTAGCCACTAATGGATGCTTCTTACTCTAACCACTGGCTGTCTTTTTGCGTTTAGAATTTGCCTATGCGCTATCCATACACTTTTTTCTGGACAGATTTAGGCCAATGCTTAGTCTTAGTAGTGATGAAAGATGAAAGACCTGCAGTGCTCTAGTTTCCAGAGGACTGCATTTTCCATCTTACGTGTATAATCTTGACGTCAGTGTCTGATCTTGCAGCGTTGTAAGGACAAGCTGAACTCGCTGGCCATCTCCGTCATGAACATGTGGCCAGGTGTGAAGCTGAGGGTCACTGAAGGCTGGGATGAAGACGGCAATCACCTCGAGGAATCGCTGCACTATGAAGGCAGAGCAGTGGATATCACCACCTCTGACCGTGACCGTAATAAATACGGCATGTTGGCGCGGCTGGCGGTGGAGGCCGGCTTCGACTGGGTTTACTACGAGTCCAAAGCACACGTCCACTGCAGTGTGAAATCAGGTAGGGACAAGACTTCACACTTTAAGGCTATCAGATTGTCAAGGGCATAAGAATGTCACATTTTACTCGTGTGAAGATCTTAGATTAGACAAGGCTGCGGTATTGATTTATGATAGATAATCACTAATATTTTAGAAGTGGGAAGTTGTCAATCTTAATGTTACAGCAACCAGATTTCATGGGTGAGAGGTAAAGTAAAGGACATCCTGTCTTGAGAAAGTAAAGTTTTTTTTAAAACCTAGAACATATTGAGTGTAGTATGTGACATTACATATGAAAATAGTAAAATGCTGCTCCGTGACTGTATCAGTAGACTAAACGACCATTGTATACTGTAGCACCTGTTTTTTTAAACAGTCCTAATTGCACTTATCACCTAATTACTAGGCAACTGATTAGTTAATTATGCCTCATCCTACACTGTGCAATGCACAAATAGCTGGAAAGTGCTGGATTGGGTATAGAGTTGAATTAGCTTCACTATATGTGGCTGTTAATTGAAAAGTGTGCCTTTCAGCCTATGACATATTTACATCCATGGTTAGTTAGTCACGCTAATATTACACCTTCTTGACTAGACGCACACCAGATTCAACGACAAGAGTCAACAGAAACACAGATGCTTGATAGACTCCTGGGTGTGACTGGTTTGGCTGTAGAGCTCAGGTGTGTCTGGTTGTGGATTGTGGTCTATTCTCATTAGTAGGTGAGGTAAGTGGGAGACTTGGGCTGTAGGTGATGACCAGGTAACAGACCACATCATTAGGCCATAAAGACCGCCGTATACTCATGTCATCCGGGAATAAATTACCAACAAGGAAGGAAAGACTGGAATTTTTCTAGCTATAACTCTTCCATTGTCTGCGTTATCGAAATCATCTTTTGTGCACTGTGAGTAATGTTTGACTGAATCAGAACTAATTCCTTACTTTGTTAGGAGCAGATAAGATTAAGACACACTCCTAATTTCCCCATCTACTTGTGTATTCTTGTTCCATACTTCTAATATTTGTATATTTTTGTGACACTGGAATGGGTGATTTGTCCATTTCAGTCAGAAACAATGTTGCATGAATAGATTTTGACCACTTTTTGCACTCTTTTTACACATACGCACAAAACTTGACCCTATGTCCTATGACTTTTCTGTGTTAGCGCAACACTTAAGTTTGAAAAATGTCAGTTTTGGGCCCCTGTTGAGGAATGGGACTTCTGTGTGTGGACGTTTATGAAGCACTTTTGTTATCACTCTGATAGGGAGTGCAAACACAGGCAAGCCCTGTTGTCTGCGCCTGCCTTATCAAAGTCCTTTATAGGTGTGTTCTGCCATGCAAGGAGCAGTACCGCTGCATGTTTGCGTATTTGACTAAATGGTATTTGATTAGTAAAAAATTGAACATTTATGATATTGGATTGCTGATCAGAACTTGTCAGCTAAAAAGTAATCACAGCACATGATTTGTGTAGTATTTATTAGCCTTTATTTTTATGTCGAGCTGCAACATTTTTACTAATTCCCAAAACTTGTAACGTGTGCTGTGGAGAAGAGATGTGGTGATGTTCTTATGTGATGTGAAATGGAAAAAAAAAAATCCTTTCACCCATTCAGTAAAAGCACATAGACTAAACCTCTCCCTTTGTAGTTATGGAAACTGAGTTTCATAATGTGTACCTTTGGGTCCTATAATGTAGGTGTGGAAAGGGCAGAGAGCAGACTGAGAGAGCGAGAGACTGAGTGAGACAGAATGTTAAAAGTAGAGCAAGTTACTAAAGTGCTTTTGAGATGATTAACCCGCTCCTTTGTTTCCCAGTTATTCCGTTGTTCCTTTTCTAAGATCTCTTATCTCAGCCATGTCTTATCACCTGGCCTTGGTCCTCACCTTTCCCAAATATTTGTATTCGGCTCTACGGAGACTTGACTCTCGCTGCCGGCCCTATAGCATCTTGCAAAGCCTGAGCCAGTAACTTCTGCAGGAGGGAAGCAGAGCCTGTGTTAAAGCCCTGTGGTTATTTATTAGCTTATATTGTATTTTTATGCGGCGACTCAAGTTGAGTGAAAAGAGAAAACTCATTAGCTTTAAGAATGGTGTTTAAAATGTTTGCTTGCACACAAAGTTGTTTTGCCACTGTAGCCGACTTTCGATTTTATAGGTTTTTTTTTTTTACGCGTTTGCAATGAGTGAGAGAGGATCAGAGAGACAGAGATGGAATGAAGTGTGTGTTGATGTATCACAGCACATTAACATTAACAAACACTGCTTAATGTAATGGATTGCTCTTTTAAGTTTAGAATTTAAGAAAGGTTTTCATAGCATCCTTGACCCACAGTGTTCCTGATTTATTAGGAGTATCATACAAATTTCTAAATATTTGTCTGTCTCTTTTTATAAGAACACTCTGTGGCTGCAAAGACAGGTGGCTGTTTTCCGGGAGGAGCTCTAGTCAGTCTGGAGAATGGGAGCAGGATGGCCATGCAGGATCTGCAGCTCGGTGAACGAGTCTTGGCATCATTGCATGGTGACGGCAGCGGGCAGCTCATCTTCAGTGAGGTCATCGCCTTCCTAGACCGCCAGTCCTCCGCCAGAACACTGTTTTATACAATAGAGACAGAGTCTGGTGCTGGTTTAAGCCTCACCGCTGCCCACCTCGTGTTTGTGGCTGAGGGGAACTGCTCGGGCCCGGCGCCCAGGGGACAGCTCAGGACTGTGTTCGCCAGTGAAGTGCAGCTGGGTCAGTGTGTGGTTTCGGCTCAGGGACCGGGACAAGAAGGAAGGCTGTCCCGGGTGATTAGGGTTCAGCTATGGGAGGACACGGGAGTGTTTGCTCCTCTCACCCTGCACGGCACAGTTGTGGTTAATGACATTGTGTCCTCCTGCTATGCCACCATGGACGAACACTGGCTTGCTCACATTGCTTTCGGCCCACTAAGGGCACTTCATCATTGGGGAGGGCCGATGGGCCACCAGGCTGAGGGGGTGCACTGGTACTCCTCACTGCTGCACTGGATTGGAACGTACATTCTCGACCCGAAACACTTTCACCCCTGGAGTGTGGTCGCTTCTGACAGATGAGAGGGAGAGAAATGAAATGCAAGAGAGAAATCAGACAGAATGAGAGGAACCGGAAGAACGGAATAACTTTTTGTCCCACAAAAAAACGTTTCTCTTTAAAGACTTGAAGAGTGCAGTAATTCCCTGGGTGTGTTCTCACTTGGAGAATATCCCCAAAACTATTCAAAAACCCACATGTAAAAATATTCAATGCAAAACTATTTGAAATGGGTTTCTTTTATTGCCTACACTGGAGCATACTCACAAACACAAACACGCACACTTCTACACATATGTGCATACGTGATAGTAATAACCATTCTTATACTGACTGAGGTAATGCAACAGAGGTAAGCTGTAGATAAATTAGCTCAGGTAAGCAGTAGCTCAGACATAGGAACGCAGTCTTAGCCTGTCTGATACTGTAGCTGTTTCAGTATAATAAAGTGTTATATGGAAATACCATGGGCTTGGGACACACAATCAAATGCAGTTATTACTAAAGGAAACTAAGAAAATCTACCAGATCTGCTAGTTGTCAGGAATTTTCACTCCTGATGTCGTACCATTCTGTAAGTTATTTGTTACGTCCTATTCCAAACTTGGTGTCTTAGACTTTTCAACGCTGTAATGTTTAATGTTTTCCTGCTGGAAATGTTCTTTGTAACTTCATCATGTATTTAATAGTCACATTGTACACTGTATTTCTACATATAGCATACACAAGGGGTAAAATACACAACATTGCAACGTTAGCTATACTAATTAAGCTATACTGTGCTACTTACTATTTATTGACTTCACTCAGTACAGATGTGTCAGAAAGCAACCTGTTCAGCATCCTTTGTAAATGCTCAGTATGCTAATTCCCTATGTATGCTTTATGGAGTGATACTCGCAATCTGGCGTGCTTTATTTACCTTTTTTGTGGCATTATTAACTTTTTACCAAAAAGATGTCAAAATTATATGTTCATAAAAATATTTAAAGATCTATTTTTCAAAATTAAACTATATGGAAATATGTGAGTGCTCCCTTTTTTCTTTCTTGTTACAACTTCCATGGGTGTGATATGGAATATGATAGTATATATAGCCAGATGTTGTGTCATGCTTTTCGTTTTAAACCAAGAGTCCTGGTAACTCAACACACCGTTAAAGACCAACATTATGATGTCTACTGAGGTAATAAGCTCGACATCTCTGCAGACGTCACTGTGATTTTCTCCACCTCAAGGCTCCTGCAGGCACAGAAAGGAAAGTCACGGAGACCAGGCCAGTCCAGCACTTTCCTCACAGGTTGTGGAGGCTCGTACACAGTCACTAGGCTTTGGCTGTTTTCTTGTGGCTTATCGGCTAATGATTGTATCTTCCTAGTGCTCTGATCTCGTTCAAGCCCCCTCTCAGACAGGGTCCCTGGATCACAAAGATCACATTATTATTATTATTATTATTATTATTATTATTATTATTATTATTATTATTATTATTAAGATTATTTATTTCCTGGGGGGGTGAAAGAGAAGGAAGGAAATAAAGAAAGAAAGAAAACAGATGGAGAGAAAGGGGGGTGATGGAGATGGACATTAAGAGGATGAAGAAAAACAAAGAAAGAAGAGAAAGAAATAGAGAAGTTGTGGCAGAGAGAGAAAAAGAAAGGACAAAAAAAAGGAATGAGAGAGAATGAATGATAGTGAGAAAGAGCATACAGTGAGAAAGTGAGAAAGGCCCTACAATGTATACCTGGATTTTGTGTGTGTGTGTGTGTGTTAGACATTCTAGACATTCAGTGGGAAAGTCAAGTGATTTAATAAAATACACTGTATTTTATATATACTGTATTAGTGCATGTGTTTAGTACCTGAAACTGTGTGGTCTAGAAGAAAGGCCAAGAGGCTAACTAAAAACACAGGCAACATCAGACATGACTGCAAAAATATATCAAGACTGCGCACACCTAAATGCAGAAAGATACAAATTAGTGCACTCCAACCAAAATGATCACATGACCCTGTTTTCCAGTGAGAGGAGAACGTTTGAATGTCTTCATCCTACCAGTGTAGATAAATCCAGACTGCATTCTGAACCAGCGAGGAAGCACTAAAGACATGAACACTGTGAAGCCTGTGTTGAAAATGTTGCGCCCTGAGTCCACGTCTGCGTACTGGAGGTACGTTATTCCTGTGGCTGCAGCCACTGTGTAGGTCACACTGAGCACAGCACCTTGAAATGATGAGATAAAGCTATAAATACAAAGGTGTGATCTTTATATAGTTTACAGTCATGAGTAGAGTGTGAGTATGAGAGTATGAGAGGATGATCACCATGGATAGCCAGAGGAACTGACATCAGCAGTTGAGTAAGTTGTAGGAACAGACCCAGAACCAGCAGCATCACAGCGGCGAGCTGGACCGTGGCCCGAGACCCACACTTAAAGAGAAAAACAGAGAGAGAGAGATAGAGAGAGAGAAAGAGGCAAAGAGAGAAATGAGAGCATTACTGTAAAAGATAACTAAAGATCTCAAACCCTAAAGTAGCAATTAACGATTCTTGTACATTCAGAAGGTTTCAAATGATTAAGATGAACCATTGAGGAGGACTGTGAAGCACTGAGAAGGCACTGTAAGGTTTCCTAATGTACCTGGCTGAGGCTGGTCATACATGCATTAGGCACACTGCTGCAGAGCCCAACCGGCACCCCCATCAGCCCGGCGAGCACGCTGCTCAGCCCCTCTACACTCACCCCCCTGTTACACGCCTGTGCTGGAGGTGTGGGAGCTTTCAGGAGCCGGGCTGTTAACACATACACAGCCTGAGAGCTGATAGAAGAGGACAACCCTGCTGCAATTCCTGCTGCAATACTGTCACCAGACAGGAGGGGGAGCCCAAGACCTGTATGTAGAAAGGAGACATAAACCTGCCATATGAATCATACTGGGGAAAGTATTAGCTTGTGCTACTTAGCTGTTCTAATTTAGTGTTGCAAAAACTTTATGATCAGTAAACTCTTTATTTTCAGACAAAACAGAGCAACACCATAATAAACAAATCATCACAGGGTAAATGTTCGAGACTCTTCTTTCACAAAATCAGTGTCTTCTGTATGTATCATGATCTTCCCTGTGAGAATACCTGGTAAGGGCAGGCTAAACAGTGCTGCTGTGGGATTTGGAGAAAGCAGGTTAGATGAATTTGCAGTCGTCCAGTCCTGAAATGGGGTTGTATTTAAATCATCCTTGAAAAGTAGTTCGGACACAGAGTGAGGAGTGATGTGCCCACAGTGTTGCAGAGCAGCACACACACCCCACACCAACAGCACAGACAGCAGCACCTACACACAAGCACACAAAGGATGTTAATATAGTCCTAGTCTTAACTGAGTTTGTCTCTGGCAGTGTTCTGTAGCTTAACTACAGAACATCTATTGGAGAGCAAGTCAGCGTCATTACTGGAGGAAATTAAGCAATAATGGCCAGGTTAGCAGTTATTTTAACCCTCTTTAGTTAGGGTAAGGTCATTTTAGATGACCTTATAGACCACCGATGGACTGTTATTTATCTTAAAGCATATTATTCATCTATATTCATAGTATTCATAGTAATATAACTACTATAGATTTAGTTTGTATTTATTAACAGTAGGCTACAGTAGTCAGTGTCCACAACAAGAACTGTTTTAAACTTCATTAGTGATAAAAATAATTAAAAAAAGTCAAATTATATTTCACAAATAAGATATTCTTCACTAACATATGTCAATACAGCCTATTTATTAAACTCTAAAATATTATTCCAGAGAACGTTAGACAATGCAATAGTTGTTTTAAAAATATATATATTTTAATGGTACTTTAAAAAAATACTTGGTATTTAACTGTTCCAATAAAATATGCTGTTTCATTATTCATAATGTTTTGTTATTCCTAGTAAATCTCATAGATGTGTAGTTAATTACTTAGTGATTTAGATTACAGGTTCTGTAATGTGTTTTATCATAAAGTCTTTGTCTTGACCTTCTAATCTTTTAGATTAGCTGTAAATAAAGATTACAGCTAAAGAACATTTTACAATAAGTCAATAAATAAAGTCCATCCAGTAATCAAGTTAGCATCAGATCAAATTAACATTCCTCGTTAAGACTGATGTGAGGAGCATGCACGTGTTACTATTTCAGTGAACTGTGTCACCTTAAGTAAAGCATGTGATGTACATACAGTGTATTAGGATATTTCATGATTTCTATATCATCTGAAAAGATTATTTTATTTTAATCTTTAAAGTAACAGCTCAGTAAAATTGTGTGGACCCAGTGGACCCAGACTTCATTCTCTATTGTATATTTACTGTCATGGAAACTTGATGTATGTAAAGCTGTACTCACTGAGAGCATACTGACAGCAGGGTACAGCGGGAGCTTTAGACGTGCAGAGAGAGTCCAGCAGCGCAGGTGCTGAGACAGACACACCAGCAAAACCACAGTCCTGAAACCAAAAGGATGTGTGTTTGTATTTGAGCTGTGCAGAGACCTAACCTAACTCTTTCAATTTAACCACATGGATTCAGTAAAATCATGTAATTATTTTATTATCCATTATCCATAAATATGGCCAATAAAACAGAGTAGCTATTTTGTAGAATTATGATTTATCATTTCATAAACAAGAATTGCAAAAGCTTTTATAATAATTATCACATGCACATGCAACATCACCACCATGCCTTAAATAAAGAGCCCATCTATCTCATGGAGCACAAGCCAAACCCCAACATTAAGTGACGCTCACAGCAGAGCAAAGCCCCAGTGGTCTGAGCAGAGCAGAGCTGCCTCTCTGTAGATCGAGAATCCCAGCATGCAACACACAGGCGTGAGGACAAGTGGACCACATCGGGTCAGCATGGCTCCACCCACACCACACAAACCCACTGACAACTGCACCAGGCCTGCTACTACAGCCATGCCCTGCAACTAAACACACACAGGAACAGAAGGACGAATCAGTAAATGCTCTCAGAAAAAAAGCCACTAAACTGGACTTCTAAGGTACAAACACGTCACTCTCAGAAAAAAAGAGTACTAAACTATATCATTCCTTGTCACCAAAATGCATGTAGAAATGTACATGTAGTGCAACTGTAAAGCTTCACTCTAATGGGTTAATTATGCATAGCATCACTTTTTCTTTTCCGATACTGATACTAAAGCCTTCATCAATACTCATCCAATGTTTTTTCTGTAAAACTACAAAGCTTTAAAATGCTTTTTAACAGGAAAAATACATATCTTATACAAAACCAGGGCTTTCACACAAATCCGATAAAGTATAAAGTATAAAAAAAAATATATCATTATATGTAAACATTTTCAGTTACAAAAAAAAAAAAATCTTTTCCAAATCCAGTTTAAACAGGATTGAATCAAATTCATTCTTTTTTTTTTTCTCTGACATCTGATCCACCATTTTTTAAATAAAAAAAAAATGTATTTAATTTATTTTTTCTGGTATCAGCCCGATACTGATACCAGGTCTCGGATTGTAATTATGCACCTTAAAAAACTATGCAGCATTTTTAACGCCATGTTTCCAGGAGATTGAAACATATTAAACATGAGAACTCTGTTCCTGGGGATTGTAAACTAAAGCGTATGGCTTTGGTATATTTATGATAATTGTCGGGTATCTTATAGATTAATGTTCAAAATGTGGGGAGTAAAAATGTCTAAGCACCTTTTTAAGTGAATAAATTGACAATTTTACAGTGTATGTACAAAAAATACTGTATCCTTACAGCTCTTCTATCAACTAAATAGATTTCATAGGTTTTGTGGTAAAGTAGGGTTAAGACTTTAGCACACAATCAGTATATGGAGCTGATGTTATGAGGTAATAGGAAGAGGGGTGGTCTGAGGGTTCAGGACCACGGACAGCAGTACAGCACCTCTCTCAGCTGGTGTGCCGGGACCTCAAACTGCTCTGATTGATCACACTGCCCCCTGCAGGCTGCATGACTCCCTGCAGAACCAGAAACTAATTAACATCAGTGCATGAAGAATGATTTGCAATCATGATTCAGATTGCTGAGAAGCTGAAATGCACCATAAATCCTGATTTGATTGCTTTACCAAAAGGTATGGTGTTGGGGACTGACCTGCCCTTGCACAAAGCAAGACAAGAGCTGGAACCAGGAAGTCCAGCGAGGGAGCCTGGATCAATGGCAAACTGAATAAGATAGAGAGGAGATGTAATGTTACACACTGACTGACTGTAGAAGGAGCAGGATTGTGTCAGAGAGAGTGGAAAATCGAAAGAAAATGCTCACCGTGATCCAAAGCAAGTCTGGAGGAGGGTAGAAACACCAGAGTAAAAGAACACAGAGGCGGCTGTCCTTTCCTTCTCAGCCTGAGGCACTAATGCCCCAACCACCAATGCACACAGAGAGGCATGGACCATAACATGCTGTACAGAGAGAGAGAGAGAGAGAGAGAGTGAGAGAGAGAGAGAGAGAGGGAAAATCGCTGTAAATCTGCTCTGTTAAAAATTTCCTTAATTAATAATACTTCATGTTTTACTGTATAAGTACAGGAGCTACATTAGGAGGGAGAACAGAGGAGCTCTGGTCCTTTGGTTTACATAAAAGAAAGCTAAACTCTGGTATTAATATTTGACAGAAAAATAAAATTTCAGAATGGCATAACATTAATGTAGCTGTTAACTGCTGTGTATATATAGTACATTGGACTACTAACACAAAATGTGACATGTTGGTCTAAGGCTTTACTGTATCATTAATCAGCAAGAAAAAAAAAATTGATATTATTTAGATGCCAAATCTGACAAAAAGGGAAAACTGAAAGTGTAAGGTCACTCAAATACCATTAATTAATTAAGCTTTTAGGACATAAATGTATACCTTTACCATGATATTAATTTTGACAAGCCATATGATATTCGCATAAGGCATTTCAGCAAGTAATTCCAGTAGGAAATCCTTCAAACTTGTGCTTCTGCTATGAATTTCATTACTGAGGATCATGATTACAGACAACCTACATCATGTACAGTATAATAAACCATAGAAATAATTTCACACATTTCATATTTGACTCAACAGTATTTCTTGTAAAGAATCTTTTATTCATTATTGTTTTATGAATATTATTCATTATCTTTTATTCATTATTCATTATTGTTGCTATATCTGTATGCAAATATGCGAAGGTATTTAAAAAAATAATATATGGAGGTATTAAAAAAGGTGCAACCAATAAGTAAGAGTGGTAGAAATGGTTTAAATCACAATCAGTCTGGTGCACAGTTGCTAGTCTATGTAATGATGTAATACCTACTTGAACAAAGTGATTCTTTGGCAATCCTTTCTGTCAGAGGCAAAGTGAAGTACAACACATCCTACCTGTAGTGCCAAGGCTATATTTAGCAGGAGCGGTGGACGGCGGTCCACTTTAAGACTCTTTAGTGTGTCAGCTTCGGTGAAGTCCTGCTGAGGACATGCTGCCATCCATTTACATCTGTCTGGCTTCACCATATCCGCTTCACAACTCTGCCCCAGGTCCGCATAGAGTAAATCCTCTTTTAGTCCTGCAGCTTTCGCTTTCAGTATGAACTCAATTGCTTCAGGAGACTATACTGACAGGAGTGTATGCCTTCAGAGAAAGGCCTCTCTCTCTCTCTTTTACTGTGTGCAGCTTAAATCATATGATGACCTTTGACTCCAGGATTGTGAAAGCTGAATTGTCTGTGATAACTAACTAGATGTTTCCACTTAATCATTATCCTCTCTCAGGGTAACAATAACACTGTACTCTATTGCATAAGGACAGTAGATTTTAGGCCTGTGAGTGTGTGTTTTTTATTTATTTCTTTTTTTACTGCTTTACAGTAACAATGTCACAGTTGAATTAGCATGTTAATATATACATGACAACCTCTGTTTATTTATTTTGAAAAATATTAAAACAAGCTTGAATTTGGAAATTATTTTTGGTTTGATAAAGTTAGATATTATTTTGCACAAATACATGCAACCTTTTTTTTTTTTTTTTTTTTTTTTTAAATCATGGGAAGGCCATGACACTGCAGCTCTGGGGCACCTTCTGTTAAAGCCTTCTGTTAAAGTTGCTGCTTGAGTATGCAATATGAGTGAGTGGTGGAAGCACTGACTTTAAAGACTGTAAAATGACATCACTTCTACCATTTTCATATCACCCCACATAACATTAAACCATATCCTGTGAAGAACAGTAAAAAAAAAAAAAAAAAAAGGAGCATATGGTAGTAGGATTAAATCAACATTTATTAGAGCTGACTTGACAGTAAGCTACACAGATTTAGAAGGAGAATATTCATGGCTTAGAGGCAGAAGTTGGATCTGGACAAGAAACCCACCTCAGCAAGAGAACATAAATACGTCTACACACTGCACATGGAGTTAAGCATGCTTAGATCTCATTCACACAATGGTCACATGGTAATTGTAGATATGTGTACTGCAGAATATTATGTGTCTTCATCAGTGAAGCACAACAAAATGTCACCATTTACACATTTACAAATGCACTGGCACAAGAATAGAAGCAAATACACTCTTACAATGAAATACATGAGGGATAAGTGTGTTTTCTACCCCGTAAGCGTTTTCTCTAAGAAATCTATTCAAATCCTATCAACTAGAACTCCATCAAGGGCTTCAGTAATTCGCTGATCCTCCTATCCAGTGTGATGTAATTTATTTTTTACTGAAGCATAACACCACCACCAAAAAAATTAAAAAACAATAAGAAAATCAAGATTACACACAAACCCTTGATTGGATGAAGCACTTTCATGCTTGGTCATTAGAAGTGTCTTAATGAAGGAAGATCAATAAGAAACAAGAAAAACAACACTTTCTCTTAGACCACAGCAAATGTAGAGTAAATCAGGCTGCACTGGTTTATCTCTTCCTCTGTGCAAATCGTGACAAGGTTAAAGTTCATGTCAGATATGCATGAAATACACGAGGGAAGTTACGGTTCCAAGTGAACTAATACACACATCATGAGCATCCATAAAGAACTAAAACACAACATAACAGAGAGGCCTGTGGATTACTAAGAAATCCAGCCAAGAGTCCAGTCCATGGCACTTTGCGCACTCACCAGGATCTCTTTTTACTGTCATTTTACTCTCATTGTACAAAAATAAAACTATAAATGCAGAGAAAGAGAGTTGAATAAATATAATGCATATTTCTGGTTGAACAATGCAACACAGGATAATTAATACAAATCACAGCAGAAACTAAAATCCTTCAATCACAACAAATGTGTATATCTCAGAGAAAGTTGTGGCAGAAGAAGTAAGATTAGTTAAGACGTTATTGCATAATGACATATCTAGAGGAAAGGGGTCACTGGTTTTTAGTGTACTACTACTACTAATAATGAAAATAATGTTTTTTTTTTAAAACAAGTTGATAAAGAAATGAAGAAATGAGGCAAAGAAAAATGCTTACACTGCCTTAGAAAATCTGAGGGCCAGACAGGGCACAGTGTTTATGCTCATTTTTCTACTTTTTATCCTGAGCAGAATCTCTGTTCCTTACTGTCTAAATTAGCTGCATGTGTCACTGATTAGCTGCATATATTTAGAGCTTTGTACAGTGTGACAGTAAATTTGAGTACTCTGAGGTCGGCCAGTTAACTGTTCTTCTAGCATTAGAGTCTCTACTAAAATGAATGCTGAAATGATAAGTCCTGAAATTCTCAGCTGTGATGTGATTATATCTGTTCAAGGAGTATCATGCAGACTTTCTCATCAGTATTATTAAAATAGCTATATTACTTATAGGTATTATTTACTGGCTTCCTATATTCATCTAGCTGTTGTATACTGCCTTATCAGACAAGAAAAGACTTAGGTTAAATGGATATGTGTAAATTCTGACTGGGACATATAACATACGCCTTATAGCTGTGTACAATATCACAACACGTTTAAGAAAGCCTCCAGTTAGTTAAATACAGACCAAAAACTCAATATGCCAACAAAATCTGACAACCCCTCTGTAAGTACGAGTCTCGTGTGGCGAAGTGGGCTGCCTGTGTTGCTGCATCGATAATTTGCATACCTCTCTTCTCAACGAGCATCCAGAAGTGTGAAGACTAAAAAAAAAAAAAAAAAAAAAGGAATCACGAAAAGAAGACTGAATGGCAAAAGTCATATCCAGGCTTTCACATCTTCTGTGTGAAGTTCTCAGGAAACACTCCTTTTTTGCTGTGATCCTTCATCTGAACCCAGTCAGTCTCTTTTATTCCCATCAACCAGCCATCATCCTGTAACAACACCCAAAAAAAACCATTCAGCTTTAAAATGTTCAGATCTAACCTGTTAGACACGAGGCATGTTTAAGCCTGGAATGATGTAGTTATTCAAGAGGCGCTTAGAAAAATATGCGCCATTGCATCTACTACGCATAAAATGCAGATAAAAACAGAAGGAGTGCTGACCTGTTCTTCTGGGTTATCATACGTCACCACAAGCACCACATCTCCTGCCTTCATCTCCAGCTCATCTGAGTCATTGGCAGTATAATCATGCATCGCTTGGACCTGAAGTGAATAAATGGAAGGATTTTTTTTTTTTTTTTTTTTTTTTAAATCAAGCAGTCTGGGGATGTTTTTGTTCACAGACCAACAGCAACTCTAAATAGGTTTGTAAGAGTGTAAGATCAGCAACTGAGACTTACTTTGTACAGGAAGCTTGGTGGCATTTCTACCTCTGTGCTCTGGTTAGTCGTTTCTGCTGTCTAGAGATATGCACCAAATGTATAAGTATTAAAAAAAAAAAACAGGATTCTGCTTCCTCTAAAAAGTATCATGCATTTTTATTTTACAAAATGTTTGTACTGCCTCTAACATGACTCCTACTTTTAGCACACTGTATACTCTCAGAAAAAAATGAGTATTAAACCATACCTTTTCTTGTCACTGGGGTGATACCTTCAATGGTACTTTTTTTTTTTTTTTTACCATTAGTGTGTATCTTTCAATTATTACCTTTAAGTTAGATCTTATATCTTAATAGTATGTACTTTTAATCATTTTAAAGGTAAACTACACTCACATTACAACGTAATAGATAAGACTAAAGGTTAAAAAAAAAAAAGGTATACCCTTGAGGGTACCACCCCAGTGTCAACGAAAGGTACAGATTAGTATTTAGAGGATTGTTTCAACCTTCAAATACTACAAGATCTGTAGATTTTCTTTAAAAGACAGGAAACAGTGTAACTTGGGTTTACATTAGTAACTATGAGTGCTAACTATCTAATTGGTTAATATATTTTAGGACATAAACAGAGCAATTCTATATAAAATAATATAATATGGCGGCACTTTATTAAGTGCACAGTTTAAGTGTTTTGCATGGGCTGTAACACTAAGATTACTATAATAAAATAGTCAAATCTAGTGACTGCACAAATGCTTTTGTTGTACAGTATATACACAATGTACAGTCTAATCAAAGTACAGAGTAATACTTAAAAGACTTTTTCATTCCCCATGAACATAGAATTCTACCATTAGTTGTAGTCTATTCTTAATCCCTCAGTCAGGTCTAGTCATTATGTAGCAATGTTTAATGCCGCTAAGGGTTTGCCAAGCTAAGTTATGTTACTGCCAAGCTAACAGTGTACCTCACACTGGTTTTATTGATAAGGTGGATTAAATTTAACACAGACATATAGTATGAGTCCAGGAATAGACACAGTATATAGGACATATTCTTTATTTGCCTGTTCTCCGAAAAGTGCTGGTGTTGTTAGCATATCTCATAGCTGCATTTCTCTCAGGAGAATGTAGGATTGAGTGCAAACTGTTCATACTTTCCCTGCCAGCTTGTGACCTTATTACTATATGGTTCTACAGGATTGAAGATGGGTATAAGAATGATAGATATAATCTTAATATCTGCATTTTTGCTTAAAAAACAGAATAATTGTTGAAGCAAGTAAATTTGGTGGAAAACATTCCCAAATGCTAAGTTATCATACACCTACTGCATAATATATTTAGGTAAAAATTAGAAAATTTTTGAATTGAAAAAGTACCAAAAAAACAACAACAACAAAAAAAAAAAAAAAGTGACCACATAGTGTAATTTATTCCAGAAAATATGGCTTGTGTTTGTGGACACTCACTGATGCTGGCTGCTCTGTGGTAGGTGCACTTCCTGCTGCCTACAAAACACAGAGAGCAAAAGAAAAGAGGACAAATGGACAGAGAGAGAGTGACACAAAGAGAAGGACAAACACAGACAGAACACCAGAACAACAGCAAAGTAAGTCTCTGTACTCAAACAAATAATACCTAGTTCAACCTACTAACACTAACACTACAACTGCTACCGCTACTACCACCATGCCCCCAGTTGCCATGCCAAGTGACGTCATGCCTAACTGGTGGTGCCCGCAGCAGCATGCCTTCAGTCTGGCTCTTCATCAGCCAGTGAAGGCATGGGCACAGCCTCATCTACAACAATACCTGAGCCCCATCACTGTCCCAACCCTCAGCCTTCACAGGCTGGGACCCATCATCATCCCAAGTGGGCTCTGCAGCTGGAGCATGTACTGGTTGGCTGCCATCATCATCCCAGGTAGGATATACAGGCTGGGCAGTATGCACAGGCTGACTACCATCATCATCCCATGCCTGGGCTGCTTCATTGTGGCTTTCAGTTTGCTGCAGGGGGGTGAGGGTGAGGGAAGGTGGTAGAGGGCAGTGGATAGGGGGCATGTGGCAGCCAGGTGGAACCATGGCCAGGGATCATTCACAGGGAGCGGTGAAGAAGGAGTATGAAAGATGTGAGCATTGCTATAACTGCAGATTTATAAACAAAGAATTGGTCTCGGTCGTTAGTACAGTGCTCTTTTGTGGAGAAATACTGAAGAGACTTGATGATTAGATACTGAAGACAGACAAACAGAACAACAGAGACATTTACACATATACAGTATAAAATGTATAAGTGTACATTATTTGAAAGGAAAAGGGAAAGGGCAACCCTCGGATATGGATAAAGAAGACTGAAAGTCAGTGCACTCACCTCCCATGAATCCCAGTTCTTCAGTACACCATGGTAGAGAGAAAAAAAAAAAAGAAGAAAAGCAAAAAATTATGCTCAACTGTTTTAATGAAAAGTCAATTTTCAAAATGTTCACCAAAAAAAGGTATTGTATTGTGAAATCTTTTTTGCGTCACACAGTGAGCCAGACCTGTGGTGCTGAAGCAGTGGCTACCGGTGTGGTAGCTGCCTGCAGAGCATCCAGGTCCATGTCTAAAAGATTACTAGTAGCTGGAGTGTCAAACTGAGGAGAAAACATACAGAATGTCCCATTACCTTCATGGTTTCAAATGTTCTAGGAGATTCTGGCAAGTATGTAACAAGCACGTATGGAAACAGAATGAGTATCTTGTATAATATAATACTGACTTCTGTCGGAGATGTAACACTAATGCCAACAGCAGAAGCCTCATCAAATAGATTAATAATGTTCTCCTGCTTCAGGTCCTTAGATGGAGTGACTTTAGGTGGTGGAGGAACAGCAGGTTTCAGCTGGTTACACACAAACAAACACACAAACTGTAGCAGAATATCGGACAAAATGGTGTTGTGCTCTTACAAAGCAATTAACCACAAAAGGGCTAATGCACTGTACAAGTCTACATCCCTCATGTTTTTAAATGAGCATAAGGAAATTATACTATGTATTTTACAATTATTCTACAAAGATAGTATTGGAAAAATCTTGAAAATAAACTGGGGTTTTATCGTGCAACAAGAACGACCCTCTCAGTCTACAGGCATTACTACAAGGCAGCTTAAAACAGTGTCTTAAGACACATACGTTAGTAAGAGTGTGCAAGGGTGTGTGTTACAGGGGACAAATATTAAAACAGAGTGGCTCCAAAAGCTGTCCTGGGTATACAAAATATATTAGAGGCTGTTATAAAGGCAAAGAGTGGGCAGTAGAGAATATTAATAATCACATTTAGAAAGGGGCTTTAAACTTTTGATAACTGATATTTTCACTATTCATTTCATAACTTACATGTTTGACTATTCTTTTTTACTTGTGATAATGAAGGAATATCTATGAAACCTTTCACACTAAATGGCTTCTTGCTATAAACAAATTTGAACAAAAGCATATTAAAAAAATCTGCAACTGAGAAAGTGTGACTGCAAATATTATAAACAAGAGAGGTGTTAGTGAATATCTCAGTTGTAACAATGAAACATTACGTATACCTTAGATGGAGATTTAGGGATAGCTGGTACTGCTGGACTGAGAGTGTGATTAGCATCTTGATTTTCGTCACTGGAAGATGAAGAACAGATATATTAAATTTAACCATAAGACACCACTGACCATGTGGTACTTCATACACTCATGCTCGTTACAGGCCAGTCCAAGCCTCACTGGTCTGCACTGCAAACCTTATCCTCTGAAGGCAGTTCTGTGCTTAATCTGGATGCCAAACTGTATATATATATATTATCCATGCAAAGAGCCTGATATACACTTGCTTCTTTCTTTAAACCATTCCTCACATGCTTGGAGCAGGCTGACAGAGTAAAACACATCTCTTCAAACAAAGTGACAAAGTCAAACACTGTGAGGTTATAGAAGCTAACAAGTTTTCATCTCGCACAAGTGGGCAGCAAAAAGCAGCACACAAAATAAAGAAAAACACACACATACTGTACATACATACATTGCACACTGACACACAGTTATACATCCTGGAACGCACACAGACACACACTGCTGGGCTGCCACTGTTACCTCCTTTGGATTGTTGAGGTCTTCTCCACTCGGCTACCTGTTTTTCTGTGAGAGTGGTGGTGGCGTTCATTGATTTGTTCACTTATTAGTTGTCTAGTTTCTTTACAGAGCAGTCGTAATAAGCAGATAGTGACATTGAGCTGCTATCTCTCTGACACTAAATGGACAGTAAATATGTCTAGTTAATCTGAACCATATTCTGACCATTAGAAACAATTAATAAATATATGACTGACCTGGACATTTCTTGGTTCTCCAGTTTCACCACCGTATCATGCATATTTTGGCTCAGCTGCGAGAAACAAAGTCAACATAAGTCCACACAAAGCAATAAGCTACTTTTACATAGTAGAACATGCATTTTGACATGGCATGGACATTACCTTTCCAATTTCTCTGTGAAACTTCTCCTCCAGACCAGCCACGCTCTGGAAGGTGTTCACATAGAAGCCAACACGACTAGAGGAGAGGGAAAAAAAAAAACACCTCTGTCCAAATTTCCAACAACAATCGACAGACTTCAGCCTTTAATATGCAGTAAATTGTCATTATAAAACATGCAGCCCAACAAAAATATTACAGCACCGGAAATTTGCAATATACACTATATTGCCAAAATTCTGCTGACGCCTGCCCTTCACACCCTTATGTGGGCCTTCCCCTAACTTTTGCCACGATGTTGGAAGCAAACAATTGTATAGGCTGTCTTTGTATGCTGTAAAAATACCATTTCCCATCACTGGAACCAAAGGGCTCAAACCTGTCCCAGCATGACATGGAGACATTGTCAAGTTCGATGTCAAAGAATTCGAGTGGTCTGTATAGAGCCATGACCTCAATCCCACTGAACACCTTTAGGATGAACTGAAATGCCCCAGGGCTTCTTGCATAACATCAGTGCCTGACCTCACTAATGCTCTTGTGGCTGAATGAGCACAAATCCCCAAAGCCAGGCTCTAATATCTAGTGGAAAATCTTCCCAGAAGATTGGAGGTTATTATAACAGCAAAAGGGGACTAAATCTGGAAGGGGATGGTCAAAAATCACGTATGGGTGTGATGGTCAGGTGTTCACAAACTTTAGGTCATATAGTGGATATAACTTTTGGCCAAATCCTTATCGTAAATCATACCCAAAAATCACAGAACAAGCAACATTGGAATACTGAACATTGCAGTTCCCACAAAAACACATTAGATACCTTGAGCCATAAATGAACTCAGAAAAGATCTTTTGTTTTTGCTAACTTGTTCCTGCTTATTACCAGTGCTGGTTATGGATTTAAATCCACCTGAGGTTTTGTTTAGAGGCACTCAGATGGCAGCCATCCCCCTCAACAAACAGCTAAAATACAGTGACAGCTAGCTGAGTTTATACTGGAATGACAGCTGGTGAAAGGGATGCTGGCACAATGGTGAGATTCATGCTCCAAGCTATTATACTGTCAGTGTTCAGAGGTTGGAATAACAAACATGGGCTCAGCTGGCCAAACAAACAGCCATCACTGATGGTAGGTAGTAATAAGAAGCTAATTTTAAGAGGGCAACGATAATCATTGAGATTTAGCTTTTATTCTCTCCCAATAATATCAGGGTGATTCCAGCATTATGGGTGTGACATTTACACTCACATTGGCTAGCAAAATGTCTCACAGCAGAGCCAAGGTTAGGACCAGTGAGGCAATTTGCACATGTTGTCACAATGCAGACAAATCTTAAAAGCTCACGTGTTGATTTACAGATTTCAAATACATTATCAGTGTTGTGATTGTGACATTAAATGGACAAACCCTTGTGGGAGACTACATATTGTCTACAAACTCTGAATTTTAAAGACCACTGCAGAAAGCATCATATGTATAATATAAAAGAGACTTGAATATATTTCTTGTTTTGGGAATATATCATTAAAAAAACTGCCTTTGAATGAATGTGACATTTTTGCATTAAGGATGTGTGATGTATCTGAAAAAGTAGTCCATATATTTGATGTATAAACAATGCAATTTTCTCCAGATTAGACTAGAAAAGTCAAATATACGAAATATGAGTGAACATTTTAAAAGTAGTTTTGTTCCTGTGCTCTTTATTTCCCGAAACTTTGTTTTTCCATGGTAAGGTTTTATCACAGTGCTGTTAAATTCTTAATTCTGATTGGTTAGAAGGTGTTGATTAATTTTCTATAACAGCAGTTAGGACAGTAGGTCCACCTGTAAGGTTTATATTAATGTGCTTATTGTAATACATATATCATTTCTATGCTAATAACTTACACAGGGACTTGAATGGCAGATACACCACATGACTAGATTAAAACACTGCGCATGTAACAAGCTGGGGTTTTGTCTTATTAACTTCATGAGGGAGAAAAAGAGAGGCCAGTGATGGAATGGCTGTTTATGGTGGATAAAAAAAGTATGATGTCATTTTTAATAAATAAAACAAAATTAGTGTTGGAAAATTGCTGTTGTATAAGAGGAATAAAACATTTTTGGGGCATGCTTTTATTGATAAAAAAAAATAAACTTCAAGTTTGTTACAGTAACTCCACTTCATACCACCACATTGTTGATTATTTCCCTACAACAGCATGTCTCTTTTACTGTATTCTTTACTGGGTGCAAATAATAACACTATACAGAAGCAAACAAAAATAAAAACAAAAAACACAGTAGACAGTAGACAGTAATATACACTTAATTAAGCACTTACCTGTTCCAAAGTGATGGCAGCTCCTCCTGAAGATCTATGTTGATATCTTCAAATACCTTTTGTGCCCTCTCTAACTCTTCTTCCGCCTATACCACAGATACGGGTTAAAATAAATATGAGGAGAAAGATGATCATCAATAAAGAAACAAAGGGTGTTTAACCACCTACCAACTTCACAATCATTTAGTTATGTCAATATGATTTATATGTTATAATGAAATAATCACATATAAAGGCAGTGCTTGAATAATCTAATTATGCAATAACGTTAATATATGTTTTATATACTGGTATGTTACTTGGTATATTACTTTGTTCAGTTGGTCAATGCTGTTAGCAGGAAAACAAAACTGCTAACAATATTAAACAAGTGAACAAAGTACCATGTTGAGGAAAGATGGCCAAAACGAGTGACGCAAACATACATATTTTTAGGTGGTGACTTTTTCCTCAATGACATACAGTATATTTGTATTAGAAACTGAGACTTACATCTCCAAATGCAAATTGGAGACTTCTTTAAAAATACATTAAAGATGTTAATGTATTTTCATGTAACCTTGCTCTATTGCATGCTTCAATATAATGCTCATCTCTCCAAACGTGATGCTAGAGCATTCTAAACTACGACATGCAGATCTATGAATGGACACTCAGTGGGCATAGGTCATCACTGCCTAATTGATCATTTCTTTAAATGTATGATTACATACTAGTTCAATGTAACACTTTTACAAGGGCTCACTAATTTTTTTTCCAGGACATTGTCCATTTTCCGTGGTTTTCCATCCATGACACATCCAAAGATACAGAATGTCAAGGACGTTTTCAAGATTTTATGATTGAGTTGCAAAAGCCTTTGTAAGTACAGCACCATGCAACTGATCAACTAATAAGTGTAATTAATCTGCGTAATTACCTGACACCTGGTCAGGTTGGTCTGAGCGACATTATGAGCAGATAGAATTCCTTGTGCCCATCCCGGAGTGGCCCTCTCCAGCAAAGACACAGGCTTATTAAAACAAGACAAAAAGAAATGTAAAAATGAATACTAATTCTTGCAGCAAACACATCCGCACAGTGAATATGTTCAAGACACTTTTGGACATGGTCAATGGAACAATTACTCTGTTCTTATGAATGTCAAAAAGTATGTCTATGAACACTTACCTTGGAAATTTTAATCCCTCCCTCCTTCTTCTTGCCCTTGTTTACTGCAGCATAGGTGTGGCGGGCGCTGTCGTAGTCCACCAGCTTTCTGTCACGCTTCGCTATTCGGGCCTTAAAATAGGGTTAGAGTACACAAGCTCATTCAGGTACGTGTTTATGCAACAAGACTAACGCAAATGTCTGAACGCATGCTATCAGTTACAGCGTCAGTTGTGTCACTACCTTAATATCAGGAAATTGGCCCAAATAAGTGTCCATGGAGATTAAAGCATGATCCACTAGTTTTTGGTGAAAGTCTGTCCACAAGAGGTCTGAATCCTGCAATACACAAAGCATTGCAAATTGTGCTATAGGTTACTTATTTCTGTTTAAACTACACCTCTGCAATTTATACTCTAACCACTACCGAAGTCTACATAATGTAAGTTCAGTAACAAAGTACCACAAAGCCAACTTAAGGTAAGTGTACATATATCTAAAAGGTTGAGAAAAAGGTTCAAAAGACAAAAAAAAAAACCCCACAAACTCCAGATAGTGAGTACCAGACAGATGGTATGCATTGATTTCTATTGATTTTACCCAAGAGGACTTTTAGCCTTATGGCACCCTACTAAACTGTTTAAATGTAAAATGCAAGCAAGAAAATATGAAGCTCAAAGCCATCAAAACTCTTTGTATGGAATCAGGAAACTACTTTTATATCGAATTATTTTAGTCATTACAACCTAAAGCATAAAGCATAAATATAGCAACAACTGTATTCTTCTAGTACATCATAAACAAACAAATACAACAGCCAAAAAAACTAGACTTTAAGTGAATCAGAAAACAGCATGAATATCTGTTGTATTGTGGGCTACACAGTCTTCCCCACACAATCATTCACCGTACTGATAATTTTAAAAAAGGAGATAAAGCAGTAACCTCTACAACAGAGTCGATTTCATCTTTGCCATACCACTCCGGTTCGTACATATCAGCTAGGCACTCGTGCAGACGTTTGGAGGACTCGTGCATCGCTGTTGAATAACAAAGAAAAAAGAAACGGAAATAGACACGCATAATGAATAATGACCCACAATACAAAACAGCAGACCTGAATGGAATGGAAGTACCTTTCACAGCTCCCAAATAGGCCCGCAGGTTCTTCTGCAGTTTGGTGCCCTCAGCCTACAAGGAGAAATCATGTAGACATGAATGTGAAATGCAGATAGAAGCAAAAGAAGGAGGACAAAGCGCAATGCTGAAATACTATATATTACAAGGTGAAAAGAAATTATATTGTGTAATGAGTTGTTGTGAGTCCTCACAAGCTGTTTGTTGAAGTTAATCACTCCTTCTTCAAATGCAATGTCTTTGGTCTCATCTGCCTTGCCAAGCTTCTGAAGAACCTGAAAAATAACACTGTTTCATTGCTTACAGGCAACATTCAATATGAGAGGAGCAAAAAACAATCTCAATGCATTATATGAACAGATCTCTTAAGTTAATGTGCGGAACTGTCACTGGTCCTGGGCGAAAGGAAAATCCATCATCGTTTGAGTAGAGAAAGCTCAACACCAATATATTGCATCCTGTACTTTAAACTAAGTGACAAATCCTGGCCAAAGTTTTAGACAGAACAAACATTTGTAATCATTATGTTAAGGATATTGCATACTGTAATATAAACATGCTCCATTTAAAATGTGCTAAACTGACTACATTGCTTTAAGGACAGAAACGAAATCTAAACGTCAGTCCTTGTGCCACTGTTAACATGACAGACTTATTGTTGAACTGTTTGTTAGATTCCTTTATTCATTCATCTTCCGTATCTGCTTTATCACAATGGGATCTGGATCCTATCACAGGAACACTGGCTGCGAGGCAGGAATACACACTTGGTAGGATGCCAGGCCATCACAGGGCACCATGCTCACACATGGGGCAAATTAACATAGTCAATCCACAACATGTTTTTTTGGGACATGGGAGGAAAGAAGAAAAATATGCCTTTATTTTTTGCATATACATTACAGTGAAATCCTTTCTTCACATATCCCAGCTTATCCCAGGCAGGCGGTACAGATCCTTAAGAACAAGGACCACTCGCTTCCAGGACAGCTTTTTCCCAAATGCTATCAGGACTATAAACTCACAAATGCACTAAACGTAAATTGCCAATGTACAACACTACCTCTGATCAGTGTGTCCAACTACAGTGACTTATTTCAACAATCTCTACTTTTGTCTACACTTGCTGTTTATGTTATATGTAGAATGTCAATGTTCAGTACTGGTCACTTTATTTATCAGGACTCTAAACTCTCAATGCACCAAATGTAGAATGTAAATGTGCAGTTACTATCTCTGGTCACTTACTCAACTACGGTCACTTATTCCATTTCAATCTGTACTCTGTGTGTCTATACTAAACTGTTTACACCAATGTAGAGGGTAATGTGCAGTACTATCACTGGTCACTTTTCAGAATGGTCTGAATGTTCATTGTGCGATATTATGACTTTATGTCACTTTCTGTATGTACTTTATACTGTATACTTGCTGTACATACATACATAGGTATACTATATGGTATACTCACTTTATAGTCTATTTATTGTCTAATGTTATATGTTTGTTTTTATAACACCAGTCCTGAAGCAGTGCTCCTAATTTCGTTGTATACAGAGATATACAATGACAATAAAGGCTTTCATTCATTCATTCATTCATTCATTAGGAAGCTGGGGTCAGAGCCCAGGGTCAGCCATTAAACAACTCCCCTGGAGCAAACAGGGTTAAGGGCCTTGCTCAAGGGCCCAACAGCGGCAGTTTGGACGTGCTGGGGCTTCTGATCAGTAACCCAGAGTCTTTAACCACTGAGCCACCTAAACTCCATATAGGCAGTATCCCGAGCTCAAGAGTGAACCAAGAGTCCCTGGAGCTGTGAGACAGCAACGCTACCAGGTGCACCACCATGCCGCTGCTTGCTTGTTAGATGCTGAGGACAAGTGTAGGACACGTGTCCATGGCTATACACCGTAAATGCAATGAACACTGCCTACATGAATCGTGCAGGTACAAATGACCAGGGCTGTCAGAACAAATTTCAGGCCCTGAGACAGCATAATGCATTGAATCAATGAAACCTTTTTTGTTTCCTAGGGTCCCAATGGCCCTCTTGTTTACTCAGGGTCCTTGGATCCACCCCCACATGCCCCCTTTATGGTACCCCTCCAAATGATGCCAACTGCAGTGTCCCAAGGAAAGCAGATTGTCATTTCCAAAGATCTCCCTTAATGTCTGACTGATGGGATGCTCTGTCATAGAGGTATCAATATTTAGAGGGGAAAAGAGACAGAATGCCCAGACTGAGACACAGCTGGCCTGCAGGATGCTAAACAGAGCTCACTGCAGTATCAGTTAAAGGGGAAGCCTCGACTCAGGGATCTTATGTGCTATATTATAGGCCTGCGTCCTTGGCGCACAGAGCTTCCTCCGTTTTATCATCCAGTCATCTGAAATGGCAAAAAGAGCCTTTTCTGATCGTACTGCATCGCCTTTAAACAGGCTGGCGTTAATAATGGGATCTTGGAGAACGCTGTAATGCAATTCTGTCATCACAACAGGATAATTAGGACACGGTAGTCGACTATCGAGCATCGATCATTCAGCCTGAAGAATGAATTCAGTAATGACATTTTAGTGATAGACACGTAATTGGGTTCCTTACCTTTTCTTGAGCCCTGGTGATTTTTTTCTGCACGTTGCTGGCTATTTTTCCTGCGGAAACCCCTTTGCCCATCGACAACTCAGCCATTTTGTTTCTTTTATATCTCGGAAACGGTAGTCTGAAAAGCTAAAATGTCTATCGCATTGAGAAATCGCAAGCTTGTCCACAAAAATATGTGCGATTGACGTTTCGTGGGCCGTTAATAATAATAACAATAATAATGTCCGTTTATTATAGGGAAACCTGCACGCGCACGCAAGATGCGCGTTACCCAGCTGAAACGTCGTCTTAAAGGGACAGCGCACTCTTTTAGATTGTGGGCGGGGTTTGGTGCTTGTGTGTTCCCCGGATATCCATCGCCTTCCAAACGCTATATATAAACTGTAGGTTCGCAAAAATGTACGTTTCCACATAAACATACAGTACATACAAAATCAGGAGCGTTTTCTGACCAGACAATTTTCCAATAAGCATTTCAGTCTTTATGTGTGTATTTTACACCTGTTTTTTTTTCTTTCTTTTTCTTTTCTCTAGAATAAAAGACAACAATTTTGGGGTTACAACATCAACAAAGGTGTTTATTTTTTTCTTCATTATCTCATTTTTTATGTCATAGTTCATGATCTGAAGATGTACGGAGCCCCTAAAAGGACATGGTGATGGAAAAAAAATATGAGATGGGAGGGAAGTCTATATTTCGATGCTTTTGCGTCCCCCCGAGAAACTTTGCGTTCGCAAAGTTTGTGTTCTCTCGCAAAGATATTTGCGTTCACTCACAAAACGTTTGCGTTCTCTCTCAAAGATATTTGCGTTCGCCCACAAAATGTTTGCGTTCTCTCTCAAAGATATTTGCGTTCGCCCACAAAATGTTTGCGTTCTCTCTCAAAGATATTTGTGTTCGCTCGCAAAACGTTTGCGTTCTCTCGCAAAGATATTTCCATTTGCTTGTGAAACGTTTGCGTTCTCTCGCAAAGATATTTCCATTTGCTCACGAAACGTTTGCGTTCTCTCGCAAAGATATTTGCATTTCTCGAGGGAACGCAAAAGTTTTGCGAGTGAACCCAAAAGCATTGAAATATAATCCCATCTCATATTTTTTTTCCATCACCATGTCCCCTTAGTGGCTCCTTAGAAAATTCTGCCATCAGCTAATCTGCATTTTTTTAGCATTTACTTTTTTTTTTTTTAATTTTATTTAAGTCTTTAAGATTAAATTTACATGTGAAGTGGCTGCTCCAGTATCCAACCTGACAAGTAAATTTTGAGCTGAAAGAAATGATTATGCATTGTGGTACTTCAAGTCATGTGCGTACTTCAATAGATCATATACTGGATTTGCAGTGCAATTTGGCTAATATGCAATATTGTAAACTATCCAGAAAATAAGTTTGTTCTCTAAAGCATGGCTAACACTGCAAAATGGCTGATGTCCAAATAGTGTTTACTACTTAACTGGTATAATGTTGGTACATTTATGTGCAGCTCTGTGAAGGGAGCACTATGATCCACATTTTGAGTTTTCTCTGCGTTATGTGCAGCATAGATTGTCCTGATTGTTGTGTGTAGTTTGAACACTTGTTGCACTTTTTTGCACTTAATGTAGTCATTTGTACAGATTGTATTGTCTTGTATTGTCTTGTATGACAACAAATCTCAAACTGTCTTGCTTATTAGAAGCTTCAGTGCTGCAGTGATGCATCCTGAGGTGCACCCTGTACAGGATGTTGGCTTTGGTTAGGGATCTTATTGGTTAGGCATTACAAAAAACTATCATTAGTTAGTTATCATTAGTTGGACTACAAGTATTTCTGTTGAGCAGTCAGTCACTGTGAGGTGAATGGTTATCATGTCCTATCATGAAGTATTAATGTACTTGCACCACATGATGGCGACAAAACGATCAGCATATGGTTTGTTTCCTACAATATTTACAAGATGAACCAGACACCTAAATCCCTAATAAAAATGCCTAATAGAAATATTTTGTCTTGTCTTTTAAACCTTATTCCAAGCAGCACTACTACATAGTAAAAATACAGTTGTCTATCCTTACTGCAGTAAATTCTACATATTTAAATAATAGAAAATAGAGCAAATTATTAATGAACAGGACTCTTAAAGTTCAGTGCATTAAAAAATGAAAAAAAAAATCTATTTGTGGAATTATATTTTAAACCAAATATACTACTCTGTCTATATAAGGTTTTGTTCTGCTGAAAGTCATACACTATAATGCTGTGATGAACTAATGATGATATCAGTATTACAGGCTTCCCAGATGACCGACTCCTCCCTGTCAGTGGATTTAGGTTGTCTATCTCTCTATCATTCTATCTATCTATCTATAGGGGCGCACGGTGGCTCAGTGGTTAGCCCTGCGTGCATGGAGCTTGCATGTTCTCCCCATGCTTCGGGGGATTCCTCTGGGTACTCTGGTTTCCTCCCCAGGCCAAAGACTTGTGCTGTAGGCTGATTGGTGTTTCCAAATTGTCCATAGTGTGTGAATAGGTGTGTTAGTGTGTGTGATTGTGGCCTGCAATATGTTGGCACCCCGGCTGGGTGCCCCCTGCCTTGTGCCCAGAGTCCGGGGATATATATATATATATATATATATATATATATATATATATATATATATACATAG
>CM075007.1:20205682-20215933 GCA_037576675.1 Pangasius sanitwongsei | reverse complement strand
CACACACACACACACACACATATATATATATATATATATATATATATATATATATATATATATATATATATATAAATGTTTACTGGGATAGGAAATGAATAAAAATAATAATTATTTTCTCAGCATCTCCGCTCGAGCCCCAGCCCCCCCCCACCTCCCACTCCCCCTCCCCCCGCTCTTGTCTCCCAAATGGTACACTCCAAACAAAGCCGTGAGCGCGTGAGCGACTGAATTGAAGTCGAACCGCTGGACGGAAGGGGAGAGGGCTCGGTTCAGCACCGCACTCCTGGGGGATGCCGTTAAACCTGGACATGGTTCAGAGCAGAAGGAAAGGCGTTTGGGTTCGTGTGTACACACGTTAGCGCGTCTGTTTGGTTCTACACGGTGGCTGTGAGAGATACTGTAGGTGTGTGGATAAGGAGACAGTCACCTGTAGTGGCCGTTAAACTCGGCGGAGGGGACTGTGAAAGGAAAGACGGGATTACAGGAGTCTGAGACTGATGCTGGGGTTTAAACTCGAATAGACGTCTTACAACTCCTGAATGAGCTGAGGAGAAGGAGGAGGTGGTGCTGGTGGTGGTGGTGGAGGAGGAGGAGGAGGAGGAGGAGTAGGTGGTAAGTTGTTATTGTTTTTGTTTCTAAACATCAGAGCTTTAATACAGATGAATGAGAAGCTTTGCTGCACTTTAGTGCTTTCCTCTGAGCTTCTTAAACACTGCACTGCTGACTTGTGACCTGGGATGGGTTTCTGACATGAGACCTGCTTAACATCAGGCATTACTGAGAAATTAAAAAGACAATAACCAAGGGTCTTTATGGTAAAGACTGATTCTGATTGCATGTATCCCACATGCATGGTTACACATGAATTCTGTTGACATTCAGAGCTGGTAAAAATGACCCAGGAGCACCTGAAGGCGTTGTTACTATTGTTCTCACAGCAGTGATATGTCTCCTTTTGTTTCATCGCTCCATATGCTCTTGTGTTTGGATCTTCTGCATCCAGGCAATCCAGTCTGATGTACGGCATAACAGACTACAATCACATTGTCTGTTTCTTTCATTGATTTTATTAGATCATGGCTACAAATAAGCACCAGCAATGTCATTTTAATGCTGCTTTGTTTGAACTGGGGTTGAACTTGGGTTGGAATAACAGCCTGTGAGGAAGTCACGTGTTCAGGCGGACAGAAAATCTGACACAATATTATAGATCTTTTCCCACACTGATAATGTTTTATTCTAATTGACTGACTCCATGGCCAAAGGATACAAGATGACACCATATATGATGTGATTCTGGACTCTACTGACTGTCAGTTTCAGAATAATGAGCTTTCTAGGGACTGAGGATACATTCTTCCCGAAAATATTATATTTTGTGTGCTTAGGTCAAGCTCAGAAAGACGCTTTGAGACATAAAGCTTCCAAACTCTTCCTTGTCGCTGGGGTGGTATCATCAAGTGTACTATATCTGTACTATGGATCTTCTACCTGGGGAAAATGTATGTGGTCTGCCTTTAATTAGCTTTGAGATGAAGTTTTGAAGGTACATCAGCGGTCCTTAAGGTCCACTTATGTACCTAATATTATTTTAAAGGTATAATACATAGTGTTTCCAGGTTAAAAGATACTGTTGATGGTACCATGCCATATAAGCATGTGGCATCTAACACTTCAGCTTTTACTGGCATGCTGAGATGTCACTGTACCTTGCCTGTCTGAGGTTTTTGAAAGATTTTAGATTTCCTTGGACTTAAGCAATGAGGCTTTGGGAGCCCTAAGCATTGCCATCATTGCTTGTGTTGTAGCGACACCTTTGAGAAGTAGAGAAGTGGGCTCCTCTACAAAGGATGAGTTGGCTTTACCAGCTCACTAAAAAGGTTTTTAAAACATTAGGGATGGCCTTTCATCTCTTAACACATCGCTTTGACATGAACCTGATGATTATTCAATTATTCAAGTTGATTGCTCATATGCCAGATCCCCCCTGCGCTCCCTTTTTGCATCTCCTTGCTTTGATGAATGGATGCAGCGTTTAGTGAGAGATTTAGTTTGGTCAGAAGTGACAAAGACACTCAAAAAGTGTATGTTGCAATACAACAGTGAATCAACATGAATCAACATTAAAAAAAAAAAAAATTCTGAATGTTATATAAATTTGGAATGTGAAACATTGAAGGACTTCTTTAGGTCAGAGAGGGTTCAATTTTTGTAGTTATTTTTCTTCAGTTCTTTTGGTGGTGTCTTGTGTTTGAGTCTTCTGTTTCTGAAAGACGATTTTAACTGTTAGCGAAGACTTTGATGTCTATTTTTTTTTTAGATATCCAGCTTTCTGAAAGGTCAGTATTTTCACTTTTAGGTCTTGTGATGGCAGTGTTTCTGATCCTATTCACTTCTGACTGCTCACAGCAAGCTCATTTGAGCCACCTTGAACTTTTCATGCCTTAAAGGTGTTAAGACATGATGCCGAATTTAAGTCACTAGACACCTTATGCATATTTCAGCTAAATTAACTACAGCATGTTCATGGTTAGACGTTTGAGCTTGCTACTAATGATAACTGCTGAGTAAAAAATTTAAACGAACATGGAATTTTGTTTTTTTTAGATAAACTGTAAATGAAGGTACTTAAAAAAAAAATTCACCCAGAAAGAAATGGATGAAGGCGGTGCAAATTTTTGCACTCAGCTGTAGAATTTTCCAAAAGGTTCTCATCAGTATTAGCCTAATTAAAAACCCAGTCTCAGTAATTAACATTAACATTCTCACCCAAATTTTAGAAAACTGAGTCAGTGCTGTGACGGGCGGAGTGCTGTTTTAATCACTCATTTTTCAATTCACACCTCCTTGCTAACTGCTAATTAGCATGAAGTGGGTAAATAGGGAGAAAAAAAAAACATCAGAGGGTGTTGATCCCGTCATCAGGAGCCTATCAGGTGCTCAGAGAAACAACATGCCATGGATTTATAAGTAATGTAAATGCCACATATCTCTCACGTGCCTGTTTTCTGTCAGCAGATAATACAACAGTTACCATGGCATTAGCTCTAATCTGGTAGCTTGTAATGGAGCCTGTGGGGAAAAAGTTCCGAGGTGCTGTCTGATTTCCACAATCGTGTCATGTTGGGGAAGCATGAGACCCAGTTATCAATAATTAAATAGAATCTACTTTGTCTGCAGTTATTTCATGGCAAAAAAAACAGCAAATTAAATTACATCAGAGACACAACTGTGCTTAAAAGATTTAAAAGCATTTGGGCTGCGCATATTTATTGACCAGCAAATGGCCTGAGGGAACTTGGGCGGGATAATGATATAGCAGCCCAACATCATCTCTGTGATGTAATTATAAATGCCTTTCTGCTGGTCTCTGAACCAAGCTTGGGAAATTATGGAAAGAGTGGAAACTTGGTGACTTTGAGTCTTGAAATTAATACTGGGGTATTTCTCCATATCATTTTGGAAAATATGCATAATAATGTTTTGCAGGAAATAATAATGGCGATACATTATTATCTGTGAAGGGAGATGTGCTCAAAATAATTAATTAGTTGCTCAGTTATACATTATACTTCTTATAGTTTTTGCACAGTTCTATAAAATAAACATAGTGTATTAGTAAGGTCCTGGGCCCACCAAGAATTGCCAGAACAGCTTCAGTGTACATCAACATGGATTCTCCAAGTCTCTGGAACTGTACTGGAGGGACGAATGCTGTTTTTCCAAAATGTATTCCCTCAAGTGGTGTTTTGATGATAGTGCTGGAAAGCGCTGTCTGACAGATTGGTCCAAAATCTCCCATAAGTGTTCAGTTGGGTTGAGATCTAGTGAAGGCCAAAGCATATGCTCTCTCTCTCTCTCTTATTTATTTATTTATATATATATATATATATAAAAAAAGTGAAGTGTAGCCAAGTATGGTCACCCATACTCAGAATTTGTGCTCTGCATTTAACCCATCCAAGTGCACACACCGTGAACACACACCTGGAGCAGTGGGCAGCCTTTTTTGGCTGCAGTTGGGGGATCGGTGCCTTGCTCAAGGGTCTCACCTCAGTCGTGGTATTGAGGGTGGAAGAGAGCGCTGGTCATTCACTCCCCCCACCTACAATCCCTGAGACTCGATCCCACAACCTTAGGGTTACAAGTCAGATTCGCTAACCATTAGGCCACGACTGCCCCGAAAATCAGTTTAAGTTCTATCTATCTATCTATCTATCTATCTATCTATCTATCTACAAACTGAAAATGACATAACCATCATATGTTTCATTTTCTTTTGAGCAAAAGAAAGCATTCTCTGCTATCTGCATCACCCTAAAATCTTGACTTTTTTTTTACCTTTTTGAAGTATTGTGATAATTTCAATATATTGTACAGCCCAAATATATATATATATAATATACACACACACACACACACACACACACGTGTTTTGCTCAGCGATTGGGTGTTCTACCAAAACTCATTGAGTGTTTCATTAACACAGCATGCTTATAAAATAGGTACTCTGTGATGAGATAATGAGATGCAGATGTGTGGAAACCCGTGCTGGCACAGTGACTGATGTTAACTGAGGGAAATGAGGAGAGAGGGGCTGAATGAAATCCAGGCAATGTCTGGTTTAATGAAAGCAGTTATGTAATATGTGGAGAGGAAGACAGCATCTAGGGTCCTTAGAGGGACACATCACATTATGTTACATTACAGCACACCTACCATTTTTGGATTTCATTTGAAAAGAGATTAAACAAAGATAGACAGGGAGAGAGAGAGAGAGTGCAAATAAAGGAGAAAATGAGAGCCCGAGATAAGACCTAAAAGAGACAGAGGAGTAGCAAAGGAGTGAAAAGAAGGTGAAGCCGAGGGGAATGTAAGTGAGAGAATACGTCAATGTTAATCCCATTATCCCTTTTAGTGCACTCCTTCTCACCGTCTGTAGTTCCTCTGCGCGCGTACTCGTCCAGGAAGCAGCAGGAGGAGCAGTGACTGTGATTTAAAGACCTCACGCTTATTTTTCTTATTATAAACTGCTGTATTGCTCCATATTACTGTACAGTATTTCACTACCAATGTTGTTTATGTGTGTAGTTATTTAGGCAACACTCAGAGTCTGTGTCCTCAGTTTGTATTATTCATGCTGAACATAACCACAGAGTGAAGCCTCAGTCTGTCTAAAGCCTGACTCTTGCCTCTATGTACTGTGATGATACCTCTGGACTGATGCACTGATCCAAACTATTAATAAATTGATATTCAGCTGCATTTCAACTTGAATTGCAAGAAATGGCATATGTAAGGAGTAAAACATGACAGTGTGTGCTATTATAGACAGTATGATCACTGATGGGGTGTTGTTATTTATTGTTTTCCTATGACAACATGTCCCGAAGTGTTTTAGGCTACTCCTCATATACAACAGCAATTTGCCAACACTAATAACTAACAATTTATTTATTAAAGAATGACCCTTAATACTCTTTATCCATTTATAGTTACGTTTAATGAAACAAGTTAGTTCCTTTGATCACTTATGTTACAGCAGCACCAGTCTCTCTTTTTTTTTTTTCTTTCTTTCTTACAGTATCTGATCTGTGCTGTTGTAGTAAATAAATCAACCTTCTGATCAATCGGATTCAAGAATTCAACAGCACTGTGGTTTAAGAGTGAATTATTACACTTCAGTCAATCATCCCTTTACCTGTGCTTTTATGAGAGTCTAGTAGACTGTGTGTGTTACCATGTTTGAATGGCCATGTTTTTATTCTTGGTTGCTTTCATGCTGAAATATAAAGCACCCGGAGGCCTCCGATTTATTTATTTATTTTTTGACCCTTTAAAAGGCTGAAATGTGCAGTTTGGAGATTGCTGTTATATCAGTCAAAGCAAAAATATTTATTACATTGTGGTAGGAGACCTAACTTATTTTAGCCCTTGGCCTCTCTTGCCATACCATTTGAAATTTCAGTGGACCATTTAATCTTTTCTTTTTCTGTTTGTGTTTCTTCTCCCATTCATGCTGCATTGCCTGGATGCTGCTATTTGACCAACTGGAATTTAGGTTTTATTTACAGAGCTGGCTGAAAAGAATAACGAAGCTTAGACAAACGTTAAGGTTATCTCCATACATATGTACTGAGCTGGGCCCCCTTCTATTTGCCTTTACTTTCCTTTGCTGTTCTGTCCATCTTTCCATTCTTCTTGGTCCGGGTTGCATGACTTCCTCTCTCCCCTCCAGCATTCCCTGCACTATTCTCTTCTGCTCCACTGGATCTAAGAGACTCTCCATATACCAAGGCCAAGAATAGCTCAATAGAGGCTCTGTATCAGGCTCAAGCCTGGGGAAACCACTAAACCATTTAATTTGGACACAAAGTTTGTGTCAAGGGTCATTCTGTCCTTTGTGTGGGCATGTTAAGAAAAATGTCGCACAGGCCTACAGCTCAACCACAATTGCATTATTTTCCAACCTTGTCTACTTAAATTTACATGACGACTCCTGGCTCATTGCTTGCAAATCTGTCCACATCTCAAATCCATTTATGTGTAATCTGCTGGATTGTAATGAAGCAATGAAATAATAATGATCAGCATCAACAGTGATGAAGTCTGTTGATAAAAAGAACAATACATCATTGCTCATTACTGTCTCCCTAGATAATGGTTGTTCTTTTTAATTTTTGTTTTGTTACAAAGGCTTCAAGACTTAAATAGAGTAATGTTCTTTTCCAATTCCCCTTCAGCTGTCTGCTGGGAGCTCAGTGAGGGGGTCAAACGCAGGCCTCTCAGTCGGATTCGGTGCCAAGAGCGTCATCAAACGCTCACTGTTTTCTCTCCACCAGATGCACTGCAGAGCTCAGCGTGAGCTTCTGAATTCTGTAGTAAAGCTTGGACTCGAAAATAATACAGGGATACAGAATAATTATGTGCACCGAACAAGTATTCACCAGCCTGATCATGATTAGAGTGCTAATGGTGATTGCTCCTATCAACCATCAGATGGCTGATGAAACACAAACACATACAGCATCTGGTGCAGCATACACAGACATCCATTAAGGATCCAGGAAGACGTACAGATAGCTACAGATCCATAGTAAGCTCAGTCCTTCTTAGTAAGAAGTATTTTCCATCACTAATGACTCCTGATTGTCATATATACATAATAGTAGTAATGCATTGTAGTGGTAATAGTTTTTTAGCTTTTATAGTGAAAAGTGAAAATTAATATTGCGTTTGCTTTTTCACGTAAAATCACAACCTATTGTTAAACAGCTTATATAGTCTGTAAAGATTGCCATTGGTGATGTGTGTTTAGAGAGATGATGCAAAATGTGTAAAACAGTTGATGATTAGTGAGCAACCTTTCCTTCTCTGCAATCACATGTTTATTAAATACATTTTTACGTAATTTTCACCAATTCATCCCAATTTAGTGATTACCATTTCCCATGTCATGACATTTTTTTTCCCCGAATTGCAGCTGAGCACAGTTAAAAGAGAGCTAAATGTCCTTTTCCCTATACATGAGTTCACAGATGGCCGCAATTGATTCGCTCTGATGTCTTTTTCTTCCCCCAGAGAGCAGAGCCATTTACACTCTCTTGAACTTCCAGCCAGGAATGTGTATTGTATTGTATTGTTAGGGTTTGAACGTGTGATGTCACGATAAAATGGTGCATGCATTTAGTGTTACACCGCCAAGAAACATAAATGTTCTGTGCTCATGCAGAGACCTATTATCACCCTGCTGCACTGTTGTTTGCTTTCTCTTGGTAAGCTCTACTTAACTATTTTATCTACTGTAAAACACAGATGTTCTATGTAATATTTATTTAACATATATTTATGTAACATATATATTTATATTTCATGAAATACACCTTGGAGTGGAGTGAAAGTCTATATGAAACTTACACCGATCAGCCGTAACATTTAAACCACCTGCCTAATATTGTGTAGGTCCCCCTTGTGCCACCAAAACTGCTCGGACTCATCGAGGCATGGACTCCACAAGACCTCTGAAGGTGTGCTGTGGTATCTGGCATTAGCAGCCTGTAAGTCCTGTAAGTTGAGAGGTGGGACCTTCATGGATCGGACTTGTTTGTCCAGCACATCCCACAGATGCTCAATCAGATTGAGATCTGGGGAATTTGGAGGCCAAGTCAACACCATGAATACTTTGTCATCTTCCTCAAACCATTCCTGAATACCGAACACCATTATCCTTCTGAAAGAGGCCACTGCCATTAGGGAATACCGTTGCCATGAAGGGCTGTACTTGGTCTGCAATAATATTTAGGAAGGTGGTACTTGTCAAAGTAACATCCAGATGAATGCTAGGACGCAAGGTCTCATTGCCCAGAGCATCACACTGCCTCTGCCGGCTTGCCTTCTTCCCATGGTGCTTCCTGGTGCCATCTCTTCCCCAGGTAAGTGACGCACACACACTCAGCTGTCCACATAATGTAAAAAAAAAAATGTGATTCATCAGACCAGGCCACTTGCCCGTTGAAGGTGCTTTCGGCAGTGAACAGGGGTCAGCATGGGCACTCTGACAGGTCTGTGGCTACGCAGCCCCATACGCAGCAAGCTGTGATGCACTGTGTGTTCTGACACCTTTCTATCGTAGCCAGCATTAAAGTTTTGAATAATTTGTGCTACAGTAGCTCTTCTGTGGGATAGGAGCAGGACAGGCTAGCCTCCATGGGTAGAGCCTTGGGCGCCCGTGACCCTGTCGCCAGTTCGCCGGGTGTCCTGCCTTGGACCATTTTTGTTAGGTACCAACCACTGCATACCAGGAACACCCTACAAGACAAGATTTAGAGATGCTCTGACCCAGTCATCTAGCCATCACAATTTGGCCCTTGTCAAAGTTGCTCAGATCCTTACGCTTGCCCATTTTTTTTCCTGTTTTCAACACATCAACTTTGAGAATTGACTGTTCACTTGCTGCCTAATATATCCCACCCCTTTGACAGGTGCCACTTTAATGAGATGATCAATGTTATTCACTTCACCTGTCAGTGGCTTTAATGTTATGGCTGATCAGTGTATATACTGTACTGAAACGTGTATGTGCTGTGCAGTTCTGAATTTCCCAAAAGCATTGCAGAAAGAAGAATGATTATTGTTAAATAATAGAGCAAGCATTGTATTAAACCCTTTCTCTACAATTTAAGGGGAGCTGGGAAGCTGGGCTCAGTTCAGGCAGGTGGCACAAATAAGGTAGCGATATCCTTTACCCTCTACGGCTTTAAAATTCCTGTAACTTTCTGGCAGCCTGTTTCTTTTGGAAGTAAATTTTTTCTTTATAATTCTAGCTTAAGGCACAGATTTTAGTCAATAAACCGAATTTTTCTGTTTATCTTATGTGTATATCTTATATATTATACATAATGGAGACATGAGCATAAATACAGAAATAATACACAAATAAACACCAGAAAAAGAGAAATGCACAGATACACCCATTAGAGTGCTGATCTCATTCCGGTCAGGAGAAGGGGAAAGCCCTCCAGTGCTAATGGATTTTGGAGCAGAAGCTCTCAACAGGATTAACGAGGTCGAACAGAGCCATGGCCCTGTCTTAACACACACACACACACACACACACACACACACACAGAGAGAATCATACACACTCTCCTTTCTGTATCTCGCACATGCACACTCATTCCTCTCAGCAACTCTGAGATTTCACCTCAGGATCCCTCCATCATTTATCCGCTCTCCAGGCCATTGATGCCAGGGAAACCTGCACTGTGCTGACTGTTACAGAATAAGGAGACGACTGTGTATAAAGCTACCCTTTTATCTTTGTCACTCGCCCGCCCGCCTGTGGTGTCTGCCTTAAAAAACTGGAGTGAGTCAGTGTTTTCTGCAAGTTCCGCACCCAAGTTCCTGCAAGTTCCGCAGTACATTTTGGGTGTCAAACCTTACTTTGTGTCTACGTGCCTTGTTTATGAATGTGAATGAATAGTGTTTTATGGTTCTGTTTCCATGTAATCCAAGACTTTATTGATGGAGGATACATTTCTTCAGGAGGGTTTTCTGTGTAAGATGACGAGCTGCATTTTTTTTTTTTTTTGGTTTGGTTTGTTTTATTAAATTCAAAAGCAAGAAAGAAAAAAGAGATATAAACAGAAGAAAAGGCTTTTACGTGCTGATATATTCAATTCAATTCAATTTTATTTGTATAGCGCTTTTAACAATGGACATTGTCTCAAAGCAGCTTTACAGAACATA
>CM075007.1:20187052-20199334 GCA_037576675.1 Pangasius sanitwongsei | reverse complement strand
ATCCATTGTGGTGGTGTATAAAGGCAAAATCACAAAAACTCTGTCATTGTCCAAATACTTCCGCACCTGACTGTATACCCTCCACAGCAGAATCGATGTGCCAGAGCCACAGATAGAAGCACATGCTACAACTGATCAATACGACACCGCTACTAAATACATCCCCTGAAACACAAACACACTCAAGGCTCTCTGAGGTTGCTGTCTCAGTGAAAGAATGTTATTCTGTGTGCTGACGTGACTAGATCTTAAATCTTAATAGATAAAGGCTTGCACAGAGAATGTTGTACAGTTTAGAGCATCTTCAATAATTGTGTAATGTTGTTTCTCAGCTTACACAATGCATTATGCATAACTGTTCACTTGTGCTGTACTTTCTGTAGTTAGGAAAAGCGGTAAATAATTCTGCATTGGGGCTGCGAATGTTTATTCTTCTGCTCTTAGTTCTCTTTGGGAAGGAGTCATTTGTCAAGTATTTTCTAGTTGAGTAATCACTTTAATTAGAAGAGGTTTTGGTAAAACGCACTTCCTGAAATAATAGGTTTACAGATGAATGGGTTTGCTTTTGAAGGCTTAACTGGTAGATGTCAGAGAAGATGGTGATATTATTCAGTTTGTCCATGTAAACTGCACTAGAATTTCAGGAATTGTTCAGGGCTGTTTTATTTCTGTTATCACCATATTGGCATAGCAGTGACCTGCAATATGCAGATGTGCATTGCACTCTAACAAACCATGTTTTTAATTGTGAGCTCTCCAAACTCGCAGAACTTCCAAATAAGGTTTCTTTGGTGTGATCCAAAATAATGAGTGCAGGTTCATTTTTAAACCTAACACATCGGGTCTTGCACAGTCTGCTTTATTAACTTGTAAGGCATACTGCAGTTGCAGTGTGTAGCAGTATAAGAGAAATGATATTTTTGTTCATGTCTTGTAGCTCTGATCCAAAAGCAGTCACATACAGCTCACGAATGGAAGCTTTCAAACCCAGCGCATTACCACAAGGTCATTCTCTACATGCCCTATTCATTCGTTCATCGTCTTTATTATCTGTTTTATTCTGAGCAGCGTTGTGGTGGATCCGGAATATATCCCAGGAATGTTGTCCATGAGGCAGGAATACACCCTGGATGGGTTCTGCAATTAACAGTAATCTAATGCAATATGCATATTCACTGTGTTTGCTGGTAATAAACTCTATGTAGTCTGGGCTTGTCTAGGAGTTTTCATTAATGTGATTTTAATCAGTGGAAAGGTGCATCTAATGGTGTGAGATGTGCCATGTCAAGTTGGAAACAAATCTTGTTGTTAGACAGTGAGAAAATGTATATTAGGCATCTCTGAAAAAGGGAGCAGATCTAGGGACTTATAATAACTTGCATATCACATTAGGTCATAAGGTCTTTCTTCCTCTAAGAAGCTATATAGGATTTATTACAACATGGACAGAGGCATTTGTGTACTGGATAATGTAATGAATTTAAAGCCAGTGTTGCCTTATTGTTAACATTAGATTATCTAATCAAATTTGACCATACATTTAATAAAGCATAGACTATGTGTTTCTGTAATTTTTTTAAAACGGCATTGTCACATGACCACCACCATGATTTCTCTCTCTTTTTCCAGGTGAATCTATTTGGATGGGAAATTCCTCTTGACCTTTTCTGACAAGCCTGACCCCACTATTCCCTTCCTCTCCATCTCTGCCTACCATAACGTCCCCCACGTGATCATCATGACCTCCACGGCCCAGCTGCTGGCCTTTAAGCTCGCCCCACCGTCTCAGGGTGGGAGTGGAGACAGTCTCTTTAGCTGTGACGAGGAGATCGAGCGGCGCTATGAAGTTGTCCCCTCTGTTGTCTGCTCCATGTGCTGCCTCTTCGGCATCATCTATTGCTTCTTTGGTAGGTGGCGTGGCACGTTGAGTGGACGAGATAGTTGTTGTTCTTATACTTGTACTGAAAACCACAAAGTTTTATTAATCCATTTATCTTCAGTAGGCTGTGAACGATAAGGTGATTTTAGTGTGTATGGTAGGAAAAACACACACATACTGCATTCTGCACACACTTGGAGAAAAACACACACGCGCACACACACACTCTGCACTCTCAGCCTAAGGGGTGTTGATGTTTCACCACACTGCACAAAGCTGTTCACTTCAGAAACTCAGTTCACTTAATAATCCTCTGAATATGATAACGATGACGGCCTGTGCTTCTTCCTGTCCATTACATAAGCTTTATCACTTTCACTGGACTGTGAAATTTGCCTTCATCATCCTCCATTCCCACTGAGAGAGCGTCAGGGAAGAACTAGCAGAGGTTAGAATAGGGGAAGCACAGCTATGACAAATAACAGCTTAAACACTCAGCTTCTTCATGAACACACACACTTTGTGTTTCGGTAAACCGCAGGTTCCCAACCCTGGTCCTGAAGTACACCCTGTCCTGCACAGTTTAATATTTTGCCTGATGCTTTTAACCTTCTTAGTAAACATTTTATTGCTCCCATTTTTTTCTTTGCTTGGATTGGATAAATTGATATACGCATCCATTTAAATCAAATATGTTAATCTTCTTCAAACTAAAATTATGTTTCATGGTTCATTTATCTGAAATTAACTGTGGCAACATAAATCAAAGAACAAATTTATTCATTCAGTTCAGTTCATCAGTTGAAGGATTATTATGATTATTTTTTTTGAGGCCTATAAACATGTGCCTTTTATGCGGTGCAGAATAGACCTGAGGTAATTAAAATTGCGTCACATGCACGACACTGCTGCTGAGCTGTTGAGCAGCTGTGGCTGCGGGTAAAGGTACACTTGTTTTTATTATTATGGGGTTGATTTGAGGTCGTGTGGAAGCAGCGTATTTTTGTGCATCCTGTCTGATAAGCATTTTCCTCAAACCCATGGTGCTATGTGTGCTCTAAGTTTACAACAAATAACATTTTAAAGTATGATTTGAAATTCTTGACTGGATGACATTTCTATCAGTTTTTTATATAGTGATATTTGCTTTTATATGTGTTCATAAAGAATATGTTGTAAAACCTCCTCTCCCCTCACAGGCTACCGCTGTTTTAAGGCTGTAATGTTCCTCACCGGCCTGATGTTCGGTTCCATCATTATCTTCATGCTGTGCTACAAGGAGCGAGTGATGGACACACAGCTGAGCGTGGAGGCCAGCGTGGGCATCGGGCTGGGCATCGGCACTCTGTGTGGCCTGGTCACCATGCTGGTGCGCAGTGTGGGGCTCTTCATGGTGGGCCTGCTGCTGGGCTTGCTGGTGGCACTGGCCTCCCTGGTGGTGCTGGAGGAGTTCTACCACCCACGCACGGTGTGGCTGCCTCTGGGTGTGCTGCTCGGTTCAGGCATGCTGTTCGCCGTGCTCACGCTGCAGTGGCAGCGCTGCTTCACCACACTTTCCACGGCCGTGTTTGGCTCAGCCGTCGTCACCGTCACTGTGGATTATTTCGTGGAGCTGTTTGCACTCACACGTTACATCTATGAAAGGGTGAAGGTGGCACCGGCTCAGCCCGTGTGCTGGTACACGTGGGTGGTGATGGGCGTGTGGCCTGTGCTCGCCCTGCTGGGCGTCCTCATTCAGTGGAAGGTGACTGCAGATGGATACTCGCACACAGAAGGTAGGGTTCAACACCTATCAGCCTGCTCTCATAGAACTTCAGTTTCATATCTCGGGCCAAAATCAACCTTACACATCTGTTAAGAAAGTAATTGAATAAGAGTAGAAAAAAAATTGCCTCTTTCCTCAATAATAGAACTCAAAATTGTGAAGAAATGTAGGGTGATTCCATGACTGTGGTGCCCTTTGTGTCCTGCTGATATCATTTACAAATATGTATGTAAAGAAAAGATAAAAGATATCTAAAACAGGTACAGTGACCTTCACAACAGCCTATGTGCATGCTGCCGGTAAATAACTTGAAACCTATTTACATCACTTTTACCTGTCCCAGCCCACTCTGATTACACCTCACTTTAGAACAGTCTTCTAAATCTTGTAAAATGCTTCAAAAATCAAATATTATTTTTGCATTAATGTGTGAATCTATTGAAAATCTCATGCCTGAAACATCCTTTTCCATGAGTCATCCATTACAGGTTATGAAAACTTTTTAGTCATGTACATTTCAGTCGTGTCACACAACTCGAACACATTCACCGCTATGTAATATCTGGACTACTTCAGCAGGAAGTTCCATCATCTGAATTTCCTGAAGATCATCGGAAGGAGAAAAATAAATGATCTCTATGTTCAATGATATTGTGATATTAATGGACGAGATCTTTTTGAAAATACAGCATTGTTGACCGAATTATCGATTGACAGTAAATTATTTACTCAAGAATTTATTTAAGTAAATCATTAGAATGTCCTTGATGGCCTGATGCTATTATCATGGATGCTAGTTAACCACATTTTGTGTATTTCCTAATTCTATGCTAAACATAATCAAACCCCTTATTTTGAAATCTGTTACTCATTTAATATCAAAATGTAACCACTGTCACTCGAGAAACCTTGTAAAAACTTCATTGTTGCCTGAGATGCCTGAGGATTAACACATTTTTGAATGGTTAAATGTATGTTTTCTTCTAATCGACAAAAAATTACATTTATAAGAGATACCAGGGAAACCACAATCATGGAATCACACTGCGGATTTCTAGCATGCAGTAGTAATAGTAATGATAAAGGATTGCTATGTCATTGATGTTGTTTCCTCAGGGTTTTTAAATATGTTAAATAATATGCACTACAATTCACTACTGACCAGTGTGGTTAGCTGAAGAGCAGAGAACTATGATGATGCTCTATTTCTGACTGTCCTACTTAATTATTCCCTGTGATGTTGGTCCTGTGGAGAGAAAACTTGTTCTGTGGCATCCTGTGTACTGGCTTAGCCAGAGCCACTGTTGAGCTGCATGTGTTGCCTGAGGATTTGTATGGCTGCCAAATGATTGTCCTTTTCTAACTAAGCTGGAGTTCTGTCAACTTTTACTGCCATCCATCTATATACATTAGGGCTGAATTCTGAAAAACTTGAATTCAAGTATAAATGTACTTAATTTATGATTGCGTACGTTTGAATATTAAGGAGCCTCTAAGCATTTATTTGCACACAGTGATTTCTTTACTCGCTGCTGATATTGATCAAGATTGGGCATTTCTAAGAATCAAGGATGCATGTTAAAATCTCTCATCTTCAACCTGGCATTCTAGGTGAATTCTAAGTTTTCTCCAGTTTCCCCAGTTTTCCCCCTAATTTGGCCTTGACCAATTCCGACCCACAATTCAGCTCTTCCCTGTCATACGACAGCTAGCAGGGAGGGCGAAGGCTAACATGCTTTCTGCAAGACACGTGAAGCCAGCCAGCCGCTTCAAACTGCTGCTCATGCTGCGTTATGCGGAGGTATAACATACTCGGAGGAAAGAGCTATGCACCCCCTTCTGCATGCATGCGCTCATAGACAATTATGACTGGGTAGTGACGGTGTGACTGATAGGGGAGAGAGAGAATACCACCCGTCCCACCCAGAGAGCATGGTCAGTTTTGCTCTCTTGGACTCCTGGCCACGGATGGCTGTGGTATCGTCGGGATTTGAACTCGATAGGGCAAACACTTTTCTCTTGCGCCACTCGGGAGCCTGCCCAATGAAAAATAAACTGTCATAAGCAGTATTTTTTTTTTAGGACACATACCTTGATCATTTTTTTGCCTTTATTTAGAACATTGTCTAAGAAAAATGTTGAAATGTCATAAATGTATCAAAGATTATTTGGCCTAGTATAGGTTACATGTATACACTGGAATAAAGCCAAGTGCCCTCAGGACCACAGCACGTCATACAAGACAAAACAGTGGCGCCACATGCAAGACTACATAACAGCACAAGCAGCAAGCAGACTGAATAAAGTGCAGAGATAAATATAGAGTTGTGTGGTACATGATTACAGTTGTCAGACACAGGGTTATTGATAGCCAAGGTGTTGATTTTAAGGTTTTTTTTTTTGTTTTTTTTTTGACCTTTACTGTATATAGTACTGTATAAAAACCCATGGCACATGCAATACCAGCAGAGATGGCATTGTGCTGTGAGCTGCAGGATGTTGGAACCTGCAAATAAACTATATTTTCCACCAGTATGCGCGTTGGCAGTGTTTCTGAGAGGTTCCCAAGAAAATCACTACAGCAACAAACAGAGTGTTGGTGGTGGGAGGATTGTGATGTGAAGCATGTGGTACATTATGAGGCTTTTGTTTAGTATGTGGATTGTAGGATCCAGGATTGTTGGATGGAAGAACAAGAGCTTAATGTGCCGTGGGTGATCAAACAAATAGGTCTCCATCTTATGCCGAGTAATAAGTAAGGTGTCTGCAGCACCTCTTTTTGAGAAAGCAGGCATGTTAAAATAACACACAAACTGACACACACGACCTCAGAATTATAGTGCGTGTGTGTAAGGGGAGGACGCTTCAGCGGTGCTGGGGACGTTGCCATAGTGACAAGCTGGGGCCCCTGCGTACAGGGGGAGGAAAGAGCAACATTGATGAAGAAAGGGGAGAATATGAGCGTGGGGTAGGAGGGGTTCTGTGTGTGTGTGTGTGTGTGTGTGTGTGTGTGTGTGTGTGTGTGTGTGTGTGTGTGCGTGCATGTATGTTGGAAAGAGGGAGCTCATTATGTGAATTCTCTGACAGATGGGGCCCATATCTGTCGAGGCACAACAGAGTGAGTTAAAGGACAAAAATAATCCTGCCGCCTCTATTAGTGACAAAGAACAGAATGTGAATGCTGATTTAGGCGTGTGGAGAGGCAGAAAGTGTCAAAACACTCAGCGGTTTGTTTGGCATCGTGGTGGCGGATCAGTGGGAGAGATATCCGACTCGTACATGCAGCTTAGTGTCTTTACTTTTCAGCAAAACTGAAATGAACGAATGACAAAACGTCTTATTTGTGTGCGTGCGTGAAGGGGGATATGAACTGGTGTGGAAAATGTGCAAGCTGTTCTTCTGAATCAGTTTGCCTGTCTTGTTCTTTGTCACTGCGCTCTCTCTCTCTCTCTCTCTCTATACTCCGTATTTCACTCTGTCTAGCACTCTGTCTTTCCAAACCATCCTCTTTTTCTGTGAGAATGAATGACTTTCCTCTTGCTCGCTTTAAATCTTCCTCTATCGCTTTCTGTCCCTCCCTCCCTCCCTCTGCTTCCTCCCTCCCTCCCTCTGCTTCCTCCCTCTTGTCCATAAAGTGTTCATCAGTCATCAGCAGAGGCGACTGCAGCTGATGAAGATTCGCCAGAAAGAGGAGAGAAGAGAGAGCAGGAGAAAGAAGAAGAAACAACAACAGAAACCTCAACAGCAACAGCAGCAGCATATACAGAAGCAGAAGTACCACCATCCTCCCCAGTCTAACCCTCACTCCACTAACCCCCCTGCAAAAGCCCAGCATCAAGAACCCACGTACCGCAGGAAACCCAACCCCGCACGCCGCTATGATGGAGACGTACTCTCGCCGGTAAACGCTGTATATCCTTGTCCATTTGTAGCCATATGTCCTTCCATCCACCGCTTAATTATCTCAGTCCCTTCCCTCATCATAAATTAGATACTTTGGCTTAACTCAGGGCTGGACAACATGAGGATATGATTATGATATTGCGATATATTGACATCACGATTTTACTTCTCGGAGAATCATGGCCATTGATGTTGCAGTTTCTAACTGTAACAAGTGACTAGATTTGTACCATTTGTTACGATATAATATTTCCAACCATAGGTCCACCTGTAGTCATTTCCTTGTCATAATTTATAATTTATAATTTATACTGTCTTGTCCCCTCTCATCCAGAGCTATATTCAGCATTTCCGGGACAGACATGTGGACAGACGAGGCTACTCTCACGGCAGATTGATTAGCAGCTCCCATACAGTGGATATAGACTATGACTGCGGCTCTCAGGTCCCTCTGACCGCCCATACAGGACCTGCAGTGAGAGTGTGATCCTGCCCCCTTGTGTTCAGTGGCGGTGTTCCAACCAGGCCTGCTCCTGTGCATTCGTCAATTAAGAGTCTGAAAGGAGAAGAAGCATTTATACACAGGACCCACATGCCATGGCTCTGCTCTGTTGTGTAATAAGTGATGCACTGGGGAGGAATGTTTTTGCCAACAGCCTTATTCATCAGGGCTCTGACTGGAAATAGTTTCTCTCTTTCTAGTTTGAAATTGCTGAGGGTGTGTTTGTGTGTGTGTTTGTGTGTGGTGTGTGTCTGGCCCTCTGAGGCTCTCCAGACCATTATTTGACTGTACGCTGTCCCTTGGCAAGCAGAATGGGCTCATTACTATAACAGCCATTTTAAAGAGGGGACATTATTCAGACTGAGCATTGGACCAAATACGGCATGGCTCTGAAGCCTTCCCATCCACATAAATCATACACGTTTACATACAACGTGTTTAACAGCAGCAGACGTTATAATTCTTCCACGTGGGAGTTATGGGGGTGCGCTCTATTCACAGAACGTTGTTTACAGTACAGTTGAGGCCATAGGTACCTTTTACAGCAGCAGAAAACTGTGAGCTTCATTTGTCAGGACAAGTGGCCCGGTTCTGTGCATTCTTACAAGGAAAGGCTCTTAAACGGCTCTTACTGAAACCTATACGGTCAAGCATATTGTCTACTAGCTGGTGTTGATTTACCCAGTCAGGCCAGAAAACGTTGGGTGAATAAGGCACCATTGTTCATTGTCTAATTAAGACTGAATTTAGCTCTCATTATGTCCCATACGGCTTAGTTAAAGCTTGGTGCAGTGACTCCCATTAGACCTTCAGGGGATAAGGCATTACCGGATTACCCTAATGATGCAGGTAACACTGTGAACACTACGGGAGTTTTTGTACAGATGATTTAAAGTGTCCTTGTCTACTGTGAAGGTTTTTCAATGAGATCAAGGTATTGACTGAACAAGAGTGAAGATTTATAATAGTGGACCAGCCACATTAAACAGGGATTATATATGTGTGTGCGTGTGTGTGTGTGTGTGTTTCTGTGTATGTTTGCAGGGGAGGTAAAGTGTGCATGTGTATGTATGAAGGGTATGGAAAAGAAGGTCAATGTGATAATTTGTCTTATTTGAATTTAGCATTTGTTTACATCCTGCCACTTCCTCAAGTGGATGCGTAATTCGTCTTCAGTCTGGTCTAATGTCAAAACTGTAAAGAACTGAAACACTCAGCTTCTCTCTGTTTACCACAGCAGCATCTGTTGCTCCTGGACATTTTGTACATTTAGCTGAATGCTGAACATATTTGTACATATTATACCACTAGTGTCATGTTTTGTGTATTTTTCTCTGATTAATACTTAATTACATCTGAATGCTGATGCAGTGTCATCATGTGTCTACTGGGTTTATTTATATTTCAAAATTTTTGTTGTCTAAAAATGACTGTCGATGAAGATTGTCAGAAGGAGATGAGCCCATGTTTATTATTATTATTATTATTATTATTATTATTATTATTATTATTATTATTGCATGCGTTTGTACAAACGTGAGTATGATAAAGTGCTTCTAAAGACCTTTTTTTATTCTGTATGTGTGTGCTATTTTTTTTTTTTTTGCTCTAGCTCCACAGTAGGCTGAATTTAGAGATTTCACATATACATTATAAATGCCACTTCAGCCCATGCATCAGCCATAACATGCTCAAGCAGAGCTAGGATGCAAATCAATTTTTCTGTGGAAATGAAAATTGTATTTCTCAGAATTAATTTGCACAGAGGAAGATTAAAAATCAGATCATCTTAGTGTTGCTACTTCTCTTTAAAGGGCAGCAAATAGAGGAAAATAATGAGATATGGTTTGACTGCTCGAGTTATCAGGTTTCTGCTCTACATGATAAACTACATTTTCTGCTCTGCATGAAAAATTAAAAAATTCTTAAATTGAAATTATTCCCAGTTACACTTGTTTCTTCACATCTAGGCAGACAACAGTTGCCTTAATTTGAATGCTTGTGTTTTATTAGGATTTCAGCAGTTATAAATAAAATATCTGCTTACTGGGGAGAGACTGTGATACCCCAAGCTCTGTGAATGTGAGAGAAATCTCGAATGATGTGGACCACCAACATCCCACAACTCCGGTCAATCATGTTGTCTGCTAACTGAGAAATCTCCACCTTTTGCAGTAAAATATAGGCACTCCAGCCTAGGCATTGTGTTGTAGAGAACACTGAAGGGCTTTTTAAATTTTGCTGTCTCTCTGCTTTGCTGTTCAAAAATAACCAGCTTCTGCTAAATTTCACCAAAAATCACTGATCTTTTAACACAAGTCCATTCCTGATGCTTGTACCGAGAAAAGGCAATTTTGCTTTAAACTTTCTGTCATCCCACAACCACCTCAGACAGTTCCTCAAAACTTCCCTTTCATGTATTTATGCGTGCTGTGCGTGCTATGCATGTGTCTGCTTTGAGGTGGTCCAGACTGCTGATGAGAGAAAAACTAACCAGTTTTAGCATGATTATGATCTCTGTTACAACCCAGTGTTCGGGATCCTGCTGCTAATGTGCCCATACTCTCCGGAGAATGTGTCTAGACTGCTAGCCTTCAAAGAGAGACAGGGCATTAGCACCTGCTCCTACTAGAACAGTACTTGCAGCTGGATATATGAGCGTGTAAACTGATAATGAGCAAGAGAGTATCTGAGAGTGTGTATCTTCACAATTAAGGAGTGTCGGCACAAAGCTTTTTGCCCTTTTTGCTGCTAGTCTACATTGTGTCTCTTAATGCTCTGATTGGATGCTGAGACTGAGCTCTGATTAGAGCAATGAAGCCAGACGCATATTTCTGGTGGATAAGGAATAAGGAGAGCTGATTATGAGCAGTGAATAGGAAAGGTCACAGTGGTAGAAATTCCACAAATCCACTTTTTTTCTTCGGCCTACTGAGCTGACATTTGGCTGCCGAAATGAAGCATAACGTTATTGAAAAGGAGCTCAGCAGCTAACTGTGCGTGCATGGAAAGAGAAGGAGAGCTGCTCCGGCTACAGACAAGTGACAAGGGGAAAAAAAGAAATGAGTAGTTCCTTAATGGTGTGGGAGGCATTTTGCTGACATGGTTAGAGTCCACTTAGAGTGAAAGGTCACTGCAAATGAGTACAAAGTTCTTCTGAATGATCACTTTTATCCTATGATGAAACATTTCTTGATGGGAGTGGTCTCTTCCAGAATGACTCTGCCACCATCCACAGTGTACGAGGGCTCACTGAATGGTTTGATTAGGATGAAAATGATATAAATCACATGCTATGACCTTCACTGTCACCACATCTCAACCCCATTGAACACCTACGGGAGAATTTGGAGTGATGTGGAATATCTTTTAAAGAATGATGTTCATCCCTCCATACAATTCCGCTGACTTCTATGCTAAGGCACACTGAAGCTGTTCAGGTGCCCACAACCTTATTAATACACTTTATGTTGGTGTGTCCTTTAATTTGTCACCTGTCTGTATGTTTGTGTTATGATTTTTAATCTTATCTGCAAAGGACAGCTGTGTATACAGGGTTTCATTCCAGCCAAGCAGGAGCCACACCTGATTCCACTCAATTCATCTTTGACTTCAAACAACTATTACATGTTTCCTATTTGCCGGTATAAAATCCTGCAGCCTTTGTGAGTAAGATTGATGACGCATGGTGTATTAGGCCATCAGTAAACACCAGTTTAATCCTGTAAGCACCAAAGAATTATTATTATTATTATTATTTTACAATTCTAACAAACCATATTTTATATTATATAACAGGATTTTATTGTAGTTCCCTTTCTCAAATCTGTGAGCCATCAGCATTGTCTCATGTTGCTAAGACATCAACATTTAATGTTGAAACATGAACCATGATTTGTGTTTCAAGTTTCATTTTAATGAAACCACAAAATCAATTAGCAAGCCTCAAATGGTGGTATGCGGTAAATCATGATGCACATGTGACCCACTTATTCACAAGCACACACATACACTTGCATAAAAAATTCAGAGATTTAGCAGTTGAATATTGACATTCTTTTTAACAAATGACTTCCACAGTTTCATCTTCATCCGTAATCTTTTGGCCTTTGCACACTTTCAGCTTTGTCTCCTTTATTCCTCCATAGCTGCCTGGAATTGTGGATCATAGCATCACTGAGGAGATATATATATATATATATATATATATATATATATATATATATATATATA